>JAUIMM010000350.1:4410000-4775000 GCA_031769625.1 Taudactylus pleione | reverse complement strand
ACTTTTTTGGGTTGGCTGTCAAACCTGCCTTATAGATGGAGTCCAACACTGCTTGTACCCTGGGTAAGTGAGACTGCCAATCAGGACTATGAATGACCACGTCATCCAGATAAGCAGCCGCATACCGTCTATGGGGCCTTAGAATCCTGTCCATCATTCTTTGGAAGGTAGCCGGTGCCCCATGTAGCCCGAAGGGCAACATCTTGTACTGAAACAAGCCCTCTGGCGCTGAAAAAGCTGTCTTTTGTTTGGCGCTCTCGGTTAACGGTACTTGCCAATACCCTTTGGTTAGGTCAAGAGTGGTTAAATACCTTGCCGTCCCTAGTCTCTCAATCAGTTCATCCACTCTTGGCATCGGGTAGGCATCGAATTTTGAAACACTGTTCAACTTTCGGAAGTCATTGCAGAAACGCACACTCCCGTCGGGCTATGGAATCAACACAATGGGACTTGACCATTCATTATGTGATTCTTCAATAACCCCTAACTCTAGCATATTTTTAATTTCTTTTGACACCGATTCTCTTTGTGCTTCTGGTAACCTATAGGGCTTTAGATTAACTTTAACCCCTGGGTCAGTGATTATGTCATGTTTAATGACCGAGGTTTTCCCAGGCACGTCAGAGAACAGCACCCTATTTCTGATCAGAAACTCCTTGACCTCTTGTTGTTGAATTGCCGACAGGGTTTTTGCCACTGTCACTTCGGGATCTAAGGGTCCTGGATTTACTGGAGGGGCTCGGTCGGCCGACAGTACCGTTCTATCTTTCCAGGGCTTTAACAGATTTATATGGTATATCTGTTCCGGCTTTCTTTTCCCCGGCTGGTAAACTTTGTAAAAGACCTGCCCCACTCTTTCTAAGATTTCAAAGGGCCCTTGCCATTTAGCCAAAAGTTTATTTTCCACAGTGGGAACCAATATGAACACTCTGTCCCCAGGAGCAAAGCTGCGTAACCGAGCATTGCGGTTGTATACCCTCTGCTGTGCCTGTTGAGCCTGTTCCAGGTGCTCTCTCACTATCGGCACTACCGCAGCAATTCTCTCCTGCATTTGAGAAACATACTCAATCACCGTTTTGTAAGGACTAGACTGCCCCTCCCATGTTTCCTTGGCAATGTCTAGTAACCCCCTTGGGTGTCTCCCATACAGCAAGTCGAAGGGTGAAAACCCGGTGGAGGACTGGGGAACTTCTCTTATGGCCAACAATAATTACGGCAATAAGTAGTCCCAATCCCTACCATCCTTGTCGACCACTTTCCTAAGCATGTGTTTTAACGTCTTGTTAAACCTCTCGACCAGCCCATCGGTTTGGGGGTGATAAACCGAAGTTCTTAACTGTTCAATTTTGAACAGGCGGCATAACTCTTTCATGACTTTGGACATAAACGGTGTACCCTGGTCAGTTAGTATCTCCTTAGGTATACCCAGCCTGCAAAAAGAGATGAACTAGCTCTCTGGCAATGGTTTTGGTTGACGTATTGCGCAACGGGATCGCTTCCGGGTACCTGGTAGCGTAATCCATTATGACCAGAATATACTGGTGTCCCCTGGCAGGCTTCATTAAGGGTCCAACCAAATCCATTGCTATTCTTTCAAACGGCACCTCTATGATAGGCAATGGAACTAGTGGACCCTTAAAATGTGGCCTGGGAGCATGATACTGACACTCAGGGCAGGATGCACAAAAGTCAGGTACCTCTTTATGAAGCCTGGGCCAGAAAAACCTCTGCATTATTCGCTCAGTGGTTTTCTCTACCCCTAGATGGCCTGCCGTTATATGACCATGGGCCAGATCCAACACTGTTCTTCTGTAGGCTTTGGGAACTATTGGTTGTTCCACAACATCTTCCCCCTTCTTAGTCACCTGATATAACAAATCCTGCCACATTGCCATGTGGGGATAGGACAAAGGACTATCAGGGTCTACGGGTTTACCATCAACTACTTTTACATTCTCCCTGGCTTTTACCAAAGTAGGGTCATTCAACTGCTCCACGGCAAAGACCTCTCTTCTGACCTCTAAATCAGGCAGACGATCACCTAGCCCAACAACACTTCCCACCTCAATGGGAGGCACATCAGTTGGCGGGCCACCATCACGCTCCGCATTCTCTAGTTCGCCAATCATAGTAGATAAAGGGAATAACTCTGACTCAGAAGAAACTCCCTCCTCCACTACATCGACAACCTTCTCAAATGGATCGGGGTTGTTCACCTCTGGAACAAAACGGCTTTCCCACAACTTCCAGAAGTGAGCAAAGTCTCTACCCAATATTGCATCGTACATCAGACCATGTACCAAACCTACAGAAACTATAGCAGAACCACATGGTGTCTCAATGTTCACCTCGGCAGTAACATAATATCGAGTATCACCATGTATGCAGGTCACACCAACAGTTTTCCCCTCACGCCGCAAGGGGTTCACCAGCTCACCAAGCTACCAGAGTCTAACAGTGCCTCTACTCGGTTGACATCTACAGTGAGTACACACATGTGCCTATCAGTCTCAGCCTGCCGGTCAGCCGTACAGGCTATCTGTGCAAAGAAAGACCCCCTGCGGTAGACATGAGCAGTATCACATTGCATAGGTTCAGTTGTAAGTGCACAATTAGCGGCAATATGGCCGAAGCCACCACATCGGTAACAGAGTCATATTAATGTCTAGTCGTTTACGGGGCAAGAACCTTCCCGGCCTGGCAGGCCTGTCTCCAGGTTCTACACCCTCAGTCTTAGGTACATTCCACCGCCTAGCACCCTTCTCCCCTGGAACAGTCTTACCAGTGTCTGTGGGAGTTCGCCGGTGCACCATCGGGGCACGGTGGGGCATACTCATCAGCTCCTCAGCCGCCACATACCTCTCCACCAGCTCGACCAACTGGTCCGCGGACTTAGGGTCTGCATGGCTCACCCACTTGCGCAGAGTCGCAGGTAATGATCGCAGGTACCGGTCCATCACGACCCTTTCCACGATCTGTGGTCCCGTCAGCGTCTCGGGCTGTAGCCATTTTGAGGACAGATGGATGAGGTCATGCATCTGTAAACGTGGAGGCTTGTCCATATGGAACTCCCAGCGGTGGACCCGTTGGGCATGAACAAAGGTGGTGACTCCCAAGCGAGTTAGGATCTCCTGTTTTAGTTTTTTATAGTCCTTGGCATCAGCCAGGCATAAGTCAAAATATGCCTTTTGTGGCTCCCCAGACAAAAAAGGTGCCACCAGACTTGCCCACTGCTCCTTGGGCCAACTCTCCCTTTCGGCCATTCTTTCAAATGCGGTGAGATAGGCCTCCACATCATCACCCAAAGTCATCTTCTGGAGGAATGACTAGCTCGTACGGAGTGAGTGGTGGTGGGAGGACCAGTACCAACATCTCTGGGCCGGGCGATCAGGTGCTGTACCACCTCTTTTATGGCCTGGCTGTTTTCCGCTAAGGCCCGGCAGGTTTCCTCGATGGCAACCTGTTGTTGCCCCTGGGCTGTCTCCAAGGCCGACAGTTGCACCCTGGTGGATTCCTGCTGAGCTGCTGTAGCTTGGAGCAGGGCTTTAATAATGTCCTCCATTTTGTCCTGGGGTGTAGGTTGGAAGCTGAACCTTGCCTCTCTGAGCATGGGCTGATGCCTCCTCTATGGGACTCCAAGGACACAGTGTTATTTCCACACTCACAAATTGGGTGTCTGTCCCTTTAATTTTTAAACGGAAAGTTTTCCACTTGCTGCAACTTCAGTGTGTGTGGTTGCCCGCATTCTCCACCATATTGTGACAGTTAGGTTAGGCAGCACACCAGTCTGGATGCAAGTACAAGCTGGTCGGCGCCAGTCTTTATTGTACAATGTCAGAAATAACATAAAGAAAACAAAAACATAAATCCTAGCACTGTCGGGGCACTAACTTCACAGGTGGTTCCCTCACTACCAGAACCTGGCAGGGCCTAATGCCCTCACCAACAACAAAGGCACAGCACAACACTCACAGATAGGTTTTCCAAGTGTCTCTGAGCAAACTCCCTGTCTGCTCTCCCAGGTGAGACAATCAGCCCTAAACACACTAGGCTTATATTGGCCACTCTCAGGTGAAAAACTAACAAGCCTGTTACCAGGCTGCGAGAACCAAAACCTGGAGTGGCCGTGGGTGGAGCCCTCCCTCTCATCTCACCCACAACCCCCAGGTCCCAAACCGGCTTTTCAAAAAGCCGAAACTCAAGCCTGATACACTGCAGACTTTCTCCTGGGGGTTTAAAACACAAAAGACAGGAATCTGGGACAAATGTACCTGCCACAGACCACTTTACCAGTGATCCTATCACAATATATATATATATATTAGGGGTGAGCGGGTTCGGATTTCTGAAATCCGAATCCCCCCCGATCTGAGGCAGGCTCGACTTTTCCCGCCTGACTCTGATCTGAAATCGAGGCAAAACATCATCATCCCGCCTTCCGGGTCTCGCGGGTTTTGGATCCGATATAAGGTACCCGCGTCGGCGCCATTTTCTCACTCGGCTGTGGACAGTGAAGAGGGAGGGTGGGAGTTAGGGCTGTGTAGTGTAGTGTAGTGCTGTGCTGCTGTTGTCCATAGGGGCTGTGTCCACTACTTCAAAGTCCATTGGGGCTGGCTGGACTGTGTTGTGCAGTCAGTTCTCCATAGGGGCTGTGTCCACTCCAAAGTCCTGTGCAGTGTCCCAGTCCTAAAGGGGTGCTGTAGCGTTGTCCAGGGGGTGCTCTGTCTGTCAGGGGTGCTCCCCCCAAGTGCAAAAAAAAATATTTTTTCTGTGTTTGTGAATTGTGTGCGTAGTAGCCGCATGTGCATCAACAAAGTAGTGGCAAGCATGCGCCTGTGTCCCATAAATAAAGGGCCGGCTGGATTGACCGCTAAAGGGTGCTGTAACCCCCAAAGGGCACTCCAAACAAAATAGAAAAATATTTTCTGTGTTTGTGAATTGTGTGCACTGTGGCTGCACGTGCATCAACAAAGGAGCAGCGCCAAGTGTGCACCTGTGTCCCATAAGTAAAGAGCCGGCTGGCTCATTTCTTAAAGGGTGGTGTATCCCACAAAGTGCACTACTCTCCAGCAAAAATAAAAAAATATTTTCTGTGTTTGTGTGCGCCTTAGCCGCACGTATATATCAGTATAACATAAATGGAGGACCAAACTTTCTCCGATAAAAATAAAATAGGGAAAGATCAAGAACCACTTCCTCCTAGTGCTGCTGCTGGGAGCTGTTCATCATCCCAGAGAGGAAGTAGGAACATCACTACTTTTACTAAACAATTGACCCTCCAACAGTCCCTAGCGAGGAGGATGAAGTACGACAGCAGTCATCCTGAAGCAAAACGTATAACTGAGGCCTTGACTGCTATGTTGGTGTTAGACGTGCGTCCGGTATCCGCCATTAGTGCAGTGGGATTTAGACAATTGATGGAGGTAGTGTGTCCCCTGTTCCAAATCCCGTCTAGATTCCACCTGCATCCTCAAAGCAGCAGCGACAGGCATGCGTCTGTCTGTTAAAGGGTGATGTAACCCTCAAAGTGCGCTCCACAAACAATAAAAAAAAAATTTTTTTTTTCTGTCTTTGTGAAATGTGTGGCCTGTAGCCGCACCTGCATCCTTAAAGGATTACATCGATGACAGCATCCAAGTAGGCATGTCAGACAGTCCGTACATGTACTGGCAGGAAAAAGAGGCAATTTGGAGGCCCCTGTACAAACTGGCTCTATTTTACCTGAGTTGCCCCCTCCAGTGTGCACTCCGAAAGAGTGTTTAGTGCAGCCGGGAACCTTGTCAGCAAAAGGCGTAGGAGGTTGCTTCCACAAAATGTGGAGAAGATGATGTTCATAAAAATTAATTACCAACTCTTCCAGGGAGACCAGCCTCCAGAACGTACAGAGGGACCTGTGGTGGTGGATTCCAGCGGGGACGAATTAATACTTGATGAGGATGTACACAACACTGAAGAGGGTGAGGAATCGGTGAATGAGGAGGATGAGGACGACATCTTGCCTCTGTAGAGCCATTTTGTGCAGGGCCAGATTAATTGCCAGCTTGTTTTGTGGGGGCCCAAACGAACCAATCATTTCAGCCACAGTTGGGTGGCAGAGCCTGGCGCTGAAATGATTGGTTTGTTAAAGTGTGCATGTCCTGTTTATACAACATAAGGGTGGGTGGGAGGGCCCAAGGACAATTCCATCTTGCACCTCTTTTTTTTCTTTGCATTATGTACTGTTTGGGGCCTAGTTTTTCAAACTGCCATCCTGTCTGCCACTGCAGTGTCACTCCTAGATGGGCCTCGTGTTTGTGCCGCCCACTCGTGTCGCTTAGCATAGTCATCCATCTACCTCAGTGCAACCTTTTGGACATAAAAACACTATTGTGAGGTGTTCAGAATAAACTGGAAATGAGTGGAAATTAAGGTTTTTGAGGTTAATAATAGCATAGGAGCAGAAAAATCAACACATTCTGTGATTTTAGCTGTTTTTATGCTTTTTTTTTTTTCAAAAAATACAGATCCAAAACCCAGAACCCAAAACACCGAAGGGTGGTTTTGGCAAAACCAATCCAGATCCAAAACACGAAGAAAGATCCAGAACCAAAACACGAAAAGTGGCCGGTGCACACCCCTAATATATATATATATATATATATATATATTTGTTCATTTGTACAGTATTATTATTATTATTATCCTTTATTTATATGGCGCCACAAAGGTTCCGCAGCGCCTGACAAAGTACAGAAACAAATGAGCACACAAGACAACAGCTATTAACAGTACAGACAATGCAGTGCAAGTACATGATTTATATACATTGCTGCATAACACCTAAATAAGCAGCAGGGTGTCAGTAATCAGTTTTAGGTGCCATTGTGAATGAAAGGAAAAGTAAGGCAAGAAGAAGCACGTGAGGAAAGAGGGCCCTGCTCGCGAGAGCTTACATTCTGAGTATGTATGTTTGCGATAAACTCGAGAACTACTTAACCGATTTTGATCAGGTTTTTCACTGAAATGTTCCTTGAGACCTTCCAAGTAGCATAGGCTATACACACACACGCACCACTCCTTTCTCCTCATCAAGAGTCATTACAGAGAACTTACTGGGTTTCTTCCAGCAGCATCCCCTCGTATTATATACAGTATGTGCAGAATGGAGGCTTGGAGGACACAGGAAAGGACAGCAGGATGACGCTGGCAGCTAGGGGCAGGGGAGGGAGGAGGGGAAGAAACAGGGAAGGGAAAAAGAGAGGGGGAAAATAATGATTCACTGTTGGGGGGGGGGGGATGTGCCTGTCGCACGATCTATCCCCTTCAGGGTAAGAAGACCGCTCTCCAAGTGGCTGCACAGCCTCCTCCTCCCTTGTCCGGGGTCACTGCTAGAGTCCATGCTGAAAGAGAATCCAGACTTCTGTTCAGTGGTGTAACTTCATCCCAGGTGCCCAGAGGCAAGATAAATGATGGTGCCCCCCCCCCCCAAATTACAATGTACCACCCCCCAGCACCTATGCCAGCTCCAGCTGCTGCTCCCCTATGCAGTTCCCCCAGTAGTGGTCCCCTGTGCAGTGCCCTCTGTAGAGGTCCCCCTATGCAGTACCTCCAGTAGTGGTCCCCCTTTGCAGTACCCCAGTAGTAAGGGCCCCTGTAGTGCCCCCAGTAGTAAGCCCTCTGTAGTAAACTGCCTGTAGTGCCCCCAGTAATGCCCCCTATAGAAAGTCCCCAGTAATAAGCCCCTCTAATGCTCCCTGTAGAAAGCCCCCTGTAGTGATCCCAGTAATGCCCCCTGGAGTGAGCCCCCAATAATGCCCCCTGTAGTGAGCCCCCCCCCATACAAAAAAAAACAATACTTACCTGAAACCCCGCTCCAGTGCTGCTGCCTTCCGTCCCCGGCGCCCGTTCCTCAGAATTATAGGAGTGATGTCATGACATCACTCCCATAATGCATTGCGGGACCCAGAAGCGGAGCTCAGGAGTGAGCTCCGTTCCTCTGGCTACCACCGGGGGGAAAGGAGGAGCTGGGCGCCCGCTGGTAACACACTCAGCGGGTGCCCGGCGAATAGAGGGTGCGACCGCACCCCCCCGCATTGACGGTGCTGGAGGTGGAGCGCCGATCAGTGGCACTCCATCTCCATAGCAGTGCCCGGAAAGGCCCGGGGGACAATGGAGCCAGATGCCCCTTAAGGGCTGGAGCCCGGCGGCAAATGACTCCATTGTCTCCGGGAGTTCCGTCACTGCTTCTGTTCCTTAAGCTACCAACACTACTATAAAATTATTGGGCCGATTTGACAATAATCGGGTGACTGGCCTTATTTATCGTACAGTGTGTAAGGTGAGTATGATTTTGACAATAAAATGGTTACAAAACATCCACAAACTCATTCCTTATCCATATAAAAAAAATACTGTTTAGATCCTGCACGGATAATATAGATTTTTATTCTTTCAAATGCAGAGGAAAGGTTTATGTTTTTTTTTAAATATATATATATATATATATTAGTTCAATTCCGGCACTCGCTAGGCATAGCGTATTGAATGGTGTATGTGCCCTCCATGGACCACCGGGTCCGATATAAACAACGAATAATGGCGGCACTCTACAACTGGTACTCAAATAGTAACAAACTCTCTCAAGGAACAAGGATCTCTGAATTAAAAACGTTTGTTACTATTTGAGTACCAGTCGTGGAGTGCGTGTGTGCGTGTCCTGTAAAACTCTTTTATGCCCTTAAATTCCTATATAGGATAGGGAAGTTTATTCTTGGAGGTGCCCCCAGACCGTCTTCTATTAGTACAACATTATTACACTACAAAGGAAAAGAAAACATTTTCTGGTCCAGTGCACTGATATGTCTCTGTATAGCATTTGATTATTCTATATCCTCTGGAAAAATGCTAAAATATAACTTTTATTTGCAAATTCTAAAATATGATGTTCAGATACATGGCGAAATATAAAATAAAATATAAAGAAGAAAGTGAAATAAGTATTAGAAATTCGTGATTAAAACACTTCCTGTTGCTGCCAGTCAACTGGATCCTATTGTCTCGTTGTATGATGACAGCACTGTCAGTATCTAGATCACCACTCTTATGTAGTGGAAATTCTCAATGCCTTTCTATTATAGCTTGTACAAAAACAGTCCTAATGTTTGCAGAACCCTCCATGTGTTAGTTTATCGGTAATGACTATTGTCAGGGCCGGATTAATGGGGAAGGCAACAGGGGTGATCGTCCCTGGGCCCCCACACCTGAAGGGCCCCCACTCCCATCGAGGTTAGCGTGAACCAGTTCGGCCTCTTGGGGCTAATTCTACTACTGGGTGCACTGCATAAAGGGCACCACTACTGTGGGCTCTGCATACGGGCACTACCACTGTGGGCACTGACACTACTGGGGTCCCCATTGCACATACCCCCAGTTTGTCCTATTTAATAGGGGCCCCCACATGTTTGTTGCCCAGGGGCCCCACAGACCTTAATCTGGCCCTGACTATTGTTGTAACAATAAAGATACTTATTTGTAACATAGATATGTAGTGTTTATTGCTGCAATCGTAATAACTCTGGACACATTCGGAGGATAGCTACTACCATATAGCTACTGGGGATAACACACACACTTAATGCAGTCCATGTATAATCTACACATAATCAATCTGTAGTATATTGTTTGCACATTTGTTTATATGATTAAAGTGCTGTGCCAATCTCCAGGCAAAATAAAGGTAGAAGTTGTTAGTAAATAACTATAAAATGTTTCAATTTGTAGTGAGTCAAGATCACCCGCTATAATGACTGGTGGTGTCCCGTAAGTACTTTGTATTGTGTCTCTCCTTTACTCTCTGGCATTCGTTACACACATTAGGGGAATGTATTACTTGTAGATAATATCTATGTCGCTGACACATACATGAGTAACGTGATCTAATAGGCCGCATTCAGTTGTGTGGTGACCAGCAGCATTCTGGGAACACCGAAGCGCGTTTTGCCTGGGGCTGCCTTGAAAAAGCAGTAGTGTCCAAGTAGTGTTCATCATGCCTCATTACCAAAAGTAAAAAAACAAAAAAATGGCAGCTGCTCAATCAATCAGGAAGTACTTTTTTCAGGTGATGCCCTCAGGAGGCCCAGCCAGAGCGGCCTCGGGGGCCCTACGCCCAAACGCTCATCCCAAATGTAATGTATACCAATTAAAGCCTCATAATAAAGGCACATATATATTTTTGGCAAATGCAAGGCCTCATGATAAAGGCACATACATAATGCATGTGCGTTTGGGTGTAGGGCCCCCGAGGCTGCTCTGGCTGGGCCTCCTGAGGGCATCACCACTTAATACACATAGTTACTTTTCACATCACCTCTGTGGGTAATGCTCCCTCCTCATCCCCGTCCTGGTCTGGAAGTATCATGCACTGGGCCCTGCTGCCCCTCCCCCACTGGCCGCCAGTTTCAGCGCCGGCTCCCCACCCGTGTCAGTCCTGGCTCATGCGGCCACCTGTATCTGTAGCCCCTCCCACCCCCTGTACCCCGCCACCGGAGTCTGACGCATGACCCAGCACTGCTCCTAACCTCCACCTCGGCACCCCTGCAGCACAGGCTACTACCGGCAGAAGAGCAAAAGAAGGAGCCAGTGACAGCCTGAGACAGCCTGAGACACTGGAGGTAAGTAGAGACAGATGGAGGGATCTGAATATCGGATGTTATCGGATGCTGTACACCATCTCAGTGTGGTGTACCCAGTGGCGTAACTAGGGTAGAGCTGGCAGGGCACATGCCGCGGGACCAGTAGCGCCGGTCCTGTGCTCCACAGCACGAGTCCCTTCCCCCCCGAGCACTTATCCAATAGCGCAAGGCGGAGGGTGGAAGGTGGGCTCAGGCTGTGCATTTTTACACACATCGCCGCCAGTGCGGCGGCGTTGTGTGTGTTAACCAGCAGCCAATGAGAGTCAGACATAAGCGGGACCACTACTGGGGGCACTGCATAGGGGGGGACTACTACTAGGCGCACTATACAAGGGGCTTACTACTAGGGGCACAAGGGCCACTGCACTGGGGGGACCACTACTGGGGGCGCTAAATAGGGAGGACCACTACAGGGGCCACTGTATAAGGGGCACTGCATAGGGGGGATCAGTACTGGGGGCCTGCATAAGGGGGACCACTACTGGGGCACTGCATAAGGTGGGACTAATACTGGGGGCACTATATAAAGGGCACTGCACAGGGGATACCACTACTGGGTACACTGCATGGGTGGGACTACTACTGGAGGCACTACATAAGGGGCACCGCATAGGGGGACCACTACTGGGGGCACTGCATAGGGGGGACTGTATAAGGGGCACTGCATTAAGGTGCATAGCGCAGAGTAACGAGAAAGGGGTGTGTCATGTTGACAAGCCCATTTTTAAGTGACCATGCCCTTTTGACCACACCCATTTTTCGACATGTGTGCCGAAGGCGCGCGCACATAGAGGAGGGGGGGGGGACTAAATTTTTACATTTGCCCTGGGCTCCAAATACCCGCTACATAGTAACCGCAAGATTAATTGATGTTAATCTTGTGGTTTACATCAATGATACAATGTCGCGACATTGTATCATTGATGTAAACCACAAGATTAACATCAATTAATCTTGCGGTTACTATGTAGCGGCTCTCACCATAGACTGGCTATGGGGATTTCTCACCATAGACGTCTAAGGGAGACAGAGGCTGGCCGCATTCAGCTAATCAGGGAGCTGCTCCGACGGAGATGCTCCCTGATTGGCTGGCGGCCCCTGCACTGACGGGGCACACGTGTGCCCCGGTCATTTACGCGGAGCAAAGGTATGTGTACACACATACCTTTGCTCAGTCCGGCATGGATCGGGTTTTTTACATTTTTTTATTTTAACCCCTGGATTGCCTACTTGGAGAAGAGGACGTGATCTACGCATAGGAGAGGTGAGTATGGATTTTTTTTATCAGGTACACCCCTATGGATTACTTCGGATAATAGGTGAGTATGTGTGAGTGAGTGTGCATGTATGATTTATTAAAATTATGCTTTCACGGTGTAAGTTTGTTTTTTTACGTATTTCTTTAGTTGTGGAACTACAAGTGCCAGCGGGCCCGTAATGCCCCGCATGCTGGTATTTGTGGTTCTCCAAATACCAGCATGCAGGGGAGGCTTGCTGGTACTTGTGGTTCTACAAATAAAGACAATATGGAAAATTTAATTTTACACTTTCACTTTACACTATCAACCCGGCACCCACCACCCTAGGGTGCCGGGGATAGCCCCGGGCTATCAGTCTAGGCCTGGGGTGCCCTGGAGAGGGGCACCCCTTTATTGGGGGGGTACCCAAATCCCCAGGGATCCCCGGCCTGGACTGACTAGCGGTCAGGGATAATGCTTTGGCCGGGGAAACCGGTGAAAGGTTTTTCCTGGCTGTGGCATTATCCCCCCGCTAGAAAGAGTTCGGTGCTGGTTCAGGAATTTTCAGGGGACCCCTACTCGTTTTGGCCCCTGATTTTCCAGAACCAGGACCAGCTCAACAAAGCCCTGTGCTGGTTCTTAATATACAGGGGCCCCCTAAGCATTTTGGCCCCTGTATTTTTAGAACCAGAACAGGCTTTATAAAGCCCGGGGCTGGTTATGCTTTTGGGGAGGGGGTGCACATCATTTTTTTTTAATTTAAACATTTTACATAAGTACACACAAACATGTACATATCTCATGGATATGTGCATGTTTCTGTGTTAATCTGACCTGCTCAGGATGTACTCGCTAGCCTGAAGCAGGTCTATTATTTGGGGACTTTTGGTAATCTTTTTTTTGCGAGTCTGAAACAGACACTCTATTACATTGGGCGAGTTGATTGTTTTCAATGTGAAAACATCTGGATGCGAGTTTGAGAATGGAGAATGGAGAGTTCACAGAATGGGTTGTTTTTTTTTTTTGTTCCTACGCTATTAACCTAAATAACATTAATTACTAATCATTTCCAGTCTATTCTCAACACTTTACACCTCACAATATTGTTTTTAGGCCAAAAGGTTGCACCGAGGTAGCTGGATGACTATGCTAAGCGACACAAGTGGGCGGCACAAACATGTGGCCCATCTAGGAGTGGCACTGCAGTGGTAACCAGGATGGCAGTTTGAAAAACTAGGTCCCAAAGAGTGTATACTGCAAAGAAAAAAAAAAAGAGATGCAAGATGGAATTGTCCTTGGGCCCTCCCACCCACGCTTATGTTGAATAAACAGGACATGCACACTTTAACAAACCAATCATTTCAGCGCCAGGGTCTGCCACACAACTGTGGCTGAAACGATTGGTTCATTTGGGCCCCCACAAAGCAAGTTGGCAATTAATCTGTCCCTGCACAAACTGGTTCTACAGAGGCAAGATGTTGTCCTCATCCTCCTCATCCACCGATTCCTCACCCTTTTCAGTGTTGTCTTTATCCTCACAGAGTATTAGTTCATCCCCGCTGGAATCCACCACCACAGGTCCCTCTGTACTTTCTGGAGGCTGGTCTTCCTGGAAGAATTGATAATTCATTTTGATGAACATCATCTTCTCCACATTTTGTGGAAGCAACCTCCTACGCCTTTTGCTGACAAGGTTCCCAGCTGCACTAAAAACTCTTTCGGAGTACACACTGGAGGGGAGCAACTTAGAGCCAGTTTGTACAGGGCCCTCCAAATTTCCTCTCTTTCCTGCCAGTACAGGTACGGACTATCTGACATGCCTACTTGAATGCTGTCACCGATGTAATCCTCCACCATTCTGTCAATGGTGACACTATCATATGTAGTGACAGTAGACATGTCAAAAATTGTTGGCAGGTCCTTCAGTCCAAACCGGCCCTTGACTTATGACACAGGGGTACGATTGGCACTGCTACTTTGTTGATGTACGTGCGGCTAATGCACACACAAGTCACAAACACAGAAAAAAAAAAAATTTTTTTGGAGTGCACTTTGGGTGAGTGCACTTACAGCACCCTTC
Organism: Taudactylus pleione; assembly: GCA_031769625.1. NCBI lineage: Eukaryota > Metazoa > Chordata > Amphibia > Anura > Myobatrachidae > Taudactylus > Taudactylus pleione. The sequence continues at coordinate 4,761,012 of JAUIMM010000350.1, read as the reverse complement.
AACAGACGAGCCAGCCGGCCCTTGACTTATGACACAGGCGCACGCTTGGCGCTGCTAATTTGTTGATGCACGTGCGGCTATTGCGAAATACAATTCACAAACACAGAAAAAATAATAGGTTTTTTTTGCACTTGGGGGGAGCACCCCTGATGGATAGATCACCCACTGGACAACACTACAGCACCCCTTTAGGACTACAGCCTTTATGGGACACTGCACAACACAGCCCAGCCAGCCCCTATTGACGACAGCAGCACAACACAGCCCAGCCAGCCCCTATGGACAACAGGAGCACAACACAGCCCAGCCATCCCCTACGGACTTTGGAGTGGACACAGTCCCTATGGACAACAGCAGCACAACACAGCCCAGCCAGCCCTTGCTCCCACCCTCCCTCTTTACTGTCCACAGCCAGAGTGAAAAATGGCGCAGACGCGGGGACTTTTTATAGTATCCAAAACCAGCGAGATCCGACAGTAGGATGATGACGTTTTGCCTCGATTTCAGATCTGAGTCAGGCGGGATAACCCGAGCCGGACTCGGTTCCCGGCTCGGATCGGGGGGGGGTGCTTGGATTTCATAAATCCGAACCTGCTCATCCCTACTTTAAAGATATCTTTCAGTGAAGTCATCCTGCCACATCTCTGAACAGGCAATGTTTGATGATATTGTCAGGTTGGCCTGCATGTATGGAGAACAAAAGATATCATTAACGACTCACAGGAGCGCGCATCGTTGGTCGTTTACTGTATACACACTGAACGATATCATCCATATCGTTCATGAAAATAGTCTAGTGTGTATGCGGCTTTAGATAGAGATAAAGTGGAGAGAGATAAAGTCTATGTACTAAGCCTTGGAGAGAGATAAAGTGGATGAACATTAAGTACCAACCAATCAGCTCCTGTAAATTTTTCAACACATCCTGTAAAGTGACAGTTATGAGCTGACTGGTTGGTACTTTATCTCCAGACACTTTATCTCTCTCCAAGGCTTAGTATATAGACCCCAAAGTATCAACACATCAGCTCCTATCGGTCATTTTTCAAACACAGGCTGTAAAGTAAGTTACTGTAGGAGGTGCTTGGTTAGTACTTTGGGGGAGATGTACTAAGCTCTGCAAAGTGATAAAGTGGAGAGTAATAAACTACCAGCCACTCAGCTCCTGTCACTTTACAGGCTGTGTTTGTAAAATGACAGGTAGGAGCTGATTGCTTGGTACAGTACTTTATCTCCATCCACTTTATATCTCTTCAACGCTTAGTACATCTACTCCCTAGCCCTTAGTTTGTAATGCAAGATGGCCATTACTTACTGTTACAAGTGAAATAATCCTTGTTCAGATCCTGCTTCCTAGCTAGTACTTGTTACTGGCTGCTTTTACCAAATGTATTGGTTGGGCGTGATGGTGGCTTACTGCAGTCCCAATCTGGTTCTCTGCGCCTGATTCAGACCCGGTCGCAAGTGCTGTGCGCTCGCAACCGGGTTGATGGTGGGCCAGTGCGCATGCGCACGATGGAGCCAGCTCCGTCGTGTGCATGCGTGAGACCCGGATAGCGACGGGCATTCCGTCGCTCCGGGTCTCGCAACATGCGGTGGGCGGGCCGGGGGAGTGGCTGCCCAAACGGAGGAGCTCCCATGTGAACGCCTCCATTTGGGGGCGGCCCCACTGACATCACGAGTGATGTCAGTGGGAGAGATTTCGGCTCTGAGAGAGCAGAAATCTCTCAGGGGCTTGCGGCAACCAGACCCTATCACAAGGGTCTCGTCGCAAGCCCGATGGTCGCGATGGTCTTGACCATCGCGACCATCTTCCTGGCCACTCGCTATAGCTGTGGGTGGTCACCCACAGCTATGCGAGCGGTCGGGAGGCCGTTCTAAAAAGAAATAGCCCGGCCCTGATTCAGAGCGAGCGCTCTGTTAGAGCGTCCGGCTCTGAATCAGGGCCTCTGTACGTACATGAAAATGTAGAAATGACCATTCTGTAACACTGTATTTTGGCACCAATTTTTCTGGAAATATATTATCAGTAAGATTTGCTGATTGCAATTTTTCTGGGTTGGTTGTGATATGCCAGCGGCTGAAAAGCTGCTGGTTTAAATCCTGATGCCTGAACCCCGATGGAGTGAAATCCCAACAGAGGGGGTAAGTACCTTAACTCTCCCCCTCCCCCCCTAACCCTAGCCCTCCATTGGTGGTGCCTAACCCTAACCTCCCCATGGTGGTGCCTAATCCTAACCTCGCTTCCCCCAGCCTAAATCTAACCCTCCACGGAGGGTGCCTAACCCTAACCCCCCTCCCCGTAGCCTAACCTTAACCCTCCCCGGGGGTGCCTGATCCTAATCTCCCTCCAGGGGTGCCTAAACCTAACCCTCCATTAGCGGCCGCTCATTGGCTGGGACCCACGTGGGCTTAGCCAATGAGCGGCTCTTCCACGTGGGTCCCAGCCAATGAGCAGCCGCTAATGTTAGCCGCCACTGATTGGCTGGCGGCCCGGGACTGAAGTCAGCTCGTTCCCTTGAGCATACAGAAGCCCAATGTAGCAGCATGCAGTAACATGCTGTTACATTGTATCCAGGGCCCCTCTTGGATTTCTGCGTAGAACATCGTGGGACATAAAGGTGAGTATTGGATCTTTATTTACAGGTATTTCGAAGGGATACTTTACGTTGACAAGTGAACGTGAACATCTGGAAAAAGGTGAATATGTATGTAATAAAGCTTTATTTTCCAGGTGTGGTGTGTTTTTTTTAACCATTTCTTTACAGGTGAAGTACAGATACCAGTGGGCCCTTAATGCCCCGCATGCTGGTACTTGTGGTTCTCCAATTAACAGCATGTGGGGGGAGACTGCTGGGACCTGTAGTACCACTGTAAAGACAATGATGATAGATCTATTTTTTTACACTACACCAAACACTATCAACCCGCCACCCACCACCCAGGGCTATCAGCCTAGGCCAGGGGTGCCCTGGAGAGGGTGACCCCTTTATTGGGGGGGTCACCAACTCCCCAGGGATCCCTGACCTGGGCTGACTAATGGTCAGGGCTGATGCTGTGGCTGGGGGGCCCGGTGAAAGGGCACCCCTGGCTGTGGCATCAGTCCCCCGTTAGAAAGGGTCCAGTGCTGGTTTTAAATATACGGTGGAACTCACGTCATTTTTTTTCTCCGTATATTTAAAGCCAGCTCTGTCCCTGCTGTCTTGTGCTGGTTCTTACATTACAGGGGATCCCTACACATTTTTTTCCCTGTAATGTTAAGAACCTGGACAGGCTGGCAAGCCCGAGGCTGGTTAGTGTTTTGCGGGGGGACCTCACATCATTTTTTTTTTATTTTTTTTTACACATTATCCCTATTTTTTCCAGTTACAGAAAGAAACACACAAATCACAATGATTTGTGTATGTTTCTGACCATCTCGCAGCTCAGGGGGTTGAGAGTTTGAAAAGTGATTTTGAGAGTTTGCTCCTATCTCACCCGAGCTTGTCATCAGATTTTTGGTAAATTTGAGGTGTATGTTTTAGATGAAAAGAACTTCTGATTTGGCCCGATGGTGATAAGATTCGAGATTGCTATTTCACCCGAGTTTTACGAGTGAGATGAGAGAAATCCCTCTCTAACTCACCCGACTTTGCCTTTAGTAAATTTGCAAGCAGGGCAAAAAAAAAATCAAATCACCCGAGATGGTCATCTTGACCTATCTCGATTCTTAGATAATTTATCCCCAGGACTACGGGATGCAATCGGGAAACCGGCTGATGTGATCCCGACAGCCAGTTTCCCGACTGCTTTATCCTGGCGTGGGTTAAATGACAGGCGTCTATATCTAGATGCCTGTCATTTTCCTGATGCCGGGAGACAGGCGCCCGGCATCCCGATTAAAGGGATGCCGGGCGCCGCGAGCGGACAGCCGCGGTGGGGGGGGGGGTTAGGTTTAGCGCACCCAGGGGGGACTTAGGGTTAGGCACCCCCTGGAAGGGTTAGGCTAGGGGGAGGGAGGGTTAGGCACCCCCCCAGGGGACTTAGGTTTAGGCAGCGGGGAAGGGGGGTTAGGGTTAGGCACTTGGGGGGGAGGTTAGGGTTAGGCACCCCTAAGGAGGGTTAGGGGGGTTAGGTTAGTTATTACTTACCTGAGGACGATCGGGATTTCCAGCGCTGTCGGGCTGCGGCGATCTGTTTATCTGTTGGGCTGCCGCTGCAGGGAATCGAACTGCCGGCCATGCTGCCAGCGGTATTTCATACAGATTCCGGACTTGCATTAGTTCTAAAGCTAATATAGTAAAATATGTATTTTCTTTCTGTTAATAAGTGGCAGAACTTCTTGAAGGGCAAATTCAAGAACCATCAGTGGCACATCACCCAGAGTGGTAGACAGTGTCGCTGGAGACAGCAAGGCGGAAACAAGTCCCCCTTTAAAATAACAAAAATCATACAAATTACTTGTATTCTGGATTCAGGGGGCATTCTTTCATTCTTTCTTGTTTTTTCTAATTACATTATTGCTATATTATTACAGGTTGAGTCTACCATATTCAAAATGCTTGGGACCAGGGGTATTGTGGATATCGGAATACTCCGTATTTTGAAATATTTGCATATCATAATGAGATATCTTGGGAATGGGACCCAAATCTAAACACAGAATGCATTTATGTGTTATATACACCTTATACACATAGCCTGCAGGTAAATTTATACAATATTTTCAATAATTTTGTGGCTCAAACAAAGTTTGTGTACATTCATAAAATACAGTTATGTTCATATACACCGTATACACAAAGACTGAAGGTAATTTTATACCATATTTGTAATACTTTTGTGCCTAAAACAAAGTTTGTGTACATGGAACCATAAAAAAACAAAAGGTCTCACTATCTCAGTCATGCTAAAAATATTCTGTATTTCGGAATACTCCGTATTTCGGAATATTTGGATATGGGAGACTCAACCTGTATAATTATTATTATATTATTGTTTTATATTATTTTTTATTATATTATTATTAGATTTTTATAATAAATATCTAAAACTTTTATATTCAAGGCTAATGTGTGATTTTTAAAATGTCATCAAGTGTTCTACTTTTTTGTTGTAATATCATTTTCTAGGGATGGTAGCAGCATTCTCATAACGTCATCGGTATGACATACGGATGAAATTACCGATGCCGGAAGTCCGGCAGATGAAGATCCCAACGGCGCCTGGTAAGTATCCTAACCCTCCCCTCCCCCCTAACCCTCCCGTAGGGGTGCTTAACCCTAACCTCCCCCAGGGGTGCCTAAACCTAACCCCCCTCCTCACTCTGTAAAGCTAACCCTAACCTCCCCCTGGGGGTGCCTGACCCTAACCCCCCCCTCTTCCCCTAGCCTAATCCTAACCCTCCGGGAGGTGCCTAACCCTGTGGTGGTCATTCAGACATGCTCGCGAGCAGCAGTACGCTCGCAAGCGGGTCGATATTCCCCACAGCGCATGCGCGAGACCCGGGGAGCGACGGGCTTTCCATCGCTCCGGGTCTCGCACCAAAGGGGGCGTGCTGTCGATGTTGATCGGACTTGCGATGGAGACCGCAGGGTCTCTGTCGCAAGTCCGATGGTCGCGATGGTCAAGACCATCTTTTTGGCCTCTCGCATATGCTGTGGGTGGTCACCCACAGCTATACGAGCGGCCAGGAGGCCGCTCCATTTTCATGGAGGAGGGCCCTGATTCAGAGCAAGCGCTCTGGTCAGAGCGTCCGGCTCTGAATCAGGCCCTAAGTCCCCCTGGGAGTCCTTAAACCTAGCCCACCCGGCGGATAACTGGTCCCGACGCCCGGATGACCTACGATCGGTATGCTGGGCATCGGGATTTCGGCATGGGGCTTATAATAGGCGTTGGTATTTAGACGCCTATCATTAGTCCCATGCCGGGATTTCACAGTCGGGAAGCCAGCGGTTGGCATTTCCACCGCCGGCTTCCTGACTACAGACCCTAATAACAGCTGCCTATGAAAACCTGTTACTGAGCGGTCAGAGAGCTAGATTCAGCTATTACACAGTTGCTATTACGCACGCAATCGGTGGATTGTTGCGTACTGCAGGGGCGTGCATAAATTATCCACTGCGATGCTATACGCAGCATGAGGCCTGATAGCGTGCGTGGAAGTTGGAAATTTCTGAATAAGGTCAGGGCTTGTGCAAGTGTGTGAGGCTGCGATGGTACTCAATTGTACCGATGTTTTTGCAGTTCTGCTAAATATTATGGATGTGTGTAAGGTAAAGTGGGCGTCCTTATGTTGTGCCAAGATTGCATTGCGATCGCAATGGATTAGCATACTATCGCACTTGTACTGCCTGCGCACTCACTATTGCATTCGCATTTGCATTCCACAGTGAATTAGGCCCAGAGTCATAACTAGACTTTTTGGTGCCCTGGGCCAGAAAGAGCATTGGAGCAAACCCCCCCCCCTTCCCATTTTTCAAATTGGGGCCATGACAAATCTGACCCATATGATGATGGGGTACCGATACTGTTGTACCACTGTTGTCCAGATGTCACTGCGAAATACAGGGTGCATCCAATGGCTGCAGTGGTGATACACAATAATTCACTTCTTATTCATTTTCCATCTTCTTATTCAGAAAATGTTATATTCAAACATTTAAATAAAGTTAAATCACTAAACTAACACTATGCAAACAAAAAGTTGTGTCCCTTACACAGTTTTCAATTGTTATTTTCCTGGCACAATAAGGATTTGGGCATGAATAGGGCAGTAAAGCAGACATAGGCACCAGATTATATCATTTTGAATAAGAAGCTGAAGTTGTGCAGGGGTTAACTAGCTTTGGTCATCAAATTTTACACTTGAAACCCACAGAGGGTGTTCAGGTACATATGACCCATTTGCCTTGACCAACAAGAATTTTGGCATGAGTAGAGATGAGCGATCTCAGCGATCTGAACCCACCCGAATTTTGAGGATCCGGGGCGTTCCGAGCGCAGCTCGGATCTCCCTGCCTGCCCCGGATCCCTGACTCGAGGCAAAACCTTGCGACCTCTCTGTCGACCCCCTCTGTTGTGAGGTTTTGTTTTCAGCTGGCTTAACGCTCATTGGCTGAGAGCCGTGACAGCCGGCTCTCTCAACCAATCAGCGTTAAGTCCATTGAAAACTGCACAAAAAAAGGAAAAGAAGATGGCACCCACCATCCCCCGCCGCCTGACACTGCCGGCACCCTCTGCTGCTGACACCCCCACTGGCAGCATCCCCTGCTGCCGACACTCCTGCACTGCTGCCCAACATACTATGGGCACCGTCAGCGATCCCCACACTGCGACACTCCCACACTGAGGACACCACCAGCACCCCTGCACTGCCGACAGTCAGCAAACCTGCACTGAGGATACCTCTGGCACCCCTGCTCTTCTGACACCCTGCACTGAGAACACCCCTGTACTACCGACACAGTCAGCAAACATGCACTAAAGACACCGCTGGTACCCCCGCTCTGCCAACACCGCCGGCACCCTGCATTGAGAACAACCCTGCACTGTCGACACAGCCAGCAAACCTGCACTAAAGACACCGCTGGCACCCCCGCACTGTCGACACAGCCAGCAAACTTGCACTAAAGACACCGCTGGCACCCCCGCACTGCAGACACAGCCAGCAATCCTGCACTAAAGACACCGCTGGCACCCCCGCACTGCTGACATCACCGGTACCCTTCACTAAGGACACTGCCAGCACCGCAGCACTGCCATTCCATGTACCGAGGACACTGTCAGCAACCCTGCTCTGCTGACACTGCTATCACAGTAAGTGCACTATTGGTGTATCCAACCCACACTGTATAACACACTGTATCCGTGTTGGAAATTAGAAACTGAACTGCCACATGTTAGTGGCAGTTCAGTATTGGAATACAGGATTTAAAATCTGTGTGGGGTTCACCTTTTATTTTGATAACCAGCACTAGGCTGGTTATAGGGAGGAGGGGGGTAACACTATAGCAGGGAGACACTTAGCATGGTGTCTTCCTGCCATCACATTAACCAGCCCCAAACTATTCAGCACATTTCTGGAATCTCTTGGAAAGCTGGTACACCGGCAGTGGCGTAATAAGGGGGTGCGTGTGGGGCACCTTCTGACAAGCCCGGCAGAGGGGGGAGCTGAAGGCCAGGGCAATGTCCAGTGCTCAGTGGCGTAGCTATGGGCAGGGCTGCTGCGGCCGGCGGCGCCCCCTGCAATGCTGGCCACGGTACTGGCCCGTGCTAGTTAGCCAGTGTAGTGCCGGCCGCAGTGAGTGCGGTCAGCACTACACATTTACTCAGGACCGGAGCTAGGCTTCCCTGCGCCCAGCCCCGTCCTGTGCTGCACACATTCTTTCCCACTGAGCGCTTACCTAATAGTACCAGGCGAAGGGTGGGAGGCGGGCTCGGGCTAGCCCGTAGAGCCGCCAGTGCATTTACAGCAGCCAGTGAGAGTCAGACTCTCATTGGCTGCCGCTGTGCCCACTGCAAGTGCCGGGCTGAAGCTCACTCATGATCCCCACCTTCCGGCTCCTGCAGTGGATTAAGAGAGAGACGTCATGATGTCTCTCCCATAATGCAGAGCGCTAGTCCGGGATGACATTGGTGGTGCGGACGGCAGCGGGAGCGGGGATTCAGGTAAGTGGTATTTTTTTTTTTTACTCGTGTTTGTATATTGGGGGCACTGCATTTTAGGTGACCTCTACTAGGGACTACTACTACTGGGGGCACTGCATCGGGGGGACTCTACTGGGGACAACTATTGGGGGGGGACTACTCCTGGTGGCACTGCACCGGGGGGGAACAATACTGGGGAGGGGACTACTACTGGGGCACTGAATAGGGAGGACCACTACAGGGGGCACTGTATAAGGAGCACTGGATAGAGAGGTTCACTACTGGGGGCTTGCATAAGCGGGACCACTACTGGAGGCACTGTATTAGCTGCATTACTGGGGGCACTGCATAGGGGGGACCATTACATGGGGCACTGCATAAGGGAGACACTACTGGGGGCACTGTATAAGGGGCACTACTGGGGGCCTGCATAAGGGGGACCACTACTGGGGGGACCACTACATGGGGCACTGCATAAGGGAGACACTACTGGGGGCACTGTATAAGGGGCACTACTGGGGGCCTGCATAAGGGGGACCACTACTGGGGGCACTGTATAAGGGGAACGAATGGGGGGCTGCATAAGAGGGATCACTACTGGGGACATTGCATATTGGGGGTACTGTATAAGGGGCACTACTGGGGGCCTGCATAAAGGGGACCACTAATGTGGGCACTGCATAGGGGGGACTGTATAAGGGGCACTGCATTAAGGGGCATATGGAATGGAAAGGAATGTTCAGAGTGACGAGATAGGGATGTGTGTCATGTTGACATGCCCCATTTTTAAGTGTCCACGCCCATTTTTCGGCGCACGCACATAGAGGGGGCTCCATTTTTAAATTTGTACTGGGCTCCATATACCTTAGTTACGCTACTGCTAGTGCTGTGACCAAGTGCTTGATCCCAGCGCCTTAGTCCTGCAGTTCGGAGTGATGTATCTCCAGCAGGACACAAGTGTCTGGTGCTGGGACAGTAAGTGTGTTTTCAGCGCCGGTCAAGGACCAGCAGCGACTGACATGTGGCGCCGGCTGCTAGCTGAGTGCGCCGGCCATTGAAGAGGGGTGACAATTTGAATTTGAGCCAATCACAGTGGTGACAATTTTGACAATCTGAGCCAATCACGGTGCACATTGGCAGCCAATAGAAAGCGGCCACAGTGAGCCAATCGTTGTAAGCCGCATCATGGCTGGCTACATCCGTGGCGTCTAACGTCAGATGTCTCTGGGTGAAAGAGTCAATTTGGCTGAAATGGGTAAATATCTCCAGCGGCCGTAGAAGAGTCCAAAAGACACCGGGCTCAAAAGAGAAGAGCTCCAGCGGCTGCAAAAGACACCAAGCTCAATAGAGAAGAGCTCCGGCGGCACCACTGCTGGCCAGAATGGGCCAGTGACAGAAGAATGTGACTGAGAACCAGAGAGTACTGCAGTGGTTGGGAAGTAAAAGCGTGAATGAAGCTCCTCACTGCAGCCTCTCCCACTGGACAGGTAGACCCTCTTTGAGGCCTTACCATCATTAACCCCTCCCTAGACCACCAGGTTGTCAGGCAGTAGGCACGTAGGGGTCATCAGGCCTGTGGCACAAATAGGCGGGCATTAGGCCCGTGCTCCTAACGCTATAATTGACCCTGGGCAATAGGCCCATGTCACATAAATAAGCGAGGTGCCAACTTCTCATCTTGCCCTGGGCACCAAACACCCGAGTTATGCCCCTGGACCTTGGTCACTGCTACCTGGATGAAGACTGCTGTGGCAGTGGGAGTTTGCCAGCTCAAGGTGAAGACTACAGGAAGCACTGAGATCGTGGGAGTCGACCCACCTTGGGTGAAGAACACAAACTAGTTGTGGATGAACTGGGCTTAGTTCAGCTGAATGACTACTGGACTGGTAAGTCTAATTGCATTGTATTTTCATTCAATTGCATGCTATTTTAATTGTCAGGCATTAGGCCAGTGGTCACTGTGGGCGTTAAGCTCTAATCAGCAGGGACGGCCTTTGTTAGGCGGACAATAAGCCTCAGCCTAAGCACTAGTCCCACAAGGGACTAAGCACTAGTCCCGCAAGGTATAAGGGGCATTAGGCCCTATAGGGTTCATTTGGGCTCCACATCTTTAACCCATTGTTAGGTGGGCAATAGGCCCTACATAGTGTCATTGATCCCCTAGAAGGCAGGCACTAGGCCTGAGGCAGCAGAAGATCATTAAGTGGTGTAGTATTGTTGTTCTGATTTGATAAGAATGTATTGTGGTTTGTAACCTTGTTACCTCGTCATCTCAGCTACTGCAATCAGGCCTCCATTAAAAGGTAGGCTAGTAAGGTACCTGTTTGTGATTATTGTAATGCTTTGTAACTGCATTATTCCATTGTCCTGTAACAATGATTACATTATTGGTGTAGATGCATTGTTGGGGAGCATAGGAGTAGCATGGTGATATGAAGTGCACATACATCCAGCATGTATTGCTGTTGGCAGGGTGCTGATGTATGTATGAGTAGTCAGGTTGTTGTGTGTGGTACACACTAAAGAAAGAAGTCAGTATAGTGAAGTCGTGTATTTGTGATTATTTACAGGTACCTAGATCTGGAGCATTCGACCATTGCCCAAATTATTTATGCCAAAATCCTTGTTGGTCAAGTCAAATGGCAAGTGGGTAATATGTACCTGACCACCCTCTGTGGGTTCCAAGTGTCAAATTTGTTGACCAAGGCTATTTAACCCCTGCACAACTACAGCTACTTATTCAAAATGACAAAATGTGGTGCCTATGCCCGCATTACTGCCCTATTCTTGCCCAAAACCTTCTTGTTCAAAGCAAATGGCAAGTGGGTCATATGTATGGGACCACCCTCTGTGGGATTCAAGTGTAAGATTTGATGACCAAAGCTAGTTAACCCCTGCACAACTACAGCTTCTTATTCAAGATGACAAAATGTGGTGCCTGTGCCCGCTTTACTGCCCTATTCATGCCAAAATCCTTGTTGGTCAATGCAAGTGCGTCATATGAACCTGACCACCCTCTGTGGGTTTCAAGTGTAACATTTGATGACCAAAGCTAGTTAACCCCTGCACAACTACAGCTTCTTATTCAAAATGTGGTGCCTGTGCCCGCTTTACTGCCCTATTCATGCCCAAATCCTTATTGTGCCAGGAAAATAACAATTGAAAACTGTGTAAGGGACACAATTTTTTGTTTGCATAGTGTTAGTTTAGTGATTTAACTTTATTTAAATGTTTTAATTTAAAATTTTCTGAATAAGAAGCTAGAAAATGAAAAAGAAGTGAATAAGAAGCTGGAGCTTGAATAATAAGTGAAGAAGTAGTGACTAAGAAGCTGGCCGAACAAGAAGCCAACTTCAGCCTCGTAAAACAACTTACCTCTCCTTAAGTAAGACCCAGGACAAGTCACCTCTCTGTGAAACTCTGGAACCACGCCGTACTCACGAAGGTACGCTTCCGGACAGGTCTGCCATCAGAAAATGTGGGGCGCAGTACCGACAAAAAATAGGCAGGGCCCCACCCCAGGGTATGGGACAGAGGTTGGCGGAGCTGTGGATAATGTGGGTGGAGCTACTTTTAAGGGGTATTAACATTTGGGCTGTGGGGGCAGTTGTTATAACTGGGGGGGGCACAGGGAAGGCTGCCTGGACTGGGGCAGGCTGGCTGGACTGGGGGAGGGCACAGGGAAGGCAGGCTGCCTGGACTAGAAGGCTGGCTGTACTGGGGAGGTGGGCAGGCTCACTGGCTGGACTAGGGGGGCACAGGGAACGCTGTATATACTGTGTGGGGAGTACAGGGAAGGCAGGCTGGACTGGGGCAGAACAGGGAAGGCAGGCTGCCTATACAAGAATACTGGCTGGACTTAGGGGGACAGGGAAAGCAGGCTGGATTGGGGGGGGGCACAGGGAATGCTAGATGGACAGGGGGTGGGGAGCAGGGAAGGCTGGCTGGACTGGGGGGGGAGGTCTCAAGAAACGCTGGCTGGACTGGGTGGGGGCAAAGGGAATGCTGGGTGGAGAGCAGGGAAGGCTGACTGGACTGGGGCAGGGAAGACAGGGTGGGTGGGTGGCTGGACTGGTGTTGGGCGCAAGGATGGCAGGATGGCCAGACTAGAGAGCTGGCTGAACTGGGTGGGAGGGAGGCGAGCAGCAGGGAAAGCTGGCTGGCTGGGGTGGGGGAGTTAGGCAGGGGTAGCATACCTTGTTTAGAAAGAGAGGGGTCCTGGGTGGCAATGGTGCAGAATACACCGGGCAGGAGGTAGAGTCAGAGCATCGGCGCCACGGCATTTGGATGGAATATGGAGCCGGCCGCTCCTGATTGGCTGCTGTTCCGCGAGCTGTGATTGGCTCACGGACGGCTCAATATTTAATTCAAGCGCAGCCTATGCTCTGTCTCCTGTGACTGTCAGCCACCCAGTGCATTGTGCACCACTGCTACCCGGGCCCCATCTCTCTCCGGACCCGGGACTGGATTCCCGGCAATCTGCCCCTGATGGCAGCCCTGCCTCCGGATGACGTCACTCCATCCCCATCTCACACCAGCGTCAAGAGCATCCTGTTGCCAGGCAACTCCCTAGCCTCTGGTGTTAGCAGGGGCTTGTGGACCAGCTCTGTAACCAAGATCCACACAGTGTGAGGTTATAACATGCAACCTTAAACCATCTTAAATAAATAAAACACCCAAACGTGTATAGAACATAAGAGAGAAAATCATGAAACCACCAAAAAATTAAACTATCAAATAAGACAAAAGTAAACAATAGAAAAAAATAGACAATAGACAAGCAGAGAATGAAATAAAGTAATATGCCGCTACTAATAATTGTATAATAGAACACGAAAAAACTTAATAGTAATAAGTCTAATAACAAAAACAATACTACTATATGAAAAATATTACTACAATATACTAATGAGAAAAAACCTCAAGATGGTAAGTCTGTCAGACGTGTGTAAACCATAAGTTACACACCCACTAGAAGGAAGAAACATCACTTAAGAAAAACATAAAATTGTAAAAAGTAAAACAAACACACAAAAACTGATGAGAAAAAAAATGAGTATACCAAGTGTAGTATATGAAATAAAGATAAAAAAAAAAGAAAAAAATGAAAGAAAAATTAAAAAATGACAAAAATTAATTAAAGAAAACTGTTCCATTAGATCTTTTCATTCAGCCCCTTGGGCGACACTGTGTCCAGTTTCAGGATCCATTTAGCCTCCAATCTCAGGAGCTCTGCGTTCCTGTTGCCTCCCCTCACATTCTCTGGGATGTGGTCTATGATTATATATCTCAGACAGGATTACGTATGGTTTCTGTCAATAAAATGATTTGCAACAGGTTGGTCGCATTCCCTCTTCAAGATAGCAGCTCGTATAACAGAACGGTGTACCGCCATGCGTTCTTTGAAAGACTTGGAAGTTTTGCCCACGTAGTATAGTCCACATGGGCATCTGATGATGTAAACTACATATGTCATAGTATAGGTAACCGCATGATGGATTGGGATATAGTTTCCATTGTGAGGATATCGGAATGATGTACCCGTGCCCAGGTATCTGCATGTGACACAGTTAATACATTTAAAACAGCCAGGTTTCCTCATATAGGGTCTCAAAGCTCTCCGATCAAAGTTGGTAATATCCGTCCTCACAACGAAATCTCTGATATTCCTGCCTCTCCGAAAGCATGCCATAGGGATTTTATCTTTAAACGACTTGAGTCCTTATCTGTGGCAACAGGAGGCGATAGTGCTCTCGTTGCTTTTTGGACAATTACTACTGGTGGTGTACTGACCCGGCCAAATATTCCGATCCTGGTTCCGCTTCTTGCCATTATGACCTTTTAGCAGCTGTTCTCTTGAGCACTTCAGGACTTTCTCCTTCTCCTTGAAGAAGCAGGGTTTCTGGATAACCCCTTGACTTGAACCTTTGGACCATTTCCTCAAGTTGTATGTCTAAGAGGGCACTATCATCATTAGTAATACTTGCCACCCTGAGCATTTGGGAATATGGCAGTACTGATTTGAGTGCTTTTGGGACTGCTCCTAATACACATTCACAGAAACAGACAAATCTCAGGTGCACAACTCCAAATTATTGATAATATATAAATGCAATAAAATTTTGCAATCAATAGATGTTTTTAGCATAATCATGGCCAAGGTTATGGACCTACCCACCATATCCAGGTAACCTCTTTAGGGTAGGTCCCTAACATACTAGGGTTCAAATCCAGAACACAGCACGCCATCACGACCCAGTCTATCTTCTTCACATGCAGGTTTATGCTGGTGTGGAAAATGCGGAACCGGTTACTGAGTATCCCAAAGGCATTTTCCACAATCCTGCGTGCCCGAGAAAGCAGATAGGTGTAGATTCTCTTTTCAGATGTCAAGCCCCTTTGTGCATATGGCTTCATCACATTTTCATGTAATGCGAACGCTTCATCAGCCACAAAAACGAAGTTTAAGCCATGCTTCGTCTCCTCCACTGACGGCAAGTTGAGAGTTTTGGAGATGAGCCTCTCGTAGAATGCCGTCTGCTTGAATGACCCACCATCCGAAGCACGGCCATTCTTGCTAACATCTACAAACACAAACTCATAGTTGCCATTCACCACTGCCATGAGAACGATGCTGAAGCACCCCTTGTAGTTGAAATAGTATGATCCGCTGTTGGGTTGATGCGGATGTGTTTGCCATCGATTGCTCCCCCGCAGTTAGGGAAATTCCAACGCCGTTCGAAGTCATCAGCAATGGTTTTCCACTTTTCAACTGTATTAGGAAACTAGGGAAAAATTAAAACTAAAACAAATGTTAAAGCATTAACAATTTTTTTTCTTTTTTCTTTCAATACAGACTCCAACACAAGAACTAGATTTGGGGTCTACACCCGATTTAAGCTGCATACAGTGAGGAGGATGTGTTTATCCCAATGCACACCACCAACCACAACACCCCCAGCAAAAAAGAAAACATCCTGGGAGAGCTGTTAAGAAGGCCCCCCAGACCATCTTGATAATTTTACCACTCATATTAACAGCACCATGCAGAAGATGAGTGATGAAACACAAAATCAATTCCAGCGGCTCGTGTATGCGTTGCTCATCAGGGCGATGGGTAACAACCTATACCCAGCTACCTATTTTGGCGACACTGTACCCTTCCCACCTACCCCAACTGCCTCTGAGATGCCTCCAAACCAGGCGCAGCCTACTCCACCATCCGCTAACCCTCCCAACACAAGACAGGCTATATATAGTGCCCTTTTAGAGGCGGATGATAATACAGGGTTTTACCAAATGTAAACTTCAATTTTTGTTGTTGTTGCCTGCATTATGCCCAAATTTTAACACTCCCAATACCTACCCCTATGGTATACAGTGATGATGATGCTGATTGGACATGGTCAATACCCACATGGCACAAGGACAGATTGTTGGAAGCCGGGGCCACAATCTGTCCTTGCGCCATGTGGGTATTGGCCTATTCAATCCGGCATCTGACCCACCGTATATAATGGAACAGGCTAGGTATTGGGACTGTGGCGTATCTATAATGGGTGCAGTGTGTACAGGGCACACGGGTCCAGGGGGGCCCTGCACCACACACACACTGCACCCATATTAATTTAAACTCACCTGTCCGTGGTCCCGCGGCGGGTGTCAGTGCTGCTCAGAACAATGGAAAATGTCTGCCGCGGCCATTTTCCCTATATTAATATATCTACAGCCATACATTACTGAACTTGCCCAATCTCGTCTGATCTTGAAAGCTAAACAGTAATTGGCCTGGTTAGTACCTGGAAGGGAGACCTCTAGGGAATACTAGGTGCTGTAGGTTAAAAGAGGAGATTTGGGATTGGTTTTTGCACATGGTAAAGCATTGTAATAGCAACATTCAATATTTAAAAAAAATACATATACATAGTGTTAATATTTTCTAATCAAGTTTTATCTAGTAAAATGTAGAATTCATGAATATTTCGCCTACAGATTTCATAATTATATGAAATCTGGTCTTAACAGGTGATTAGTCTGTTTCATCTGTCAATTATTCTTAATTTATATGGTACCACATTATTTTATTTGATATACCAATAAAAGTTAATTCTTATTATATCTACACAACTATTCAGTAAGAGTGCCCCAGCAACTAGCCCAACCTTTTTTATTTTTGTTGTTTAACATATGTACTATTGGGCTTTGGGAGCACCACCAATAATAACAAATGATATAATTAGCCTAGTAATGTCATATGGTTGGTCATACTAATGAGTTTATGGTTCTGTGCAGAGTCTCTTTCTTTTTTGATACATGCAAAACCAGCCAGTATTACCCAACATACAAAAAAGTGTGTATTTGCACACCTGGCACTGCAACATGGTTTTGTCCAGGTACAGAGGGCCCAATTCAGATCCGCTCGCTCGATGTGTTTGCTCGCAGCCGTCAGCTGCCAAAGTATGCAAATTCCGTGATTGCACAGCAAGACATTAGCACGCCCACTATGTCTTGGCGAGCGATTGCGGTGTGTATGTAGATGCCCACCAGCCTGTATTAAGACGTCCACTTTCCTTTGTAACACACGTCATCTCCAGGAAGTGTATGTAACAATTAGGGATGAGCGGGTTCGGATTTGTGAAATCCGAACCCCCCCGATCTGAGTCGTATCCAAGTCAGGCTCGACTTTTCCCGCCTGACTCGGATCTGAAATCGAAGCAAAACGTCATCATCCCACCATCCGGATCTCGCGGGGTTTGGATTCTATAAAAGGTCCCCACGTTGGCGCCATTTCTCACTCCAGCTGTGGACAGTGAAGAGGGAGGGTGGGAGCTAGGGCTAGCTGGGCTGAGTTGTGCTGCTGTTGTCCATAGGGGCTGACTGGGCTGTGTTGTGCAGTCAGTTGTCCATAGGGGCTGTGTCCACTCCAAAGTCTATAGGGGCTGGCTGGACTGTGTTGTGCAGTGTCCCATAAAGGCTGTAGTCCTAGAGGGGTGCTGTAGTGTTGTCCAGGGGGTGATCTGTCCATCAGGGGTGCTCCCCCAAAGTGCACTCCAAAATGTATTTTTTATTTTCTGTGTTTGTGAATTGTGTGCGCAGTAGCCACACGTGCATCAACAAGCGTGCTCCTGTGTCATAAGTAAAGCGCCGGCTGGCTTGACCGTTAAAGGGTGCTGTAACCCCCAAAGTGCACTCCAAACAAAATAAAAAATAATTTTCTGTGTTTGTGAATTGTGTGCAGAGTGGCTGCACGTGCATCAACAAAGGAGCAGCGCCAAGCGTGCGTGTGTCATAAGTAAAGCACCGTCTGGCTTGACCGTTAAAGGGTGCTGTAACACCCAAAGTGCCCTCCAAAAAATATATAATATTCTCCCGTTTGTGAATTGTGTGGGCTGTAGCCGCACCTGCATCCTCAAAGCAGCAGCGCCAAGCGTGCGTCTGTCTGTTAAAGGGTGGTGTAACCCCCAAAGTACCCTCCAACCAAAATAAAATAATCTTTTTTCTGTGTTTGTGAGTGAAATGTATACGCAGTAGCAGCACCTGCATCCTCAAACCAGCAGCGACAAGCGTGCATCTGTCTGTTAAAGGGTGGTGTAACCCCCAAAGTGCGCTCCAACCAAAATAAAACATTTTCTTCTGTTTCTGAATTGTGTGCACTGTACGTGCATCAACAAAGGAGCAGCGCCAAGCGTGCGCCTCTGTCCCATAAGTCTGTTAAAGGGTGGTGTAACCCCCAAAGTGTACTCCACAAAAAAAAATTCTTTTTTTTCCTGTTTGTGTGCAGTAGCTGCACGTGCATCAACACAGCAGCAGCGCCAAGCATGCGCCTGTGTCATAAGTCGAGGGCCGGTTTGGACATCTGGTCCGGACTGAAGGACGTGCCAACAATTTCTGACAAGTCTACTGTCACTGCATATGATACTGTCACTGCATATGATACTGTCACCATTGACAGAAAGGTGGAGGATTACATCGGTGACAGCATCCAAGTAGGCATATCACAGTCTGTACCTGTACTGGCAGGAAAAAAAGGCAATTTTGGAGGCCCCTGTACAAACTGGCTTTATTTTACCTGAGTTGCCCCCCCTTCCAGTGTGTACTCCAAAAGAGTGTTTAGTGCAGCCAGGAACCTTGTCAGCGAAAGGCGTAGGAGGTTGCTTCCACAAAATGTGGAGAAGATGTTCATAAAAATGAATTATCAACTCTTCCAGAGAGACCAGCCTCCAGAACGTACAGAGGGACCTGTGGTGGTGGATTCCAGCGGGGACGAATTAATACTCTGTGAGGATGAAAATGTACACAACACTGAAGAGGGTGAGGAATCGGTGGATGAGGAGGATTAGGACGACATCTTGCCTCCGTAGAGCCAGTTTGTGCAGGGATAGATAAATTGCCAGCTTGTTTTGTGGGAGCCCAAACAAACCAATAATTTCAGCCACAGTCGTGTGGCAGACCCTGGCGCTGAAATGACTGGTTTGTTAAAGTGTGTATGTCCTGTTTATACAACATAAGGGTGAGTGGGAGGGCCCAAGGACAATTCCATCTTGCACCGCTTTTTTTTCTTTGAATTATGTACTGTTTGGGGCCTAGTTTTTCAAACTGCCATCCTGTCTGTCACTGCAGTGTCACTCCTAGATGGACCACGTGTTTGTGCTGCCCACTCGTGTCGCTTAGCATAGTCATCCTGCTGCTGCGGTGCAACCTTTTGGACATAAAACACTATTGTGAGGTATTCAGAATAGACTGGAAATGAGTGGAAATTGAGGTTAATAATAGCATAGGAGCAGAAAAACCCACAAATTCTGTGATTTTAGCTATTTTAAAAAAAAATACAGATCCAAAACACAAAACCCAGAACATGGAAGGGTGGTTTTGGCAAAACCAATCCAGATCCCAAACACGAAGAAAGATCCAGATCCAAAACACGAAAATTGGCTGGTGCACACCCCTAGTAACAATCGGTAACATCGGACCCATACGCAGCACTTGTGGCTGACCATACCCTACCGCAAGCACTGCGAGTGCTTCAGTGTGTAATTCAGCCATGTGACATGTATTATGACAATGCGTCTTAATTATGCACACCTCTGAAACAGCGTTAAGACGCACAGACATGCCTGCGTTCGCACATCCACAGGAGTGAGTAGCAGGGAGCTGTGGTGAAATATAGGATGCTGTGGTGAAATGCAGCGGCAAGTAGTGAGAAGCTGGAGGCTGTTGTGAGATGCAGGGGACTGTGGTGACATGTCATAGGTTATGAGATGTAGGGGCCTGTAGCGAATTAAATTGCTCCCCCGCAAAGCTGGGTCAGGCCGCGAGTGTGTGTGTATATTTTCTTTTTTGTCTTTTGTATGATCCAAGGCAGTAGTTCTCAAACTCGGTCCTCAGGACCCCACAACGTTCACATGTTCCAGGTCACCCAGCAAGTGTACATGTGTATTGTTTACTCACTAACACATATTAAAATATCCACTGGTGGAGCTAATTATTTCACTTGTGAGTACACATGGAAAACATGCACTGTTTGAGGTCCTGAGGACCGAGTTGGAGAACCTGTGATCCAAGGTACTAAAAAAAAAAAAAAAAAAAAAAAAAAAAAAAAAACAACTGGGCCTCCACAACCACCTACCATGGAGCTTATGGGTACTTGCTCATTGAGCCAAATCATTGAACCAGGGCCACCACTATCTGTGCCCATATTGCACTTGTACAATAGACTACTTGCATGTTATGTTTGGAATAGCTGAATAATCTTCCCTTCATTTACTCAACATGCCTACCTTCACAGAAGTAGTGTCTTACGGGTGTGTAAGTGCTCCCCAACCCCTCTGTAACGTAATCAGAGATGAGGGGGAGGTGGAATATGGAAAGTCCGTTGTTTTAACCACTTAACTGACAATTTTTTTTTCTAAAAACCGCTCAGAAAGTGTCAGGTTTTTTTATGAGTGAATTAGGTGAAGAACATTTATTTCAACTTATCGAAAATGATTTCATAAAAAAATATATATATATATATATATATATATATATATATATTTTAATAATTGTAAAAAAAAAAACACATCGGAAACATTGCGACTTTCATTTTGGCACCGGTTTCAGGCACCAGGTATACTAAGGGGGTGAGGTTAATTTATTTTTTTCCCAGCGGCTGCTAATACCTGTAGCCGCTGGGTGAGGGGTCCTGCTTTGCTGAGGGACTGGAAGGTCCCTCTGAGAGCAGCAGTTGTGGGAATATTCTCTTCCTGCAGCCGCCTTCACTGTTTATCTGACTATTGTGACCATGCCAAGCAAGTGGTTAATGTCAAAGCGACAGTGAAGTTTAGCTACAATGGTATAAATCATGGGAGTTTGGTGTTGTCTTCATAACTGGGCTATAGCTGCCTTAGCAGCTGTTAGAATTGGGGCGAAAGTGTAGATGGTATCTCTGTAAAAAAAAAAAAAAAAGTCACATATGGAGTTTGGGGAAAACAGGGATTCAGAAATAGAAAATAAGGTTTTTCAATTTCCCACCAAATGTTGCCCACCTTTCACAATCTGAAGCAATTCACTAAACATTTCGGTGTGGTTAACACATTTTGACCACAGTAATAAAGACATTTCTCCAGTCATCATCTGATAAGTGCAATTGTAAGTTTCTTACTGATTGTGCAGGGAACTTCTCTTTTTAATTTGTTCTAGGAGAATAACATTATATCATAGGGTTGTGCCCGCTTTGTGATTAGAGGAAGTAAGAAGAACATGAGAGGAGGGAGGAGGCACAGGGTAGGGTTCAACAGAGAAAAAGCGGATCTAGGCCCTCATTCAGGGCCGCACGCTCTGAATGAGGGCCGGCCTCCATTTTCATGGAGCTTCCTCCTGGACGCTCGTATAGCTGTGGGTCACCACCCACAGGCTATACGAGCGTGCATTGTGATGGTCGCGATGGTCGAGACCATCGCGACCATCGAATTTGCGAGCCGGAGCCTGCGGTTGAGGTTTTCAACCGCAAGCTCCGGAGTGATTTTGGCTCTATCAGAGCCAAAATCACTCCCACTGACATCACTAGTGATGTCAGTGGGCCGGCTTCTGACGGGAGGCGTTCCCGTGGGAACGCCCCCGTCAGGGAGGCACGCCCACCAAAGGGGGCGTGCTGTCAATCAACATTGACAGCACGCCCCCTTTGATCCGACACAACGAGCGAAGGACTTTCCTTCGCTCGTCGCGTCTGGCGCATGCGCACGACGGAGCTCCCTCCGTCGTGCACATGCTCAGTCCATAACATCGACCCACTTGCGAGCGGACAGCCGCTCGCGAGTGGGTCTGAATCAGGCCCCTAGTATTCTCACCGTCTAACATGAAGACATTTGTAAAAATTAGGGATGTACGCCGACCCCCGTGTTGGTTTTGGAACTGTATCTCCTTCGTAATTTGGATCTGGATTTGGTTTTGCCAAAACCGCCCTTGTGTGTTTTGGATCAGGATTTAAAAAAAATAATAATTTATAAAAACTGCTAAAATCACATAATTTGGGATTTTTTTGTTCCTACAGTATTATTAATTTCCACTCACTTCCAGTCAATTATGACCACCTCACAATATTGTTTTCATCCGGTTTAAGCCCAAAATGTGCACCAAGCTAGCTGGCTAGCTAAACGGCAACAGTGGGTGGCACAAACACGTGGCAGTTCAACTTCCAACATGGCACATAAGGAAACATACAATAGGTTTTCATTAATCAAGAGGCCTGAGGAAGATGGAGTATGTATGTAGTTGAGGGCAGGGAAATGAAGGGTTGATTGTAGTAAATTTTATTTTATTTTTATTCCAAAGCAAATTTATGAGGGAGGAGAGGAGAGCATGGTGAACAATATGTCCCATGTTTTGCCCACAAAATCAACTTGGTGGTTCAGAATATTTTTTTAAATTAAAGGCATACAGGAGATGCTGTTTGTGGCCATAAACATTTCTGGACATATATGGCATTCAGCAACTGCATGTCAAAGATTGCTTTAACTGCGTGGTGCCCAGGATCCAGATCCAACCTACACCCCAAGGTCTCCCTGTGGAGCCTATGGACACTGAAGAAGAAAAACGGTGTTTTGACAATTAACTTATACAGCACAATTTATTGTAATTGGAAATTAGGTTGGAAGGCAGCAAGACCATATACAAATGACAGTGAAATGTGTCAGGCTTGTGTCACATATGGAATAGGAGACCAGGGTTAAAAAAAAAAATGCATTTAGGGAGCAGGCAATAAGCAATAAGGAAACAACCATTGTGCCATAAGGAATAGAAAATGGGGATGTAGTTAGTATGCTGGCGGATGGGATGCAGGCCGTTGGAAGCCCGACTCGGGACTAAAGTTAGCCGTAGAAATCCCAACGCCTATCTAAACCCTGACGTCGGAATCTCGACAGCTGCCATGCCGATCAAAGGCACAGTGGGGCATCTTAGCTGTTAGCCAAGGAGAGGGAGGGTTAGGTTTAGGTAGCACAGAGGAGTTAGTGTTAGGCACCAAGGGGGGAGGGTTAGGGGGCGAAGGAGGGAGGGTTAGTATACTTACCTGACCCCTGTCAGGATACAGAGCATCAGGATGCCGCGATCAGCATTTTGACAGTAGGCATCCTGACTGCCGGTATGTCATACCCAAACCTAGAAAATGTGTATGGGGTCCAATTTACATGGCAATTATTTCCCTATAAAGGAGGATCATATCACCAATTGAAACGAAATCAACATAAAAGAAAAAAAGTAGGATTTATTAAAATGGTTAGATACACAAGAAATAAAAATATATCTAAAAACAGAACATGGTTAGACATGTGCTAAACAATGATTGAATGAGAGAAGTCTCCTAATTGCTTGCAACATACTGCAAAGATCCAATGGTGTAACGTACTTTGCTATATTTTTATAATGAATTGTAGGGAAAAAAAAAAGGAATAAAAAAAAAGTACACGTTAAGTTAGTTATCCTTATTGCAGCAATAACAGTAACACAAGATTGGAGAGAAGTCATATCTTCTAATACACAAAATTTCCCTGAACACTGCAAAGAATTAAAATAGTGATTTTAAATTTCCATTGTTATTTTCAATGGAAGATTAGCATTTTAATAATTTTCATATATTCCAGTGCAGAAATGAATGTTACAGATGTAAGAGTGATTGCTTTATGCAGTAGGGTTAAAAAGTAACATGATATGAAAAAATAAAAAAAGGTAACATCTTTAATGGCTTACAAGGCACTGAGGTTATAGTTATACAGAGTGTACGGCATAGGCCTTGTAAAATACAGACTAATGCACAGATGTGATGGGACTAAGAAATTTCAGGAGGAAGTACAAATAGCTAGTGTAAGGTGTCAGACTGCTTATTAATGGGAAAGATACCTAACCTGGTCATATCAATAGTGTCTAAACAATGGCATTGAAGGAAGGAATATTGCTAGTCCCTCAAATGGGATTAGGTGCATTCTGGAGCAGATCATCGCCATAACTTAAATTAGATAGATAATGTGGACTATTGGGAGCTCCCTATTGGTAGCAAAACAGTAGGACGTTTCTGTCAGTCAGTAACTCCACTTATGTGTATAAAAAGGTTTTCAGACATGGTGGAAATCAATTCTTTAAAATGTACTGTACTGTACTGTGCATACGTCCCAGGGCCACGCTTGTTAAGCGAACTAAAAATAAATGAATGTACAACAACCAGGGCCTACGGTACAGAATTACACAGACCAATTGCATGATGGCAATCACTGTATCTTAAGTTAGCCATTAAACTCTGCAGATCATTAGACTAAAACATGACAGGTTACAAATTCAGCGACTTGTGCACATGCTAAGAAACTTATCAAATAGATGCTTATTCTGGTTACAGATGTTATAAACAAGCTATCAAACCAAAGAACAGCCTTTAGCCATATAACTCTACCAGACTTATTCCGATACCATGAAGCTTATGTCCACTGCCAGCTACAGCAGTGGTGACTAGAGACTACCCTATAAGCCTTGGATAGATCTAGAAACAGCCTTATTTCATTACTATGCCTAGAAAATCTAGTCTGGACTCCCTAAAGGTCTGGGACAGTCACAAGCTATAAATTATCATCTCCGATCTGGGACCAGACGTTGAAACCAAATACAGAATTCACTCTTCTGCCACAAAATGTATCCCTTCTATTTCTTGTGAAGTCAATTTCCAACCGTAATGTACAGTATCATATGGGTCATTAAAATGATTTCTTTCCTAGTCCATCTCCATTTCCTGGGTCCCCTCCTCACTTTAAATCATCTAGGGAAAAATATAACCCACCACCCATAGACTTTTATACTTTCCTCCAGAGTATTTTATTTTGCCCATTTGGTACATCCAACGTCTATCCGCATCTCAACTTTGTATCTCAGTACAAAACAAGCAAATAAAGAGTAATTAGAGTGGCAACGTTATAATAAAGGTACTTACAGCCCTTAAACAAACCCTATGCCCAGTTACAGTGGGATCTAGACCTTTATAAAACCCATTTGCTGAAACAGTGGAAACATATTTGGCTTACCCACATCAAATGACCAAATATTTAAATCATACTGAAATTATCTTTCTTGCTAAATCTCGGCCTAGCAAATATCACAAACTGTGGCCCTATTAAAATTTGTCTAGCGCTAGTGTGACCATATAGGTACTATAATCATATTTCAGGAATTAACGTATTACTCAGCCTATATGGAGAGAAGTCTTGAACCTGATCTCCACTGTTGAACACCCTAATACTAAATTAGCGCTTTTCCATTTATACCTCCCTTAAATCCCAAAACACAACCTTCATCATAGCCTATTAGTAGCCCGTGCTGCAATCGCCCAAAACTGGAAGAACCCTACCTGCCCCCATCAGTAAAATACATTTCTGAAACTCTTTGGATCCCACGCCATTCAATCTAAACGAACCCTACCCGGATTTGCCTTATTGTGCCAGAGCATGGTTTGGTTCTTGCTTTGAGTAAAATGCTTCATGGTAACTTGTATACCCAATATTTGAATGCAGGTACCATTGTGTCCTTCCCACACTATATTTCTAATGGTCATGGTCGCTGATATTTTTAATTCTGACTGAAATAATTGGGGTAATATTACAATGTCCCAGACCGGGCTGTGCTTTGTGCACCCACAAGAAAAAATGGTGCCATTTAGAGAACAAAAGGTACAAGCTATATTATAGCCCAAGTGTGTTTAGCACTGATAAACTGTGCCATAGTTTTTTCTTTTGCATATGTACGGTAACAATCATTAAACACAGTAATGGACAAATTCCACTAGCTCAATCACCACCGAGGTCTTAGAATTGCAAAGGCATATGGCAAAAACAGAGTAAAATGATGGGTCTTTCTTTCCCATAACAAGAACTTATTGCATGACATGCTAGAACCATGTGGAGCAGTTCAAATTCTGGTCACTCCCTTACAGTTCAACAGATCAAATCACTTGACACCCAATAAGCTCATAAACTCCCCACAATCAGAGTGTCTCTGCCGCTGTGACTTCATCTATTAGTTTGTTAACAGGGCTAGGTACAAAAAAAGCTATGAGCTCCTGAGCTCCACTGAAATCTTCTACCAGCAAGTCTGATTCTCTGCTGGCGTCGTGTCCAGGAACGATGCTACTCTGTTCTGAAGAGCTGCCGGGGTACAAGCCGTCTCTTAAGGTGGTCAGTAGGGTTGCTGGGTCCGTAGTGACTTTTTGTAAGTTGTTGGATGGATGCTCAAAAAGGGACAACAAGTTGCTCCCTGTGTACTGCATCAGCTGCTTATCTATAAAGCAAAACAAAGATAATTCAACATGTTTTTACATTTCACCAGAAATTTTATTGTTCCCAAGCTACTGTTACATAATTTGAGGAGATAAGGGATGCCATAGCACAAAAAGTAGAAGCCTTCACTAGAACCATAAGTGGAGGAGGCTCAGCTAATATAAATGATGGACAGCCAAGGATGCCAGAAATAATGGTTAAGATTTCTACAAAGATTACTTCAGCTGTCATGGCTCCTTATTCCAATAGTGCCAAGCCACCAGTAGCTGCACAGTAATAACAGTCACCAATGGCTGCATTATCATCATCAGCTAAAGATAATGCCTTATATCGGTCATTCTGCTCATTATACATCCCACACCCTTTGTATTGTAAGCTCAATTGGACAGAGCCAACTTTACCACATGTTTCAAGTCAATGTATATAACGTGTTTGTATAATCCTCTCAGTGCATGGCATGTTGGTGCTTTACAGAAAAACAGATACTAATTCTTGTAATATATTGAAAGTTTTTCATTTACATCCATTAGCTAGAGAACGAACAGTAAAAAAAAAAAAAAAAAAAAGCATTTCCATCATATTTTCCAGTTACTTATACATATTTAGTGTGATCCCAGAAAGTTAGCTTGAAATATATTACTTTATAGTTCTCTAGACTGTAAGATGGCTAATCATGCTTAATGGTGACCTAATAAGGGATACAAGTATTTATATTAACAGAAATATAGATTTTATTTGTAACCCCTTTAGGAATCAGATTCCAACAGATTTTCCTATTTTTTATTAATAACACTGGGGAACAAAAAAATTCTTGCCAAGTATTTAAGGTCGGTTTGAGGGTACTCGTAGGTCCTATTTTCGCATTAGATCTTTGCTATAGCGGAATTGGCTCCAGTTTTCAAATTAATGAAAAATGATAAAATTCAATTATTTTCTCAATTACTTAATAGAATCGACTTAGTTTTGCTTTTTTAACAACTACCCTCTTTCAACAAGGACAAGAATTTGTTTTATTTGTGATAATGTAGCTGGTAGTCACGTTTGAGAAACATAACACATTCATATCTCCTCAGTAACGCTGTGAGGAGGCGTGGCAGTGCACTGCTGAGCCTGCTGGGACATCCTCAGACCACAGCCACGCCTCCTCCCAGTATACAGAGAGGAGCAACACATAACACATTCATATCCCCTCACTATCGCTGGGAGGAGGCGTGGCAGTGCACTGCTGAGCCTGCTGGGACATCCTCAGACCACAGCCACGCCTCCTCCCAGTATACAGAGAGGAGCAACACATAACACATTCATATCCCCTCACTATCGCTGGGAGGAGGCGTGGCAGTGCACTGCTGAGCCTGCTGGGACATCCTCAGACCACAGCCACGCCTCCTCCCAGCATACAGAGAGGAGCAACGGAGAGGACCAATTGACGCAGGGCCTGATTCAGAGCCGTTCGCTATTTGTGGTCGTTCGTTCAAAAACAAGGGGTGGCTATTCAAATGATCCGTTCGCAAATTGCAGTCTGTTCCCACCTCTAAGTCTGAACGAGCGAGCAAAACATACGCTCGTTTTTTTGATAAAAACGCCCCCTGGCCGCACGCACCATACGTCATGTCCGCTATTTATTAGATTAATCGAGTACATCGTACAGCGTATGAACTGCTCGCTATTCTTGTGGTTGGTGTTTTCAACCGCTATTTTGCGAGCAGTTCTGAGTTAAAAAAAAACAAGTGACGTGGTCAATGACGCTGCTGTATTAAATATGCACTCCCTTAAAACGCCCGTTTTGACCTTTAAGCACGCCTGCGTTCGGATCTCCACTCCCCGTTTTCAAGCACCTTCCCCTGTTACCACCCACATACGCCTCATTCTGTCACTCAAAATAGCAGGCCCTCGCTATATTGCGTACCAACGATTTTGGCCGCACTGACTGGTTCGCGCATGCGTACTAAAAACCGTACGCATGCGCAGATGTGCGAACATCGCTCGGAACGAGCGTACTGCCGCTAGCGAGTGGCTCTGAATGAGGGCCTGCGTCACTTGGTCCTCTCCGTTGCTCCTCTCTGTATGCTGGGAGGAGGCGTGGCTGTGGTCTGAGGATGTCCCAGCAGGCTCAGCAGTGCACTGCCACGCCTCCTCCCAGCATACAGAGAGGAGCAACGGAGAGGACCAAGTGACGCAGTTAGCACACTCCTGTTCCTAGTTCGGCCCTCTCTGTCCCACCACAACCAATTTCTCGCCGGTTGAGCTTATTTTGTTCAGTACGTCCTCGGCTTTTGTTGAGAGTTAGCACTCAATCAGGGGTATTTAATATGAAAGGTTAACTTCCCTGGCGAAGTTAACGTTTCATATGGGAGTTTTTTTCTGCGTAAAGGTATGGTGCGCGCTCCCGCTTATCCCCGTATTCAATATAAAATTAACGAAAACGGGAAACTCCGAAGTTGGATTTGCGTAAAGTTACGAATTTTTCCTTAAAATAATTGTAAGACCCCCCTAAAGTTGTAAAAACATGGGGGAACACTATGGGTACCCCCGTATTAGCCTTTAATTGAAAGTCGGGGCTTTAAATAGCCGCAGCAGGTGTTTTTTTCCCGACATTGAAGAAGTGATGCAGAAGAGCACATAGGTTATTTTTTTTTAGTTTTTTTTAGGTGGTCCCATCAAATTTGGGGTACATGAAAATGGGTACTAGCATATTTTGATGTCCCTAAAGTCAGTTTTTAAAAATTCTGCATTTGTGCACCTGCCGCTATAATTCTATTCTAGAAAACATCTGCCGCATACATGCAGAATAGCCCTGAACCTATTTGCCTATTGTTAAACAATTTTTTCCCATTTTTTTTTTTGCACCCCATTTTTTTAATTCATTTTTTGGAGTGTCCGTATTTTTTTTTTTTTACTTTTTTTGACACAGTTCTTTTTTAAATGTCAATCTCAGGGGTGCAAGCAATTTTTTTTAAGCCTGCACCCCTAAACCCCAATTCTGCACTTTTTTTCGACACCTGTTCAATGGTGAAAAGTTATCACCGTTTTTATCAAAGACTTTTCAAAACTGCGATAAGTCTTTGAAATTGAATACGGTGTAAAACTAAAACAAGTGATATTAACACAAAAAACGATGTTATCGCACCCATATTGAATACCGCTAAATGTGTGAAACAAAACGTTTTCGCCGTAAAAATGAGTTCTTCTCGGAGACGGTATACTAACAACCCTGATGTTTTTTGTTATATTTGTGGCAAATATAGTGTTGCAAAAGAAAGAAAAAATATAACTATTCGTAAAACAAGTGTATCAGGTTTATTCTGGCCGTCACATAAGCCAGGAAGACAAGATATGGGTGCCCCACAAAGTTTGTAAAACCGGTGTGGAATCACTCCGCAATTGGACTAAAAGGTGATCTAAAAAGGTCTTAATTTCGGCATACCTATGATGTGGTGTGAGCCAAAAAATCAATTGAGTGACTGCTATTTTTGTGCTGTAAATGTGAAGGGTATAAATCGGTTTAAGAAACGCAAATGGGAATACCCAAGTATGAACTCTGCAAAACAACCGATACCACATATCGAAGATTTACCTGTATCATCATTCTGTTCTTTGTGCGAAGTTGAATGTGATGATGTGGAAATGTTAATTTCATCCAGTGCAAGTGACAACACAGATGAAAGTGAGTTTGAAGAAAGTTGCTCTACTCCAAACAAATTTTCTCAAAAGGAACTAAACTTTTATTCATGACTTGAAGTTATCGAAATAAGGAGCTGAGCTTTTAGCATCCAGACTTCAAGAAAAGCACTGTCTTGAGCCAGATGTTACTATAACGTCGGACTGAAATAGAGAGCAAGCCATACTGCCGTTCTTGTGTATTGCAACAATATTCCGGAACTTTTCCAGATGATGGGCTTACCAGAATATTGGGAAGAAGACTGGCGGCTCTTCTTAATATAATTCTAAAAGGAGCTTAAATGCGTATTACTGCACAATGGGAATAAATCTGCACCGATTCCTATTGGTCATTTAACAAAACTTAAAAGAACAGCATGAAAATATCAAGTTATCTTAGAAAAAATAGCTTATTCTCAGCATCAGTGATCGGTTTGTGTCAATTTAAAAATGATAAACCTTCTTCTTGGGCAGCAAAGTGGATATACTAAGTATCCTTGTCACATATGCTTATGGGATAGTCGTGCAAAACAAAAGCACTGGCAGCAAACCGTATGGCCTCCAAGAGAAGTTATAACTGTAGGAGAAGCCAGCATCATTCATGAGCCCTTAATCTACAGGAAAAAAAAAAAAAAGAAATCATACTGCCGCCTCTCCATATCAAACTGGGTTTAATGAAACAATTTGTAAAAGCATTGGACAAGTCAGGCGATTGTTTCACGTATATTTGTCAAACATTTCCATCCATTAGTATTGAAAAATTAAAGCCTGGAGTTTTTGACCGCCCACAGATATGGAAACTGGTGAAGGATCCAAATTTTACCACATCTATGACTGAAACCGAATCGGAAGCATGGCTGAGTTATGTGTCTGTCAATCAAAATTTTTTAGGCAATCACAAGGCAGACAACTATCATGAATTAGTCCACAACATGCTAAAATGTTTCGAGAAAGTAGGTGCCAACATGAGTATTAAAGTACATATTTTGTACAGCCATTTAGATCACTTCCCGTCCAATCTAGGAGATTTAAGCGAAGAACAGGGTGAATAGTTCCATCATTTTATTCAGGTAATTGACGATAGATATCATGGAAAGTGGGATCGTCACATGATGGCCGATTACTGTTGGAGTCTGCAGAGGGACTGCCCGCAACAAGAATACAAAAGAAAATCCTACAAAAAACGGTTCCCTTTGCTTCCTAACACCTATGTATGTAATTATCCTACGTCTTTTTATATCATTTTGCAAATCAAATTTTAAACAGAATAAAAAAAATATCTTTTTAACTATTTTTAACATTGTTTAATTTTATTTTTCATTAATATTAAAGACATGCATATCTCAAAAACTAGAGCCAATTGAAAATAAGCATGACATATTCACGATCAGGAGCACAAAATTAATCAAAATCGACTCTTAAATCCCTGGCAACAGATGGATTGATTACACTGGGGAACAGTCAAACGCAAACTGGATTTACTAGCAACTACAAAAGCACTTACTCTGTAAATGGAGTCACGCGGAAGCGCAATAACGACCATCTCCTTGATGGAATGTATAAAGTTTAACTCGCAGTCAGTCACTGACAAATGTTAAGTTTGTGTATGTCATTTTGCGATAAGGAATTAGTATGACTGGCAATGGTTTGCAAAACCATTAAAAAA
Organism: Taudactylus pleione; assembly: GCA_031769625.1. Lineage (NCBI taxonomy): Eukaryota > Metazoa > Chordata > Amphibia > Anura > Myobatrachidae > Taudactylus > Taudactylus pleione. Next base: position 4,729,275 of record JAUIMM010000350.1, on the reverse strand, counting down.
AAAAAAGTTAACACTTCACGCACCCCAGTGAGATATGCTACTTATCTGGGTATCATACAAACCCTTTGCCCTCTGTGTTGAAGTGGGATAGTAAGTGTATACTGTATGGATGTAACTGCAACCCTTGAAGCAATTTACTCATGTGTGCTATTTGTACAGATGCGACTTCATACACCTAGCCTCAATATGCCATGTGGTACAAGAGTGAGCCGCACTGAGCGGTGTAGATTCTTTTTCGCCCAAAAACGCGTCTGTCGCAATCGGATGCAACAAACTGCTTCACAAGACTGCACTAATTCATTTGTTATGCAACACTTGTATATCTCATGCAACCAAATCTGCACACGAAGCACAAAAGAACTTGTTGAGGGAAAAAGCTGTTGCTGCTGTATCGTAGCACTTCATAGATTCAGACTCGGTCGCACACAGATATACAAGTGTCGCATATCAAATCAATCAGTACAATCTTGTGAAGCAGTTTGTCACATTGCACTGAAACCAAGAAATTTTCGGGCGGAACAAACACTTGGCGTAAGTGGAGTCGCACAGAACCTTGCGCTTTGCGAAGGGCAGTTTCATGTGACTGCAGCAATAGTGCATGAGGACATATCTGTATGTTCAAGGGGGGAATCGAATTAGCCACGGATATTACCGACAGCCAGCAATTCAACTAGCGGGGTTAACCCTGTGCGCCATCTCCCATAGGTATACGTTTCCTCGCAGCTTCAGGAGTTGCGAGGAAAATTACACAAGAAAAAGTTACCATCAGGGGTTTAACGCGCGGAGAAACCCATTGATTCTGCAGTTTATGTGGAATCCGTGAGTTTCTGTGCATTAACCCTGATATACTGTGCGGGGAAAATGCCATTTCATTAAATAGCGTTCCCTCCCAAATGTTTGCTCAAGGACCTGCAATATCAAATGCAGCCACCAGATGTCACCAATCCAGGAAAGTGCAAACTATTTCCAAAATAGAGGGAGGAGGAGATCCCAAAGGATCTTTTAATAAACTTTATTCGGTCAATCCTATTATTAGGTGCAAATTGCGAGTTGCTATTTTCACTTCGAATTCGCATAGTGAACTTTGCAATCCAATTAGCAATTCGCACTGAATCAGCCAGACTGAATTCGCAACTTTCCACTCGCGCCTCCCTAAGGGTGAGAGATGGAAAGGAAAATCTTTATTTTAGGGTTAAAATGTGGGGACACCGTGCTGAACCCCTTGGACATCCCCCCTAATGACTAATTAGGCATTTGGAAGTTTCCAATTATCTTAATTAGTTCAATAATTACATGTAATTTTTGGGATAAAAAAAAAAATAAATGTCCTCAAGTTACCCCAAAATTTACTTTGTCATTAGTTTAGGCACTCCAAAGTTAATTCCAATAATTTTTTAGCTGCAAAATAAGTTTTTTTTTTTATTAATTGTCAAGGTGCCCTCAAAGTACCCCAAAATCACCCTTTTTCCTACATTTTTCGTTTAATTTGTTTGAGATTAAATGAAAAAAAAGTGTGGTTTTTTTTATCATTTTCTTGCATTTAAAAAAAAAAAAAAAAAAAAAAAACCCCAAAAATACACAAATCAGCCATTTGACACCATTTAAAAGCCTACAGTACCTTCTTAATGCCCACAAACAGCCTTCTATACGGTCCTGCTACCTAAATTATACATTTTGTGTTGGTCCAGTATGGTCTCCCCACATTTTCATGCACTTCTCGCAAATCTTATTCGGCAGTCAATTCGCACCCCTCCGCTGTGAGTAGTACGAATAGGCATTCGTACTTGGATTGGAGTATTCTCGGGAGCGCGTTTCACTGCAAAGTGTGACCGTTTCAGGAAACATATCGCTACTCCCACCTAATTGGAATGAGCCCTTTGTGTGTTTTAACATACAGCATAAATGAGCAGATGAAACGAAAGAGGACTGTGTCAGGGGGAGGAAACAGTGTTATATACGGCATTTGCACTATTAAACAGTTCTTTAGTAGTAAACAAAATAAAGTGAGTATTTCTATGAACCTTTATTCAAGTGATCATCGTTCTCTGGCACTACAATGTCCTCCTCATTCTCCTGTAGTTCCTTTTGGAGGTGGTGTGAGGGAGAAAAAAAAATAAATAAAAGATAGAGACTATATTAAGCATATTTCCCATTTCTCATTTAACTAAACTACAACAAGAACTAGGATTGTAGACATATCAGTTAGCATACAAAATAAAAGTTAAATTATACTCACATTCACTATGCTGGGGTTGAGTTCATTAACTGGGTTATCTGAGGATGACAAGTCAGGTTTAAATAGCTGCAAAAAAAGTTGGAGATAAAAAGAGACTTGGCCACGTATTCTATTTTAGGTTAGCTATTGTCTGAAGAACACATTAAGATTAAGTAATAATCACACAGGTACTTTAAATGTATCCAATGCTGCTTCCTTGGTTTCTCTGAAAGGCAAGAGACATTCCAGCCTATTAAGGCCGGGTACACACTAGAAGATATGTCATCCAATCCAGCAGATCAGACGACATATCGTCCACAACGGGCAGTGTGTACACGCTATATCGCTGACAATGCTCACTCCCGTGCGTAGTCAGCAACATCGTCTGTTGGACCTGCATGCAGGTCTGACAGGCGATCTTGTCAGTGGGGGCCATGCTGCCAAATGCAACATGGCCCCCAGCTGTCGCGCAGTGGCTCCCGGCATCAACAAGTGTATTCCACTTGCCGATGCTGGCACCCTGCCGGATCCAGTCACTAATGAGGTCGGTACACACTAGACATTAGTTTGGTGTGTTTCGGCCATAAGACTCACTGGCCCATAGCAGAAGCAGGCACAGTCAGAGTGCATTTGCTCTCCACATGGATGCACGTGGATTAGGAAAAAAAAAAAAAAAAAAAAAGACAGGTCTATGAAAGTCTCTATGTACATACCACACTAAGGATTAATGATCCCCAGTGTACCATCAAATCAGTCTCTCTCCTTCCAATACCCAAAACAAAATAATAGATGCGATGCAGCACAGACTGATTAAAAGAGACTGTATGCATTAGCCATGAACCGTGTAACAATTTCATATTGTCAAAAGTTTTTCCACACAGATATTTTATGGTGCAGGCTAAATATATCATTAGTTATACAGTATCCTAATTTACAAAGAGGGTTCTCAACCCTCAAGTTCTTTCCAACAGGTCATGTTTTTAGGATGTCTGTTTGTGGAAGCAAGACCCAGAAAAATAAAATAACTTGTATGATTACAGAAATCCACCAACCATAACCTGTTGGTGGCACTTGAGGACAGGACACTGGTTTACATTGTAAGTACCAAGTCAAGTAAACAAAAAAACAAATGTCTTTACAATTCACCTTTGGCTACTTCCCATCAATAACTGGGCTACTGCATAAGACACTGGATAGTCATTTGCTTATGGTGGATAATTCTCTCACCTCATCTATAAAATCAGAATCAACATTTAATTTCTTTAAAGACAACATGTTCTGTAGCTCCTCGAGACTTGCGTCAATACAGCTTAGGAAGTCATTGATATCTTCTCTATAAAAGAGCAAAAAAGCAGGTTATATAAAGAGCGCACAAGTAGATTATTGGGGTTTTGTTTGGGACAGTGGGCCTAATTCAGACCCACTCGCGAGCTCTGAGCGCTCAGAAGCGGGTCGATGGTGCCCTAGTGCGCACGACGGAGGGAGCTCTGTCGTGCGCATGCGCGAGACCCACATAGCGACAGCCAAGCTGTCGCTATGGGTCTCGCACCAAAGGGGGCGTGCTGTCGATGGTGAGTGACAGCACGCCCCCTTTGGTGGGCGTTCCAGGGGCGTGGCTGCCAGACGGAGGCGTTCCCATGTGAACGCCTACCGTCTGGGTCCGGCCCCACTGACATCACTAGTGATGTCAGTGGGAGTGCTTTTGGCTCTGATAGAGCCAAAAGCACTCCTGGGCTTTTGGCAGAGAGAGCCTACCGCAGGGTCTTGTCGCAAGCCCGATGGTCGCGATGGTCTTGCCCATCGCGACCATCTTTTTGGCCGCTCGCTATAGCTGTGGGTGGTCACCCACAGCTATGCGAGCGGCCAGGAGGCCGCTCCATTTTTAGGTAGGAGGGCCCTGATTCAGAGCGAGCGCTCTGGTCAGAGCGTCCGGCTCTGAATCAGGCCCAGTGTTTCTAAAACTAGTCTTACAGTCTCACTAAATTGGTGGATCCACTAAACATGCACTTAATTTATCCACTGACGTGACTAGGATATTATCTACAAAACACACTGTCAGTAAGGCACTAATGATTCTGCTCCATATTTTAAGTGGAGAGCTTAAATGTTCCTGCACTGATATACAAATGAATGGAGTGCATGCACCCACATTTTAGTAATGGAGATTAGCATCTACCATGTGTTAGGAACTGTGCTAGAATGATCTTACACTGGCCAACATGGCTTTATAGCAGTTCAGTAGTTGTTAACAACTAGATGTTATAAACTACTGCAATGGTTTTCACTTAACAAGGACAGCAGTATGACATTGCTGCCAGCAATAGAATCCTTCATTGGCACCTTTAACAGTGTACAATTCTTGTACATTGTGTATAGCTGCTGTAGCAACTCCTTGCTAATTCCTCTGGGTGAATACTTCCTGATCGCTTACTATAAATGAGGTCTGCTGGTTAGCTTGGGAGAGTGCTGATAAAAATATTGACAACTTTATAAGGGATACGGATGGATATACACACACACTACATATTCTGTTATGGTTTTAGCTACTCCTTTAAGCTGCTCTGGGGGTGGGTAAACCAGTCTTTGTAACAAATCTAGGATGAACCCCTTCTTACCTGTGCACAAGGATCGCCCTGTTCACTTATATTCTCTACACTGACTCCTGGTAGTTTGGATTGTGAAGATCTAATGTCAGCCGACCGCTCGTACACTTGATACAGAAGCCGCCTAGGAAAGGGGGGCACGACAGAACCACCGGCCAGATATCTTTAGATGGCAGTGATGGTTGTTCAGTGTGTATGAACCACCATCATTTGCAGATCAGTCGATCTGCAGATATATCTTTCTTGTGTGTAGACAGCTTAAGAATCATTGCAGGAAACATTAACAACTGGCATGTGTTTTGTAAATATTTGATGCAAACTACACAGAATTTAATACATTTAATGGGGAGTTAAACTAATCTATGCGTTATGGTGCCACCCAATCATTGCTGGTCATATTCCATTGTTTCTCAAAGAATCATTGATACACAACCTGGGTCAAACCTATATGAAGCTTATACAGGTTGAATCAATAAATTCTATTCATATTTGCAATTTGAGATACTTACTGATCCAGTAAATCATTGCCGCTCACTGTTGAGTTTTCATTGAGGATAGAGTTAATTACACTATCTGGATTTTCAACAGGGTTTGCTGGGACCAGCTCCAGTGCCAGCTCCTCACCATCAGTGGGGTTGCTGGGAATCAGGGTTTGATCAGCCAATGACTGCAATTGCTCAACCGAATCATTAATAACTTCTTGAACTGTATCACTGTGGAGGGAAAACAATTATTGTGAGCTACCTTGTTAAGAACATAGTTTCTTTAGAGTCGCTCAGATACAGGGCCTGATTCAGTGACTGACAATGTCGATATTTCGCAGAAGGAGCGATTGTTGGCTATTTCGCATGTGCGAACATGGTGCTACGTACATACGGCGATTGCATATGAATCACTTGCAAAGTGAATGACAGGAAGTCAGCGTTTGGGGGTGGTAATGGGAGGGGGGTGGAGGGGGTTAGAAAAACGCAAACTAGTCGGACCGTTTATACTGTGTTTCATTAAAGAGCTCTCTGCGTGTCAGGAGAGCTGCAGTGTTTGCGGCTGGTCAAATGTTTTACATGCTGCGTGACTGCCCAATGTGCGTTGATGTTTACGCTGTTGCATGTTGTCGGACAAATATGAGACGGCAACAGTGGTCATCCCTACGCTCGGCTAAAATTTGGTATATTTTCACAGATACAAATGCCATAGTGTCCGTCTCTGAATCAGGCCTATAGTGTTTGACATATTTCATAGCATAAAGAGATGGAAAGCGGTCTTACCCAGCAATTTCTGGATCTTCTGATATTGCTTGTTGGACTGTGAAGCTTTGTATCGGTTCTATAGAATTAGTGGTAGGTTCTGATGTGGCTTCTCCGAAACTAAAGAGTTTGTGGATTTCAAGAGTATTATCTGTAGAGTTACCAGAATTTTGTGATGGGGTGGTCACCTAATACCAAACAAAAAAATAAAATAAAAAAAATTGACAGATGGCATATATAAAGAGACTTTGCAATACTAACTTTACAGGCCATTAGTCATTTCTTGCCCAGCAGGGAACGAAAACAGGATTTTCGTACTTACCGATAAATCTTTTTCTCTTCGACTCCACAGGGGACACTAGAGTATAGGCTCTACTCTACCGCCATCTATACCCCAATGTCCCCTAGCGGATGAAGGAGAAAATGAGAGTTATGGTAAAACTTACCTTTGTTAACTCTCTTTCTCCGAAGTACATAGGGTCCACAGAGAGACCTTGGGGTGTAGGTGGTGGTTGAGGACTGGGCACCACACAGTTAAAGCTTTCAGCTCCCAGGATGCACTGGTCCAACCGCCTATACCCCGCCCCCAAACCAGAGACACCTCAGTTTGTGAGAAGCCAAAGGCCAGAGGAGAAGAGAGAAGGAAGACTGGTACACAAGAATCACACACTCACGTAGAAGGAGACGGGAAACTGGTGACCAGAAACATAGCCCATATGAAGCCAGGTACGTCAGGGCAGGTGCCCTGTGGACCCTATGGAAAGTTAACAAAAAGGTAAGTTTTACCATAACTCATTTTCTTCTTCAGGGTCCATAGGGCTCCACAGGGAGACCTTGGGGATGTCCCAAAGCAGTTATTTAAGGGTGGGACGCTCCTGAGCTGAGAGGAGAATCCGGCGCCCAAATGAAGCATCCTGAGAGGCAAATGCATCAAAGGCATAAAACCTCAGAAATGTATGGACAGAGGACCATGTCGCAAACTTACAAAGCTGTTCGGCTGAGGCGCCACGGCGAGCCGCCCACAAAGGACCCACAGAGCGAGTAGAGTGAGCAGTAACAGTAGCTGATACCGGAAGGCCTGCCTGCGTGTAAGCCTGCAAGATGATCATACAAAGCCATCTAGCCAATGTCGGTTTGTTGGCTGGCCATCCCTTCTTGTGAAATCCATAGGAGCACAAATAAGGTGTCTGATCTCCGAAGGGAACTATACGGTCCATGTAGGCACTGACCACATCCAAGGAGGCCTCATCTACCGATAGGTCCGGTGATTGAAAGGCCAGGTCTACAATTTCCTCATTAATGTTGAAACTAGTAACTTTTGGAAGGAAACCAGGGCGAGTCCGAAGCACAACTCTGTCCTGATGGAATATCATAAATGGGAAGCGACAGGAGAGCGCCCCTAAAATTGACACCCTTCTGGCGGATGCTATAGCCAGAAGAAAAAGTCTTCGCTGTGAGCCACTTGAGTTCCACTGAATCCAGGGGTTCAAACGGAGGACCCTGGAGGGCACAAAGTACTACTGTCAAATCCCATGCAGCCACTGGAGGGACAAAGGAAGGTTGTATACGGAGGACACCCTGGAGGAAGGCATGGACATCTGGAAGTGGAGCAAGTCTACGCTGGAACCAAATGGATAGAGCAGACACATGCCCTTTCAGTGAGGTCAGGTGGTGTCCAAGGTCCAATCCAGCTTGAAGGAAGGCCAGGACTCTGGAAATCCTAAACACTTGGGGGTCGTAGCTTCTGGTACGACACCATTGGAAATACAGTCAGGTCCATAAATATTGTGACAGTGACAGAATTTTCAGATTTTAGCCTCTATTCACCACCACAATGGTTTTGAAATGAAACAAACAAGATGTGCTTTAACTGCAGACTTTCAGATTTAATTTGAGGGTAATTACATCCAAATCGGGTGAACGGTGTAGGAATTACAACAGTTTCAATGTGTGCCTCCCACTTTTTAAGGGGCCAAAAGTAATCGGACTATCAACTCAAAAGCCATTTCATGGACAGGTGTGGGCTATTCCCTCATTATTTAATTATCAACTAAGCAGGTAAAAGGTCTGGAGTTGATTCTAGGTGTGACATTTGCATTTGGAATCAGTTGCTGTCAACTCTCAATATGAGATCCAAAGAGCGGTCACTATCAGTGAAGCAAGCCATCATTAGGCTGAAAAATCAAAACAAACCCATCAGAGAGATAGCAAAAACATTAGGTGTGGCCAAATCAACTGTTTGGAACATTCTTAAAAAGAAAGAACGCACTGGAGAGCTCAGCAACACCAAAAGGCCCGGAAGACCATGGAAAACAACTGTGGTGGATGACAAAAGAATTATTTCCCTGGTGAAGAAAAACCCCTTCACAACAGTTGGCCAAATCAAGAACACTCTCTAGGAGGTAGATGTATATGTGTCAAAGTCAACAATCAAGAGAAGACTTCACAAGAGTGAATATAGAGGGTTCACCACAAGATGCAAACCATTGGTGAGCCACAAAAACAGGAAGACCAGATTAAAGTTTGCCAAACAACATCTAAAAAAGCCATTACAGTTCAGGAACAACATCCTATGGACAGATGAGACAAACATCAACTTGTACCAGAGTGATGGGAAGAGAAGAGAAGGAACTGCTCATGATCCAAAACATACCACCTCATCAGTGAAGCATGGTGGTGGTAGTGTCATGGTGTGGGCATGTATGGCTGCCAATTGAACTGGTTCCCTTGTATTTATTGATGATGTGACTGCTGACAAAAGCAGCAGAATGAATTCTGAAGTGTTTCAGGCAATATTATATGCTCATATTCAGTCAAATGCTTCAGAACTCATTGGACGGCGCTTCACAGTGCAGATGGACAATGACCCGAAGCTTACTGCAAAAGCAACCAAAGAGTTTTTTAAGGCTAAAAAGTGGAATGTTATGCAATGGCCAAGTCAATCCCCTGACCTGAATCCGATTGAGCATGCATTTCACTTGATGAAGACAAAACTGAAGGGAAAATGCCCCAAGAACAAGCAGGAACTGAAGACATTTGCAGTAGAGGCCTGGCAGAGCATCACCAGGGATGAAACCCAGTGTCTGGTGAGGTCTATGCGTTCCAGACTTCAGGCTGTAATTGCCTGCTAAGGATTTGCAACAAAGTATTAAAAAGTGAAAGTTAGATTTAGGATTGTTTAGTTTGTCCCATTACTTTTGGCCCCTTAAAAAGTGGGAGGCACATATAGAAACCGTTGTAATTCCTACACCGTTCACCTGATTTGGATGTAATTACCCTCAAATTAAACCTGAAAGTCTGCAGGTAAATCACATCTTGTTTGTTTCATTTCAAAGCCATTGTGGTGGTGAATAGAGACCAAAATATGAAAATTCTGTCAATGTCCCAATATTTATGGACCTGACTGTATGTATGCCATACACTGTGGTAGATCCGTGCAGAGGCTGGCTTATGCGCTCTGAGCATAGCTTTGACTACAGAGCTAGAGAATCCTTTGGCCCTCAGGAGGGATGTCTCAAGAGCCATGCCGTCAAAGACACAAATGACCCAGGTCCGGGTAAAGGCAAGGACCCTGAGACAACAGGCAACAGGAACAGAGTGTCTAGGGAGAGACTCCGAAGATCTGAGTACCAATGATGTCTGGGCCAAGCTGGAGCCACCAGCAGGACAGTGCCTCTGTCTTGTTTGAACTTCCGAAGAATTCGAGGAAGAAGGGAGACTGGAGAGAATAGGTACTCAAACTGGAAAGTCTACTTCACTGTTAATGTGTCTACAAGGGTTGCCTTGGCATCTCTTGTTCTGGACCCGTACACTGGCAGTTTGTGATTGTGTCGGGAGGCCATGAGGTCCACCTCTGGTAGGCCCCATCTGCTCACTAGGAGTTGAAAAACCTCTTGGTGAAGAGACCATTCCCCAGGATACAGGTCATAACAGCTGAGGAAGTCTGCTTCCCAACTGAGAACTCCCGGTATAAACACCGCAGAGATGGCCGGGAGGTGACCCTCAGCCCATGTCAGAATGCGGGACACTTCTGTCAGTGCTGCCAGACTTAGAGTGCCTCCTTGATGGTTGATGTAAGCCACTGTTGTGGCATTGTCGAACTGTATCTGTACAGGTTTTCCGTGAAGTATGTTCTGGGCCAGGATGAGGGCCCTGTAGATAGCTCGAATTTCCAATATGTTGATTGGCAGGGATGATTCGAACGATGTCCAGCGTCCCTAAAAGGAGTGTGGACCGGTCACTGCACCCCAGCCCCAGAGACTGGCGTCTGTTAGGAGTACCCCAGTGCGGGATCCAAAAGGGGTTACCCCGAGATGTCTGTAGCCACCAAGAAAGTGACAGACGCACCTCCGGTAATATCGCTGATGTGAGTGCGCTATAGGTACATTTTAGGTATGCGTCCTGAATATCCAGATATACCATAAAGTCTCCAGGATCCATAGCTAGGATGATGGAGCGTAGGGTTTCCATTCTGAACCTGGGTACCCTGAGGAATTTGTTCAGGGATTTGAGGTTGAGAATAGACAGATGAGAAAAATTCGGCTTTTGAACCAGAAAGAGTAGAATAGTAACCGGTCAACTGCTGAGATAGCAGGACTGGCACAATTAACCCCGCTTGCAGCAAGGACTGTACGGCTTTCTGGATTTGTAAGTCTTTGCTCGGGTCTGAAGGAGGGCCTGTGTAGAAAAACTGTTGGGGTGGCTGTCGAAGACATGTGAGGGCGTACCCGTGAGAGACCACTTCTCTTACCCAAGCTTTCGTGGTGGTTTGACACCAGCACTGGGCACTGAAGAAGTTGGCCTCCCACTCTGGGATCCCCCAGAGGGAGTCCCGTCCTGTCAGGCGGAGGGTTTATCCTCAGATTTTGAAGCTAGGCGTCTGGTGGTCCAGGCCTGCTTGGTCCTGGGCTTGGCAGCCCTAGTGCGAGCCGACTGCCTAGGAAAGGACTGACCTTTAGGTCTTCCTTGAGGACGAAAGGACCTAAAAAGATGTAGTCCGAGGTTTTGCAGTAGTAGTTGCTGAAGGCAGAAATGCAGTTTTTTATGCCGCCATTCTGCCTTCAATGTGGTTACGACCTTGTCAAGGTTTGGGCCAACCAAGATCTCCCCATTGTAGGGTAACACTTCTAGGCCTTTCTTGGAGACCGCATCTGCCTTCCATTAGCGTAGCCACAGGGTACGGCAGGCAGACACTGCCGTGGCTGAGACTCTGGAGGTTAGGAGACTGGCATCAATGTCGCTTCTCAGATATAAGAAGCTGCATCTCGTATGTGAGCAACGAAAGACATCTGATCCCTAGAAGCATCTGAGGGAAAAGTCTTCAAGTGTGTCTATAGGTTCAGCCACCCATGCAATAGCCATGGTTGGACGGGCAACAACCTCTGGAAGAGTATATTAATTTAAGGCAAGATTCAGCCTTTCTATCCGTAGGGTCCTTTAAAAAGGATAACGTAGGGATAGGCAAAGTAGTGCTTTTAATTAAACGCGTAACATGCAAATCCACCGTAGGGGGAGTCTCCCATTTTGAACAGTGAGCCGCAGAAAATGGATAACAGGAGGTCAGACATTTTTGGGGCTGAAACCTCTTACCAGGTGACTGCCAGGCTGTCGCCATGTGTTCAGCTAATTGATCCGATAGAGGGAATTCTGCTGAAGCCACTTTCTGCTGTTTAAACAGTGGATGCTTTGATTTAGGTGCTGGCTTGTCATCTTCTATTAGTAAGATGGGGCTAACAGCTTGCACCGCGGCAGGAATATTAATTTTAGACTGACTCTTGTCCTATCCCTGAGGGGAGTCAGTGTTCGAGAGATCAGCATCTTCTTCCTCCCCAGATGACACTTCAGAATCTGAGAGCTGCATGGACTGTGAAGATAATACAGGACGCTTAGAAGACTTACCGGGTAGGGGCGTCTCACCTTGCAACATAGGGCCGTACTTAATTAGCAGCAATATTTTTGACAAAAAACAGGCGAAAACGCAGTTGGCGGAAAAAAACTGGAGAAAACTCTTCTCCATCCAGGACCAGGCGAAAAAAAATGCAAAATCACTATTTTTGTCTAAAAATGTGGGGATGTCTTCCAGAACCATTTGGATATCCCCCCTAGTGATAAATTACCTCCCAAAAATTTCCTAAGTTGCGAACAACGACCGCGCAATTTTGGGCAAAAAAAAAAAAAAAAGTTGAAAAATGATACAAAGCAATTTTTTCCCCCAGAAAATTACTGTTCCACGTAAATTGAGGGTACATTAAAAAGAGTGCAAGTATATTTTCGTGTCGTAAAAACGCTAATTTTAAAAACCGTAAAAAAACGCCTGCTGCGACCGCCTGCGATGTTTAAAACACTACACACAGCCATACTACCCCCCGAAAAATCAGACCCAATACATTAAAACCATTTTCAACATTTATTTTTTTTTACCCAAAACTGCGCGGTCGTTTTACATCTACCCATTCACGCATACTTACCTATACCAGATGCATCTGTCCCCTTGTCCAGTAGAATATCCTTAATACATGGCTCTGCAAAGAAAAATTCATACTCGCCTATATCCTGGCGCTGGTCTCCGCAGTAATCCAGGTACTTGCCAAAACAAAAAAACGAGCATACACGACCCACGCAACAGCTATCAGTATGCGTGTTGCCACACATACTCATAGCTCTCGAATGAGCTGACGGGACTGAACTGGGCTTTGCAGTCCCATCAGCCAATCAGCGGCCGCGCTGACTGTAGAGTAGCCACTGATTGGCTCCGGCTGCTGACAGTTCCCACGTGGGCGAGTCACAAAACGTGGGAACTGTCAGTAGCCGGAGCCAATCAGCGGCCGCTCTATAGTCACAGCGGCCGCTGATTGGCTGATGGGACTGCAAAGCCCAGTTTAGTCCCGTCAGCTGGCATTCGGGAGCTATGAGTATGTGTGGCAACACACATACTGATAGCTGTTGTGTGGGTCGTGTATACTCGTTTTTTTGTTTTGGCAAGTACCTGGATTACTGCGGAGACCAGCGCCAGGATAGAGGAGAGTATGAATTTTTCTTTGCAGAGCCATGTATTAAGGATATTCTACTGGACAAGGGGACAGATGCATCTGGTATAGGTAAGTATGCGTGAATGGGTAGGTGTGTTTAATAAAAGTTATACTGTCACAGTGTGTGTGTGATTTGTCTTTTTTTAACTATTTATTTTACAGTGAAATTACAGGTGCCGCATGTCTGGCACTTGTTGTTCCACAAGTGTAAAATGGCAGGCTTCCTGGTACTTGTAGTTCCACTGTAAAACACATTAGTTTTACAGTATTTGCCCCCCCCGGGCTTCAGCGTAAGCCTGTGGTGCTCGGGAGGGGTACCCTTCTTTGGGTGGTCCCCGACTCCCCCGAGATCACCGGCTTGTGCTGACCGATTTGGGGTGTAAATGCTTTGGACCTGGAGCCCCGGTGATTGGGTCTCCGAGCTGTGGCATTACACCCCGGTCGGTTGGGTCTGGTGCTGGTCTTAAATATAAGGGGACCCCCACGCTTTTTTTTACCCCTATATTTAAAACCAGAACAGGTCCCTGCAGCCTTGGGTTGGTTTCTAAAATACGGTGGAACCCTACACTTTTTGTTCCCCATATTTTTAGAAACCACCACTGGCTGGCAAGCCTGGGGCTGGTTTGGCTTTTGGGGGGGGGAGACCTTACATCATTAAAAAAAAAAAGGTACTTTTTTTTTTTTTTTTTTTACTTACAGGTACAACACACTGGGAGTTTTCGGGATATATTCTAGGGACCCCCCCTAATGAAGTGTAGACATAGGGGAGGACAAAGGGTACCCCAATTTTTAACTACTGAAGGAAGTCAGGGTTTCTAACAGCCGCAGCAGGTGCATAAATGCGGCTAGGAATAAGGTGATGCAGAAGAGCATTTAGAAGTTTTTTTAGGGCAAAACAACTAGGCCCATCAAATTTGGGGTACATGAAAATGGGGTTCAGCATATTTTAAAGTTGCTACAGTGACTTAAAAAAAATCGTGAAAAAGCCACCTGCCACCAACAAATCAAAAAACACTTGGGACATACTTGGGGACCCCCCTCCAGAGTCAAGTTCGCTATTAAGTTTGTACCCCAACTTTTTTTCTGCCCCCTTTTTCAAAGTCAATTTTTGGGGTATCCTTCATTTTTTTTTTAAGTTTGTTTGACACACATTACCTTTGGGGGAATGTCTGAAGGCTGCACGGGGGTTCCCGAAATGTTGCACCCCAAAACCCCAATTCTGCACTTTTTACCGCCTGCCATTCATAGGCGACACTTTACCGCCTATTACATTGTATTGACTTTCCACCTACGCGGAAAGTCTTTCAAACTGAATACGGGGTAAAACTAAAGCAGGCGATAATGACGGCATCGGCGGTAAATTACCGCAAATCCGGACTTAACGCCTCAAATTGAATACGGCCCTATGTGTTTATAGCTTTTTTTGCTGGTATTTGTGTGGAGCCGGGCTGTGGGGGTTGTAGATTTTGCGTGTTTTGAGGGCTGTGTCACTTTCTCGATGTTTTGGAGACATTGGCAGGTTCTAACTAGCTGATCCTATTCCTACCTTTGTCTCCTGGCAGTGGTCACCTCTTCCTCGCAGCAATGCGGCAATGTCCCGGGTCCCCGTCGGCGTCTTACGTCCACCGGAAGTGGTCACGATCGCACTTCGTTTGGAGTCTTTCAGCTAACCCACCATCCAAAGCGATGACCCGCCTTACCTGTCCCCTTTTATCCGGGCTGCAGCCTGCGCTCAGCCGCGGGGTCGGCTAGCAAGAACCCTGGAATGCCCGCCAAAATCTCCAGCCGAAGCTGGCATTGCCCGGATGGGTGAATGTTTGGCAGCTCACATGTCCTGCGGACAGTCTGCTGCTGCTCGCTCAACAGATAAAGTACTAAACATAAACAAAGTAATAAAAATAAAGCTATTTGGGCTGCCTAAGCAGCCCACTGCATAATGGTGACCTGACTCCGGCCGGGCACCGACGAAACGGAGGTGGCTCAGGGGCGGGGTATAGAGGTTTGAACCAGTGCACCCGGGAGCTGAAAGCTTGAACTGTGTGGTGCTTACCCCAACCTACACCCCAAGGTCTCCCTGTGGAGCCCTATGGACCCTGAAGAAAATAGGATTTTGGTACTATAGAGCCTATAAGCCTATACTCCAGTGTCCCCTAGTGGATGATAGAGAAATTAAGAGGTCTATATATGTAAAATGCAATGTAGTTTCTTTTTCTTCCATGGGGGACACTGGAGACAATGGGGTATAGTAATTGCAAGAGTCATCTGGGCACTTAATAGTAATAGGTCTTCACAGCACAGGCTCCTACCACTCTATACGCCTACCCCCACCAACAGTTTTTTGTTTTCAGTGCCTCAGGGTTTGGGCACGTGTTATTATTAGCAAACTGGAGCTGCGCAGCACAGGCAAGAGATACGCCCTTTTAAAAAAGACCCAGTAGTGGAGGCTACTGCCAGAATAAGCTTCAAAGTGTGACACAGGACGGGGTGTTCTCTGTGAGGCTTGCTTTGCTGAGCAGCAGAGGACTAGTTCCCCAGTTACAGGGTCTTACTCCGAACCTGTTTGGGATAACACACTCTAAGGCTATGCTGGAGCTCTTGACAGTTGTCCCTAATTAGACAAACTCCTCCAGGGGCAAAGCAAAATACTAGTGCACAGCCTCCCCCTGTGGAATCAGCATAGGTTTCTGGGTTATCACAGTCTATTCAGGGATTAGTACAGGTCTCATCCTCCCTGCAGCGGATGTTAGACCCAACGGTATTGTGCAATCAGAAGAGCCAGTTGTCTGCACCTGAGATGCAGAGGTACTGTATAACTTTCTTCATTGGGTGAGGCTTACCCACAAGAATCTGACTATGAAGAGTCCTCAGTACAAGAGGGCAGTCAAGACAGCTCCATTAATGTGGAGGCTTTAATTGAGGTGGTTAAATCTGTTCTTCATTTTAAGGATAGTGAGGGCTATTTAAGAGCAAGAAAAAGGAGTTAATTACCTTCCCTTCATCTGGCAACTGCAGGATTTATTAATGGAAGCATGGAATCAGCCCCATTGCAAATCTCAGTCTTCCAGGCATATAGTTTCCTTTTATCTTCTTCCTCCAGCTGACAGGTCTAGATATACAACTCCACCCAGTGGACACACCTTTTGCACCTTTGGCAAAGGCTACCACTTTTCCTCTCCCTTCATAGTAGTACACCCAGTTCTTAAGGTGGGTACACACCCAACAGATATAGCTGCAGATGGTCGTTC
The DNA here is from genome assembly GCA_031769625.1 of Taudactylus pleione. Lineage (NCBI taxonomy): Eukaryota > Metazoa > Chordata > Amphibia > Anura > Myobatrachidae > Taudactylus > Taudactylus pleione. The sequence goes on along the minus strand of JAUIMM010000350.1, from coordinate 4,712,940 downwards.
ATACACACTGAACGACCATTATCTGCTGCTGCAGCGGGTCGAGCCGTACTGGGGGCGTTGCCTAATCACGGGAGGCGTGGTCACTCCCTTCGGAAAAAAAACACCACATTGTCGACGCGGCGCTGCGCGCTGGGGAGGGGGGCGCTGTGTGCAGCCAAAGGGGGGCACGATCAGTATGATCGCTTCCCCCCTTTGGCATAGGAGACTGCTCGGGCTGCTGCTTTAGCAGCCTTGGACAGTCTCCTAGTGCAGCCCAGCACACAGCAGCGTGTGCTGGGCTGCTGTGGATGGGGAGCTGTGCCAGACCCGGGTAAGTAGTGTGTCCCCCCCACCCCACCCCCCTACTCTGCACCCATGTACTGGCGATCGGCTGATATATCGGCCAGGGTGTACCCAGTATTAGCTTTTACACTTGGTAGATATCACATTGTCGTCCAGGTACTTAGGTGAGGATGCCATTGATTCGATTGTCTTGCCTTCTAGGGTCTCAGAGTCAGCCATCACTGCTTGGCAAGCCCAGTAGTAACACATGGCAAGCGAATGCAAACTCTAAAAAGACATTGAAGTCTCTTCCTTTACAGGGGAAATCCTGTTCGGACCAGAGTTGGAGTAGATCATTGCTGCGGTAGCAGTATCTAAGACGGCTTTTCTGCCTTCCTCTACATCAAAAGCATAAATGTCCTTTTGTCCACAAGGGAGGCAGAGGTTCTTTCCCAGTCTCTTTTCATGCAGGTTACTCCCTCGGATCAAGGCCAAGGGATCATCAGGCCAAACCAGGACATCATCAAGTGCCCAAGCCAACAGACAAACCTTCAACATAACTGCCTCCCCTCCTCCCCCAACAGGGGGATTCAGCAGTGGGGGGGGATGTCTGCCCCGGGTTCAGCGATTGATAGCTTATTTAAACACCAGAGAGGTGGGTTCGCAACATAGTTTCCAGAGGGTACACTCTTTACCTTTTAGGGTTTCCCTTCTCATCGTGTAATTTTTTTTTTTTTTACTCCTCTCGCATCTGCTATACCCCATTGCCTCCTGTATATCCCAAGGATTCCAAGAAAAGGATTTAACTGGTAAGTATAAAAATCCTGTTTTCTTAGTGTTGAGAGGGCCAAGTGGCTTAAAGGGGAAATACATATTTTTTTTATGCTGGCTGTTCTTCAAAAGTGATTTTAACAAATTTGCCCTGTTTTATATGGATTTATCACCTCTTCCTCACCATCCTCAGGAAACTGCAAGCTGTGTCGGCTGAATTTTGGAGGAGGGGATTGCGTTGCTTCCAGAGTTAACCGTCTGTAAAATAAATACAACAACTACATAAAACACATTTTAATATACATATATAATACAATATATTACTATTCAAATAAGGTCCTAAAGAGCACACTGGTATGAGGACTTATAAACACTGATATTTTTATCCATAAATTCTCAATATTTTATTTGTCTCTTATAAAACAGTCAACAAATCTTATGCAAATGAGATGAGAAATAGTTTTCAAAACCTTGTTCAGATTAAAATCACATACTTTAATGCAGTGTTTCTCAAACTCGGTCCTCAGGACCCCACACGGTTCACGTTTTACAGGTAACTCAGCAGGTGCACGCACAGGTGTAATCATTACTCACTGACACATTTTAAAAGGTCCACAGGTGGAGCTAATTATTTCACTTGATTCAGTGTGGAGACATGGAAAACATGCACTTTTTGGGGTCCTGAGGACAGAGTTTGAGAAACTATGCTTTAATGTATAAAATTACTGTTGAAGCTGTATTTTTCATTTAAGATCATGTGTATTTTTAGTTCAATAGCATGTCACTTCTCATTATGCTAATACCCAATTTCCACTGCTGCAATAATTCAGGTTATTGCAGAGTCCACCTAGGCCACATCTCTGTGCAAAAAGGTCATTGGAAAAAATATGAGATATGGTAAGAACTTACCCTTGAAATAAATAAGACAAGCGCTCTAAACTCATGTGTAAATGAGTAAATAAAGTAAAGATGCGCACATATATAACCAAGTGACTGGATATATGTGTGCAGATATCACCGGCGCATCCTACCTCTTTATGTAGTAATACCTGTGCCAAGTGCAGGTGAGAACGTAGTGATGGGGTATAATGTTAATAAAGTCAAACAGTAAATAACGACCGAAGATAAGTATTATGTAAACAGTATCTTTTTAATGTAAAAATATGGAGTCACAGTGTAACACTGCTGAGCATCCAATGTTGGCCTGATTAATCAGGTTGTCTTGTGCCTGAGCCTCAGTAATGCTGTACGTTTATATTGGATGGACAGGGTGGGGACAGGGAGAAGAGGGAAGGGAAAAAATGTATAATGAAACAATGAAAAGTCTGAAAAAAGGGGGGGCATTGTCTAATGAGCAAAGTGGACTCAATGAATGAGCTGGCTGGAGGTAAAGTCTGAATCTCTGTCTCTGGGTAATACGCGAGGTGTGTGGGTCGTGTTCTGATGGGGCGGCGTCCCGACTCCCCCAGGTGCACAGTACTCACCCTCAAGCGTCCTTTACATCCACCTCCTGGTGAGCTACGGTGGATGAATGGATGGCAGTGTTCCTGTAGTCCTGGACCTCTGCGGTGCAGCGCGCCGTCCGTGCGCTGCTGGGGAAAGGGAGCTCCACAATGCTCTGGCACGAGACTTCTGACATACGTCTACCAGAAGAGTCTCTTCTCTGGAAAGCTCCACTTGTACACCAGTAGCTCGAACACCTCCTGGTGAAGAGGACATTTCCCTGAATGCACGTTTTGACGGCTGAGAGTCTACTTTCCAGTTGAGGATTCCTGGGATGAACGCTGCCGATGATGGTAGGGATATAGCCTTCCACCCAAGCCAGAATGCGGGACAGCACTGTCAGTGTTGCCTGACGTCGGGTTCCTCCTAGGCGGTTTACGTAAGCCATCGTGGTGGAGTTGACAGACTGTACCTGCCAGGCATTTCCATGGAGGACCTGTCCTGCCTGCTGGAGAACCTTGAATACCGCCCAATGTTCCCAGAAGTTTATGGGAAGCGCAGATTCTGCTGGTGTCCAACTGCCCTGGAACAAGTGTGGACCCGTCACTGCTTCCCCAGGCTCGGACACTGGCATCCGTCGTCAGAAGGACCCTGTCCTCACTCCAAAAGGGGTGCCCCTTGTTTAGGTGAGCTTTCCGCAGCCACCAGGCCAGAGAGAGAGAGAGAGATACCTCCGGGGAAAGCCTAATGACTGGAGAGGATCAATTTCTTCAGAGGACTACAGTGAAACTGGGTACACTCCACCATGTCGAACATCGACACCCTGGAACCCAGCAAACTCATTGCCAAGTGAATAGACACTCTGAGACACTGCCGGCAACTACGTACCTTTGCCTGTAATGCAGATATCTTTTCCCTTGTTACAAAGATCCTATGATGTTGGGAGTCCAACAGTGCTCTGAGATGGAGCATCTTCTGTGAGGAACCAGGGAGGACTTCTTCCAATTAAATCAGCCAGTCTTGATACTGCAACACCTATACTGTTAGTTGCAGGTGGCACTAAAACAATCTGTGAAGACCCTGCAACAACAGCAGTCCATCCAGACATGGTCACAAGCGAACCCCTGCATCCGCAGGTGGGCTGCCATGACTTTGGTAAACCCTGAGGCACGGTGGCCAGACCCAAGGGCAGTGCTTGAAACTGGAAAAATAGATCGACCACTGCAAACCTGAGGAAACACTGGTGTGCTGAGAAAATAGGGATATGCAGGTAGTCACCCTGAATATCCAGCAACACCATAAAATCCCCAGACTCCATTGCCAAAAAATGATGGCACGCAGGGTCTCCATCCTGAATTGAGAAACCCTCAAGGATTTGTTGAAGGATTTGAGGTAGAGGATGGCCGGTAAAACCAATCAGGTTTCTGTACCAGAAAGATTGAGTAATATCCCGCTCCCCTTTGGGGCAACGGAACAGGCACTAGAACTCCTGTCTGGAGCATAGCGTTGAACACCCTCCAAAAATTTCAGGGCTTTGTCACGAAAAACCGTCTGGGAGGCCTTCACCGGGAAGAGAGGACGTTCCTCCCAGAGACCAATTCTCGTACCCCAGTGTCCGTGTGGTCAGACACCAGCACGGGGCGAACTGGAGAATCCGGTCTCCAATTTTGGGGTCCTTCAAGGAGAGACCCGTCCCGTGAACTTAAGGCTTATCATCCAACCTGTTCCAAGCCTTTTTCTTTGGCTGAGCAGAATTCCTGGCTACTGACTGTCTCAGAAAGCTGTATTTTGGACTTACCCTGGCCCCTATAGGGCCAAAAAGGACGAAGCACCAGATCTGATGGGACTGTAGCCTATGGCAGACACGCAGACTTAGCTGCTGGCAGCGGGGCCACAATCTTGTCCAGATCAGGGTCAAACAGGACCTGTCCCTTAAAAGGCAAGGCATTCCAAATTGAATCCGCGTCTGCTTTCAAAGAGCGCTACCATAGCGAGCCGCTACTGCTGCTGAGGAGATTCTGGAAAGGAGTAGACTATATGTAAGCTGTCTCACTATGTACGTGGCTGAATCTCAGAGATTTGCCACTATTCACCTGCTCTGCTGAAGAGTCAGTGTGCAGAGATGCTTTCCAGTTACCTGCCCAGCGCACCATGGAAATATAGTGGCAACACCCTTATCCTTAAAGAAGGTATATATAGATTTGGCCGTGGGGGGGGGGGGAAATCAGTTAATAACCAAGGCCGCACGGACTGCCCGTAAAGGCCAGGTAAATAGACTAGACCTAGACTCCGCCTCCTTGGCACGAAGGGGCTTGTGGTCTGAAAAGTCAATAATGTCACCATCATCAGACGTCATGTCTCCTCATTACACTGAGCCGTCTGAGACCGCAACGGTGAATCCCCCTGTAAAACGTCCGTCAGGTGCTGTACCATTTGGACAATAACCTCACCCACACAGGTTCTGCGAGACCTGGGGGGCAATCACGGGATACACTGGGGTACCATCAACTGCCTAGGGAACCCTGTATGGGTAATGAGATCACCGCTTGCTGCGATAACCCCATATGGGGAAACGCAGGGGGCGTCGCCAGCTGACCCACTAATGTTGCAAGTGCCTTAGCCAAACTAACCCAGGGCGGTCCCTGCTCAGGCACAGTGACAGAAATCGGGCGTGATACATAATATAACATACCCTACATAAACCCTCAGCGTTTACACATATCCTTTCGCTAACTGCACATTACATTTAGTACATCGTAGCTTGAAGAGGATATCTTCGTTCACTCTCCGACATGATTAGTGTGAACAGAGTGTATGTGACTTCCCACACAGAAAACCACGTTCACTGTGAGGTAATGAACACCCTGCAACACCGCACCGCAAGGGCTTTAGCAGAAGAAAAACAGGTAAGAAGTAGTAAAATGTACGGGCAGCAGCGCTAGCAGTAAGTCACATACAATGCAAAAATAACATCCTGCATTACAAGCACTGTGATCAACTACACAGACCAGAACCTGGTAGGAAACAGTGCTACATACACTGACCTTAATTGAAGGAGAGGTATGCGTGAGACACAGACCACACAGTCACCAATGATCAGCGTCCAGCAGCGCTTGCCAAGTCCTCATGGAGCTCCCTGCCTGGGGACTTAGGACTATGCTTCCGGCTGGGACCTTCTGCGGGACCCCGCCGCTTACCTGCTCACCGTACATCCGGCCACAGACCAGGTAACCGGGGTCACCGCTAGCTGTGACCCCAGTTACCTACCAGCATCCCCGGATCGGTACTGGCGTTCTGGTACCGGCGGGATGAAGGAGTGACAACATGGACGTCAGTACTGACTGTCCATGCTGTACACTCAGATTTGTACAGCCACAGCTGCCAGAAACTTCAGGGGCCAAAACAGCCCCCCTCTGTACAGGTGCTCCGACTCCGAGCCGGGCACCGACGAAACTGAGTGCCTGAGGCTCGGGGGCAGGGTACAGGAGAGGGACCCCAGTGCATCCTGGGAGGATGAAAAACTTGACGTGAGGCATCGGGCACCACAGAGTTATCACCTATACGCCAAGGTATCCTGTGGATACCCTATGGACCCTGAAGTAGAAATAACCTGGGCCGAGGGACCTGGGCATATCAAACCCTATTCGCGACCAGGGTTGAACCCGGGAAACCGTACAGTGTAAACAGAGCGACCCTGGTCATCTCCAAGTTATCACTGTAACGCCAGAAGACCCGGGCCCTGTGTGAACGTCTGGACCCAGGAAATTACCCAAGTCCAGCCGCCAGTGTGAAAGGGGTAAAACCCAGCACACGGTTTAAGGTGGACAAACAAAAAAAAAAAAGCTAGGTGATATTAGCAAGACAGGATTCATGAGTGGATGGAGCAAAATAACACAAGGGTTACGTCATTATTGGGCAAACATCTTAAAAGAATCATTTTGCATTTTTCTAAAGTTAATAGCTTAAAAATCCCAACTATACAGACTCAAGTAATTGTGAGGTCTATAAGCAACAATCAAAGACTGAAAATATTAGAAGCTCATAATTCTATTATACTGTATATCCTGTATTTGCATCGTTTTTACTTCTCCCGGGGTTTACATAACTGATATGAAAGAGGGTCTTCCACTCAGAACAGGAGTGAAAGATGCAGCACTAGTCCTTTGGCTTTGCAGCATGAAACCATCTAAACCCGCTGTTTAGTTACACAAAATAGTGATGAGTGAGGTGAAAAAATAAATATATAATGAGTATGTTATGAATAAATAAAATATGATAATACAATATATAAATAAGAACATAGATAAATAGAAACTGTGTCTGTAAGTGTCAGTATAGAAGTTGTAGCAGACGCATTTCACAATGGGTTTGTAGGTTCCTCAATGGGTTCATTCTATCAAAAGAACTCTCATACCTGTAGTGAAGTGCATTTACTATTTACCTATACACATACAGATTTCTCTTCTCTATTTTGCAGTATTACTTTTTATATATTGCATTCAAGGTTTCATTTATATTACTTTTATTTATTACAAAAATACTCGTTTTATAATGTTTTTTTTTTATTTTCCTTCTCTCCTCCCATACACATTCTGTGCCACCAAACTTTGACGACAAATGGTTCATCTACATTTCTAAAAGCCAATATGAGCATGATCTGCATTCAATATCACCAGTTTTATTCCCTACACAAAAAAAATAAAAAACTATATTCAAATTGTAATGTTCAGTTGAAAAATCTTATAATGATTTATTGTATATTTAGCATAGTTCTAAAGTGCATCACTATAGCAATCTCAATGCGATTAAGATAGATTAGTATAATATAATGTATCAGTTATAGGGCACAATACATAATTAGGTGGGTGTAAAGGACCCATAAATTAAAACATTTGGAGTGGGTGGAAACACAATTTATGACACAGAGAGGAACGTTGCATCAGTCCCCAGAATGGCTTCCCTGCTGATTAGCTCTTTATTACCCCAAGCGCTGCATTTCGCAGCTACATTCATGACCATCTCTCTATCGCCTTGGCTATTGCCCAAGTGCAGATCTTCTCTTTTGTCTAACGCCCCCAATTTGGTCTGCTCTCCCAATACTGGAAAACAGACAGACACCCTGCTCACTTCCTCTCGTGGGCTACAATTGATTAATGCGCTGGTTCAGAAGTGCTCTCGCTTGTGTCCCCTTGGGATATTTTACAGGCTGGCTCTGGCTGTTTTCTAATGCACTCCACTCTTTCAAATCCCATCTTTTCGACTACTCTTTCTTACTAAATTTGCTGGAAGATGCAATCTGCTACAGTACCATTACATAATCCCTACTGCGGTTCCTGTAGATACTGGACATTGATGGAAAGCAGACACTCTGCATTTGATGCAAGGCAACTGGCCCTATCCATGAAAAGTCACGACTGTTACTACTGTCCAGCTGACGATGGAAATCACCCTGCCCCTGCACAACTTAGTTTTCCTCAACCACCACCTCAAGCATTTCTGTTTGCCAAGTCCTCTGACGTCGTATATTACTGGAGATGGACGTGCATGAGTAACTCATCAGGACTTAACCATGGCTCCCTTACAACTGGGTTGAGTGAGGAAAAGAGTAACTCTAATTTTCCTCTTCTGCAGTAACCAGGTCTACCATTGCATCTTCTGTATAGGAAACTGAATCTCAAAGTCAGAATCCCATTGGATCTCTACCTTTTTCTGTGAGAAATCTGAAACCCGAAAAACCAACAGAGTGGATTTGATACTCCAGGTGCTGCACCTTAGGGACCCTGGAAAAAAGCTTATCTAAAAGGAGAAAGATGTTTACTTTAAGCCTAAGGCCATTGGTTCCATTACTCTGGTGAACCTCTGATGTCCGCCTGGTAACATCTGCTGCTAGACAGCTTGAAGAGTAAACTCAGCTTGAAGTGAATGAGGCTCCAAATGTATCATGGATTGAGCCAAAGATATGACCCATGCTGGCTTATTCACCACCTTCAACCGGGCTAACTTCTGCCGGATGCGATACATGAATCTCATCACAGGCAGTGCAACGGGTATAAGGATTCAATTGCCCACTATATAGTCTACACCGGAACTTAGAGCAGGTGAATTACTTTAGTTTTAACCGTGGAACGGTTTCGGTTTTCAGACATAATGTTGTTCGAGGGGAAAAAACATTTAAATGATAATAATGGACACAGAACATGGATCTGCCTTGTCTGTCCAGTTCAGACTCTCAAACAGTTGCCCTTTATAATTCCTTAACCAAATTCTAATCCTCAAGTATTTCCAACAGATCATGTTTTGATAATTACTGACCAAGCAAAGTAGATTATCTCACCTGCGCATTAAGTAATCTACAAAACATGAGAAATTTGTTGTGAATAAATCCCGCACCAGTGTCCAAAGGACTAGATATTCGCTGTATTGTATTACCTTAGGTTCAAAACCTCATAAATTGATCTTTTTTAGAAAAAGGTATTCACAATTACCTCTACTCTAACTTACTATATATTAATTTTCAAAAGTTTGTAATGAGGGTGCTACCATGATGCTATAAAACATGGACAATTTTATTCAAGAAGAAAGAAAGCATCCTATTTGGTGCACTCGGAACCAGCTAATTTTAAAACTTATAATTTTTATTGGTATGTAATAAAATATCTTCTGAGAATCGGTGAAATATTAAAATTCAGTAGGTGAAAAGTTAAGAAAAAAGTGTATTTAAAATTTACCGGCTGCTATTTCATATGTGGATCTTAATTTAAGGCTCAAGTGCTCTATTAATTGTACTGTTAAATATTTGGTTATACTGATGGTTGGAATGTTAAGTTGTTACATAAAGTACTATGTTTATATAACAAATATGTTTCAAAATAAACTGATACAATACTTAACACATTCACCATGTGTCCTTTTTGTCTATCACATTATTATTTTATCCTTTTTATCTGCATCCAGGTGTATCATTATTGTATTGAACAATTGATTTTATTAACAGTAGATTTCTATTATCAAACCAATAATTTCTGCCCTTATGAACTTCAAGGAGACAGACTAGTATTTTAATAATGGATTTCAATTTACGGATACACAGGGCAGCTCGTCAGCTGCTATTCCTTATTTTTAATTTATCTGTTGCCTATCTCAGTGAATAAGTTCTAGGTGAATAAGTTCTAGGTTCTACATGCGTTGTGTCCTAATAATAGCCTAGAACTTATTCACTTTATGTAACAACTTAACATTCCAACCATCAGTATAACCAAATATTTAACTATCAGTACAATTAATAGAGCACTTGAGCCTTAAATTAAGATCCACATATGAAATAGCAGCCAGTATATTTTAAATACACTTTTTCCTTAACTTTTCACCTACTGAATTTTAATATTTCACCGATTCTCATAAGATATTTTATTACATACCAATGAAAATTATAAGTTTTAAAATTAGCTGGTTCAGAGTGCACCAAATAGGATGCTTTCTTTCTTCTTGAATAAAATAATCTACAAAACATGACCTGGTGGTGGTTCTGGAGGACTGGAGTTAAGAATCACTGCTCTGAAGATTCAAAGAGGGGTATTCAATATGAAAGGTTAACTTCCCTGGCGAAGTTAACGTTTCATATCTGAGTTTTTTTCTGCGTAAAGGTATGGTGCGCGCTCCTGCTTATCCCTGTATTCAAAATAAAATTAACGAAAACAGGAAACTCCGAAGTTGGATTTGCGTAAAGTTACGAATTTTTCCTTAAAATAATTGTAAGATCCCCCTAAAGTTGTAAAACCATGGGGGAACACTATGCGTACCCCCGTTTTAGCCCTTAATTGAAAGTCAGGGATTTAAATAGCCGCAGCAGGTGTTTTTTTTCCGACATTGAAGAAGTGATGCAGAAGAGCACTTAGGTTATTTTTTTCGTTTTTTTAAGTGGTCCCATCAAATTTGGGGTACATGAAAATGGGTACTAGCATATTTTGGTGTCCCCAATTTTTAAATAAAATTTTTGGGGTGTCCCTATTTTTTACTTTTTTTGACAGTTCTTTTTTAAATGTCAATCTCAGGGGTGCAGGCTATTTTTTTTAAGCCTGCACCCCTAAACCCCAATTCTGCACTTTTTTTCGACACCTATTCAATGGTGAAAAGTTATCACCGTTTTTTATCAAAGACTTTTCAAAACTGCAATAAGTTTTTGAAATTGAATACGGTGTAAAACTAAAACAAGTGATATTAACGCAAAAACGTTAAAAAGTGCGATATTAAAGCAAAAAACGATGTTATCGCACCCATATTGAATACCCCTAAAAGAGAGATAAACAGAAAACATAACATAGAAACCCCAGTACTGGGCTTTCTACGCTTCGAGCCTTAGAATGGAGCCTATAGAGAGAAACCTGTATAGAAAGGGGCTTTAGATTATCCCTTTGCAGGGACTCCAAGTGCTCCTTCAGCTGTCAGCCGCTGCTGCCACCGGTATACTTGCAAACTGAACTACTGTCCAATGGGGATCTGTAGTCCCTATTTTGAAGTAACTCTGGTGATTTGTCAGCTCAAAGGCTTCAGTCCTCGAACATGAGAGCCATCAATAGAGTCCAGCTGGAGCTTAACACTGTTGGAAACAAAGCCAAGCCCCCCCCCCACTTTGAGAAGATCAACGATGATGCAAAGCTGAGCTGCTGTCTTCACATACATATCACTTCATAGACAAAGCTGTTCATCAGTCCTGTTTCCGCCAGAAAACACCTTCAATAAATGACGTTTGGATATTTAGAAGGCTAGGAAAACCCATGCCACTGGATGAATCACTGTGCACAATAAGTATTGGAAACTTAAAATAGGATCTAGGTCAGAAGTGTGCAGTGCTGTATTTTTAAATGTGAAACCGTGTAGTCTCGACATTGCATTGGCTGAACCACCTGCTCAGCCGCAGAATATCAGCGGTCAACTTTAAGCTGGTACAGAGTCTGATGGAAGCAACAGCTAATGATGCCTCACAATGACTAAATATGGGCTTTCATGACCGCATAACACCTCAACCACTTCTATAATTAGGTTGTTCACCTCCTGTTATTAGCAAGAGAGCACCTTGCTAGACATATAGTGTTTCGATGAAGTATCATGAGTATATATGAATGAAAAAGATTGTGAAGAGTCCCTGGGCTTTGTAAGGCATCAAACACCTGTAGAGATGTTAGGGAGATCAAAGATTACTAAACGAAGGTGAATCGTAAACTCATGAAAAAGTTCCTTATAGACACATGTAGAAGTGAAAAACTGATAGCATAGGAATACCTTTTCCTCTTTGCTCCCATTACAATATTCCCTCTCATTAAGCTCAAGATGAACTGAAACACCTAAGAAAATAAGAGACAAAAACACATGTAAGAATGATGTGTAATTTCAGCTTGTTTGGTGATCATTAAGATTACAAACCATATTTTGTTAGTTCTTCAGTTTGTAAGAACTGCAACCACCATTAATACATGGGCCCTACAGATTGCTGTACAACTCAAACACAGTAATATAAAACAGTAGTTTTGGTAGTGCTAATTATATGTAAAAGGATTACCTTTGTAAGAAGCTTTTGCTGCTGGCTGTGCCTCCGTCTGAGTGTAGATACCTCTTTCCATAGAGCTTGGTTTTCCCTACAAAGCAAAAGATTTTGGAAATTGAGGCAACAATAGTAAAACCAAAGCTACACCTCTCTCATCAGATGACGACAAAATATATAAATAGGAACGTGTGCTTCAGAACCAAATTACTTGCACTTTCGCTTTAACTTCTTGTTAAAGTTTATTTCTTACATTTTTTTACATGATACAAAACGTATTGCTTCAGTAGTTGCAAATGGGGGAAAAAAACCCACAAATATAGTAAGAGTTTTACTAATATGGTATGTGCACATTGACGAGAGACAGAGTTACCTAATGGGACCAAACTCTGAAAAGCTGTATTTTTTTTGGAGTTCGGTACATAGGGCTGAGAGCATAGTCCCCATAGATAATAATAATGGTGATTGCAATCTGCAGTGCTAATTAGCACTCTACTGGAGATTTCTATAAAACCTCATGCATTGCGCTATTTGTATATAGCAACAATTCATTCTAAATAATTTTAAGAGCAAAAACTAGATAAATAAGACCCGTAAGGGCCCCATACATGGTGCGATAGGTACCTTGCGATGCATGCGACGAGCGGTCCCCACACCAGTGTTCTCCCCAGGCTGTTTTGTGGGGGTGCACCACCCGGCACTTTGGGAGCCTGCAAGTGGGGACAGTATCTGGGAGCTGTATAAAAAGGACCATAGCCTACAGACTTTGCAGCTTTTTCATAATCAGATGACTGGGCCTCTAATATGAGGAGGAGCATTAATATATAAAATGTTATTTCAAGTTTAAATCATTATAAGGTCAGGGTTTAAAACATTTTATTAGTGCAAAGGCCCCCACCCGGCTACTTCTTGATGCGAACCGGCTGGAAAAATATTCTGGGGAGAACACTGCGCACACGACGGAGCGATCCGGTGGCAGACCACCCAACATGCCGGCACCCCCCTGACCCACCCTCATAGCGCTGCATCGGATCGTTATCCGATCCTCCAGATCAATTGAACATGTAGAAAGATCTGGAGGAGCGATGGGAGATCCCACGGGAGCGCGCAGCAGGCGATATCCTGCCCACACATGGAGCGATATCGTTCAAAACCGTCGGAACGGCCGCTATATCGCTCCGTTTGTGGGTGCCTTAAGTCTCCTTACTAGTAGTGAGGTGAATGACAATATTAATAATACTTCTAATAAGACAGAAATGTTGGCATAGCTAGTCTAGGGTTGGACCGTAACGAAAATTCCCTTTTACAAAAACAATATTAAGAAATTGTGAGAATGATATACATTACCAACATAGTAAGGATGTTACCGTAAATATCCAAAGGGTAGAAAAGACTCAAAACATACACATACATAGCTTTTACACCTATCCCAGCCTACAGAATTAACAAGTCAACTAGCCCAGAATATACCTCCTCATGTTTTCCAACTTTTTGTCCATATTGCTCTGCACATATTTCAGATTTTGCAGGTCAGAAACAACCTTCTGCAGCTCTTCCTGTGAGAGGTGATGGTCTTCCGATTTCACTGAAGAGATCTGAGATTTAAGAAGAATTGCCATGTCACAGTATACCCACTTTTCCTCGATTTCTGAAGTTAATTAATTATTCAAGATACACATGCTGACATGTTATACGTTAAAAGGAAGTGAACAATGAATATAGCATAAAATACCTTTACAGTTTGAGAATACTTACATTTTCAGCAACTTGATTTAGAATCTAGTATTATTTTAAATACAGCTTATATATCCAACATAGTAAGGATGTAGGTAGCATGCGCTACAAAGGCAATTTTAAATGGCTTGTTGAGTGGGAATTGGCGCTGCCAAGGGGTGCCCAGACCCCTGAGTTGCAGGTATAAGAAACAAAATAAGTTAAGGCACTACACCGATGTGTGAAAGTTTAAATGTCCGAGGTGATTAATTCATTGAAGGTGTATCTATAAATAGAGGCAGAATTGCTTTACCAACCCACTTTAGTGTATAGGAAAAGTCTATCCCACACAATGCTTTTTTGGACATATAAAGTAGTTCCACATTTAGTGATATATACAAATATCCCTAAAAGCCTTATATCTATGCATTTATTTCTATACAGTAGGTACATATATCTATACATACCATGTAATTTCCAGAAGAATCGCGGGTCCAGAGATGTAGACATACCTCAAGGATCCCGTCCACTTCTGAAACCGGACCACACAATCCACTGTGAACTGCGGCATTATGTTGCAAGGCCATGATGATGCAATTCACAGCGAATCACAACCATCCCTCTCTCCAGGAACTCTACCCTCCCCTGATTTCCGGAGCAAAAACAAGAAAGTAGGTAAATACACAACCTTGGCCAAATGTATCTGGACACCCGAATATCACACCCATGTGTGCTTATTGAACAGCTCATTTCAAAACCATGAACATTAATATGAAGTGGTTTCCCTTTTTGCTGCTATAACAGAATTCACTCTTCTGGGAAGGGCCTTCCACTAAATTTTTAAATTTAGAGCTCATCCATAATTCTTCCAAACTCAGAAAACTATTTTTTAATTGACCTCGCACTTTCATGCTGAAACATGTTGTAAACACATACATCTTTAGATTGTCACTGTAAGCTGTAGCATGAAGTCCTACCTACAGTAGAACTAAGGGACCCATACCAAGGATCTTCTTCCATCAAACTTTAGTTAGCAGTACACATTCTGCTGGAATCCAAACCAAACCCAGATTTGTCTGTCAGATTACCAGGCTGTAAAGCATAATTCTTCATTCCAGAGACAGCATTGCCACTATTTCGGAGTCCAGTGGTTTCCCACACCCCTTCAGTCAGCATTTGGTATTACGCAGATTTGAAGCTCTAGAGCAGGGGTGGGGAACCTTTTTTCTGCCCAGGACTATTTTGATATATAGAACATTATTCGCGGGCCCTGTGCAGGCCACGCCCCCTCCGTGTGACATCACACGGGGCAGGGCCACAATTGCCGGTGATTACAGCAATGAGCTGTAAGGGTGGCACTATTGCATAAATTCTGGCTGCAGGCTGCCATTCTAGGCACCTGTTAGCCAGATGAGGCTAGAAGAAAAAAAGCTCAGAGGCCAGACCAAATGATTCCGCGGGCCTTATATGGTCTCCGGGCCTGAGGTTCACCATCCCTGCTTTGGAGCGACTGCAGCCCTGGAAACAAATCCATGAAACCTCAAACAGACAATTCTTATGCAGATGTTGCTTTCTGAGGCTGTACCTACCACTTCACGGCATAACTGTTGTTACCAGGTTAACTAGACGTTTCCCCTTATAGTTGACACAAGCAGCTCTTGCAGGGCAGAAATTTGACGATCTGACTAAAAAGGTGGCATCATTGAAAGTCCCTGAAGCTCTTTAGTATGATCTAATCTATTACTTAAGTTTCATTGAGAAGACTGCAGGCTGTACGCTTGCACATTAGCAATGGGTGTGGCTAAAATGGGCAAACATTAATAAGGGGTGCCCATATACTTTTGTCCATGTAGAGCAGTGTTCTCCTCAGGTTGTTTTTTGCGGGTGCACCAACCGGAAAGAAACAGCTACCACCCAGCACCCCCGCCCCAATGTGCCACATCCTGTTGCCCAGTCACCCTCAATGTGTCCTTGTTGCCACGAACACAGATGCTGCTCCAACGTCACGTTGGAGACACAGATGCTGCTCCAACGTCACGTTCTTCCAATCGGAGGCTCCCAGTACGCCATGCGTCCTAGGGTCGTGTCCTGGTGGAAGGGGGCATGTCCCGCCCCCCTCCTCACGGCTGCCGCTCTGTGTACGTTAGTGAGGGTTCTGGGCTACGTGATGCGGTGCATTATGGGCAGATTAAGGCTGGGCAATAGGTTGTATGGGGATGCAGCCCATTGGGGCAGGGGAGAGAGCTGGGTTGTGCATCTCAGGCCTGTCACAGTACAGGGTGCTGTCAGGCTGCGTCCACTCTGCCTGTGAAGGAGCTGGGAAAAAAAAAAAAAAAATATCCGTGGGTACAGTATTTGGGAGCCTGCAAGTGGGACAATGTATCCGGGAGCTGTATAAAAAATAAATTCTTTGATGCCAGCACTAAATAACGTGATGCTGATTTCACTAGAGGGATTTGATCCTACAGACTTTGATTATGAAAAAGCTGCAAACGACTGGGCCTCTAATGGTGGGTACAGTGTACAGATATCTGCAGACCGAGTGATCTGCAGATATATCTGCAGATGATGGTTGTTCGTACACACATCTGTCTGCCCGCAGGTCCCGACGTCCAAGGGGCGCGTCCTGGTGGAAGGGGGGCATGTCCCGCCCCCCTCCTCACGGCTGCCGCTCTGTGTATGGGCGGTCTACCGACCGCCCGTTCACACCTGCCGATGGACAGATGTCTGTAGACATATCTGTCCATCGGCTGTGCAGCACAGCCAATGCGATATGTCGGTGAACGCCGACGTTCACCAACATATCGTGGGTACACACTGCCTGAAGGGCAGCAAATACATTGGCCGATCAATTGATCGGCCAATGTATCTGTCAGTGTGTTTCCAGCTTTAGAAGAAGAGGAGAATATATAAAATGCTATTTCGAGTTTAAATCATTGTAAGGTCAGGATTTAAACCATTTTATTATTGCGAAGGCCCCCACCCGACACTTTTTGATGCCACCCGGTTGGAAAAAATTTCTGGGGAGAACACTGTAGAGTGTGTGTTTATCTTAAAGAAAAATATTATATATGTATGAATGAGAACCTCCAAGATTTAGTAACTGAGCAGCAATGACTTATCAAACATTCATCTAACTGAACTGATTTGCTAGAGGTTCACATACTTATTCTGACAAAGAAATTTCAGTGTGCAATCAATTTAATCAAAATATATATATCTTTTTATGGGTTGATTTATTGTGTTTTCTTTACTTTCAGAACTTAGATGAAGATACTGTATGAACGCATTTAAGGTCACATATGCTGAAGATCAGGGTTCAAGCTTTCTCGTACCACTGTATCAAACCAAATAAACAAAGTTTCAATTTCATAAAGTGAAATGCGCCTCTGGTATCTGCACACCTAGGGGTATATTTGCTAAAGTGAGTTTTTTTTTTTTTTTTTTTTTTAGAAGTGGACATGTTGCCCATAGAAACCAGTCAGATTCTACTTAACATTTAACTAGCACCTTCCAGAAGATAACAGCTAGAATCTGGTTGCTATAGGCAACATCACCACTTCTAAAAATTCTCAATTTTGTAAATATACCCCCAAATCTACCGTCTTGAGCTCCATAAAATACATAAGATGAGTGTTGTGGCTGAAAATGCAGCTCCATTTTGGTTTGTACGGTGGCTGTGGTACTAATGTGGAGACAATATGGAGAGAGCAGTACTGTCTTATAAATGGCTGAAAAGAACTGGAAACACTTTGGAAGTGCACAACTCCATGGGGGACACCAGTTGGAACAGAGGCAAGAACAACTTAATTATTTAACCACCACACAAAGATATATATTTTTTGGGGGGGTCGAGCTCCCCTTGATCACGATAAAAATTATTATAAGGCACATATCACTGTCTTAATTATTCTTGTCATTTCATATGGAAACATACAGTACCTTGCGCTTGATGTTTTCCAGAAGTTCTGCCTTCCCCTTCTTAAAAAATGGATGCTGAAATTCAATAGTGGAGCCACGCTCAGAATTCATAAGTCCACTCTCTAAACTCATAATTTTCCTGAAGCCATCTATAAAGAAATACATGAAATAAAGTTAAAGTGCTAAAAAAATACAATTAATATGTAATAAAATAGGTGGAATTCCAAATGTACAGAATTTCTTTAGTTAGTATTTGTACACGTTAATAAATTATATCTAGTTCACTGACAAAACACACAAAAAAAAGTATATCAAATATAAAAATAATGACTATCTTAAACAATTTTTAGCTTTGCTTTTCCTATGAATAAGCATTGAACACACAAACTGAACATGCTCAAGAGTAATCCATCTCCGTTGCTAACCCAGTGGCCATTTTTGGGTTTATCTAAACCAGTGGTTTCCAACCTGTAGCTCGGCACAGGAATGCCGGCCTGCGTGGAAGCCTTTGAGATAGTCATGTGAAAAGTTTGTTTGTTAGCTGGCCAGCCCTTTTTAATTAATTCATATAGGACAAAGAGGAAATCTGTTTTCCTTATTGAACTAGTACAGTCCACATCCAATGAAGCCTCACCTGCCAAGAGGTCTGGTGATTGGAAGGCCGGAACTACAATTTCCTCATTAAGGTGGAAACAAGAGACCACATTGGGAAGGAAACCAGGACGAGTTCGAAGGACAGCCCTGTCCTGATGAAAGATCAGAAATGTGGAGCAACAGAAAATTGCCCCCCAAATCCTATACCCTACGGGTAGATGAGATAGCTAAAAGAAAGTCTTCACAGTGAGCCATTTGAAGTCTACTGGTTCCAGGGGTTCAAACGGAGACCCCTGAAGAGCGAGGAGAACCACTGACATATCTCATGGAGCCACTGGAGGGAAAAAGGGAGGTTGAACACGGAGGACACCCTAAAGGAAGGTGTGCACATCCGGCAGTGGAGCAATTCTGCACTGGAACCAGACGGACAGAGCAGAGACATGCACTTTCAGATAGGGCAGATGGAGTCCAAGACCTAATCCAGACTGAAGAAAGGTCAGAAATCTAGAAACCCGAAAAACCTGAGGGTCATAGCTTCTGGTAGCCCACCACTGGCAGTATGTATGCCACACCCGGTGATAGATCCGGACGGAAGGCGGCTTACGCGCTCTGAGCATGATCTGAACCACAGAGCTAGAAAACCCTTTAGACTTCAGGATGGATGTCTTAATAGCCACGCCATCAAAGACAGACGAGCCAGGTCCGGATGCAGACAGGGACCCTGAGACAAGAGGTCCGGGCATAGAGGAAGTGGGAATGGAGCGTCTATGGAGAGACTCCGAAGTTCCGGAGAACCAATGACGTCCTGGCCAAGCCGGAGCTACCAGCAGAAACGTTCCCCTGTCCGGCTTGATTTTTCGAAGGACCCGAGGAAGGAGGGAAACTGAAGGGGAGAGGTACGACAGGAGGAAGGTCCACTTCAATGACAAGGCATCTACGAAGTCTGCTTCGGGGTCTCTTGTCCTGGACCCGTACGCCGGAGTTTTGTGATTGTGTCGTGAGGCCATGAGGTCCACATCCGTTAGGCCCCATTTGTCCACCAAGAGTTGAAAAACTTCTTGGTATAGATACCACTCCCCGGCGTGCACATCGTGAGGCTGAGAAAATCTGCTTCCCAATTGAGAATCCCCGGAATGAAGAGCGCAGAAATAGCCGAGAGGTGACGTTCGGCCCATGTGAGGATGAGTCACTTCTGTCATTGCCGACCGACTGCGAATGTCTCTCTGGTGATTGAGGTAGGCCACCGCTGTGACGTTGTCTGACTGTACTTGCCTGACCCGGGAAAAGTCCTGAGCCAAAGTGAGGGCTCTGTAGATGGTCAAGTGGGACATCTGTAACCACCAGGCGAACCTCCGGAGAGAGGACCATCGTCTGGGATCTGATCAGATGAGGCAGCCCATTCCACCTGGATAGTGAATAGACACTCGGCGACTGTGGAGAAACCTGCGCACTCAGTGCTGTACTGCAGAGATCTTGTATGCTGTCAGGAAGATTCTCTGAGCCCGAGAATCCAGGAAGGCTCCCAGATGTACCATCCTTTGAGAAGGGGTCAGGAAAGACTTTTTCCAGTTGATCAGCCCACCATGTGTTTGTAGAAAGACAATGGTTACCTGAAGATGGCGGTGAAGGACCTCTGGAGAGCTTGCTAACAGCAAGAGATTGTCCAAGTACGGGAGCAGTCTGATCCCCTGACGACGAAGGTGGGCAGCCATAACTGCCATGATCTTGGCAAAGACCCATGGAGCTGTAGAATGCCCAAGCAGCAGTGATTGAAATTAGAAATGTTGCTGAAGGACAGAAAACCGGAGATACCGCTGATGAGAGGGCGCTATAGGTACATGTAGGTAAGCTTCCCGAATATCCAGAGTCACCATGATAAAGTCCCCAGGCTCCATAGCCAGCACAATAGAGTGTAGGGTTTCCATATGAAACCTGAGCACCCTGATAAACTTGTTCAGAGACCTGAGGTTGAGGATAGGCCGATGAGACCAAAGTCTTCTGAATCAAGAAAAAGGTAGAGTATTAACCCGTCCCTCTCTGTGATGATGGGTCCGGAATTATTACCCCCGAGTGCAGCAAGGACTGAATGGCCTTCTGGAGGAGCAGGGCTTTGCCTGGGTCCAATGGAGGGCCTGTGCAAAAGAACTGCTGGGGGGGGTGGGGGGGCACCTCAGGAATGAGAGGGCATACCAGTGAGAGAGACCACATCTTGTACCCAGATTTCTGTGGTGGTCTGATGCCAGAACTGGGCGAACTGAAAAAGTTGACCTCCCAGACTGGGAGCCCCAGTGGGAGGCCCACCCCGTCAGACTGAAGGCCTGTCCTCAGATTTGGTGGCTGGACGGCTAGTAGCTCAGGCCTGTTTGGTCCTAAGCTTGGAGGCCTTTGTGGAAGCAGTCTTAGAAGCTGCCAAGGTAGTCACAACCTTGTCCAATTCTGGGCCAAACAGGACCTCTCTAGAGTAGGGCAGAGACTCCAAAGCAGAGTCTGCCTTCCATGGCCGAAGCCAAATGATACAGCGGGATATCACCGAAGTAGCAGTTGCCTCGCTAGCTAGGAGACCAGTATCCAAAGCCGCTTCTCCTAAATAAGTGGCTACATCCCTAATGTGCAAGATGTAGGGCAGCTGTTCACGAGAAGCATCAGAGGGAAATGTGTCTTCTAGGGCCTCAGCCCAGCTCTCAATGGCTTTTGCCACCAAGGCCGTTGCCTTGGCAGGACAAGTAATAGCTCCTATAAGAGTATATAGACTTCAGGCAAGCTTCTATCCTTCTATCCGTGGTCTCCTTCAATGAGGTTGCTATATGGATAGGTAAGGTAGAGTTCTTACCCAGGCGTGTCACGTGGGAATCTACGGCTGAGGGAACTTCCCATTTAGCGCAGTCAGCAGCTGGAATAGGATAAAAAGAAATCAAGCATTTAGGCAGCTTAAACTTTTTATTTGGCATATTCCGTGCTTCACTCATTAGATCAGAAAGCTAATCAGAGTAAGGAAACTCTGGAAAAATGACCTTCTGTTTTTTAAAGAGTGGCTCTTTTGCCTTAGGAGTGGGTTCTGTATCATCCATTTGAAGAATTGATTTTACAGCTCTCACTAGTGCAGGTTTTTTCAATTTAGACGGAGGCTTCCCCTCCCCCGAGGTAGAGTCAGAGAGAGAGAGATGTCAGAGTCTTCTGCTACCCCAGCCGATAACGCAGAATCTGATAGCTGGGTGGACTCGGAAAATAACAGAGTACGTTTAGCAGTTTTACTAGGTAAGGGTCTTTCCTTATGCAACATTTGTTGAAAGGCTGTAGGAGGTAGCTGCCAGACTCTGCACTGAGGTAGAAAGTACATCTACCCATGGAGGAGGCAAAGGAGGTACTGGATTTGCAGGGTGTACCTGTTGTGGCCATCCCATAGGGGGAGTTACCACAGGGATCGCTAGGTGATCTGCAATTTTTGCCAACACCTGTGAAAAGGAAGCACAGGGAGGTTCCTGAGGTGAGGCTGCAGGGGCCGACTGGCCAGGTGCCGTATAACAAGATGCACATAGACCATCTTGAATGGGATCCTCTAGAGTTAAACCTCAGTATTCCAGGGTTATAGTGAAAGAAAGGGAAAAGGTATAAGCTGACAGTTGAGAGAAAAACAAACAGACAGCAGCACCAGTCACATACAATGCATTATAATATAACTGCAGTGGGCACTAAATTCAACTACACAAACCGCAGTGTCTGGCAGGAAATAGCGCTGTATAATCTGGCTCTTAGGAGAGGTATACAGGAAAACTGGACCCAGTGTTCCCGGAGACTTTTGGCTGTTTGCAGAAAATGGCCACCTTAAGTCTGAGGGGGTGGAGGGTGAGGGAGGAGCAGCTCAGGGACGGCAAGACCACAGTGGAATTGCACCCTGAGCTGGGGGAGGAGCACAGGGAGAGGGCAGTCTCCTCTATGCTGACATCAACTACCGGGTCCCTGGCCTCAGGTATTCCCTGCACCAGTATAAAGTTATGCCCTGGTGGTCTAGTGGAGTCCTGGATGAACCGTTGTCCACATCAGCACCTCCGGTCTGTCCCTTGAGACCAGAGGTAAGACTGAACAGAGGCCCGGCTGCAGCCTGGGGTCAGAGGAGCCATGTTACTAGCTAGGTCCCCCCGGAGTCCCGCCGAGAGTACCTAGCCTATGGCTGGAGTTGCAGCACCGTGGAGGGGTGATGGAACAGCAGTGCAGACATCCAGAGGATTGTCTAGCACTACTTGCTATGTTATAGTAAAATAAAATAGTAAATATCATAAAACTAAAGTTTGGCCTGCTTAAAAGCAGCCCCACTGTATAACGGTAATCCAGCTGTACTGGTAGTGTGATAATGCATGAGAAACAGTTTGTAGTTTTTAAATGTATAGTTACAATTTCAGAATGCAATGGCGAGAACACGCACATAAGAGATCATTCATATTTCCAAAACAGTTTTCATATGTTTGCACCCGATGAGCACTAGGCCTTCTGCCCCACTCTATGTATGCCCATCCTCTTGGGAAACTAATAAGCTTCTTTGGATTTCAGCATCATCTCTGTGTACCCTCCCCAGATGTCTCATTTGTGCTGTCACCACACTATCAAAAATGGAGCTAATAAAAGATAAAAACAGTTACACGACATCTCTATTTCTGTTTATTGCCCGGGAGTAGTAAATTCCCGTGTAGCACCATTCAGACAGAAGCAGGGTAATTTCCCGGGACTCAAGTCCCGGGAAAAACCCTGGTCGATTGCAGGGGCGGCTACCCGGGAACGTGTTCCCGTGTAAGTACCTTTCACACAGACATGAGACCCGGGAATTTTGGCCGAGGCAGGCCAAAATCCCGGGAATCTCAGTATGTCTGAAAGGGGTATAACAGGACTTTGAGAGCAACTGTATTATTCGCTAGCTTGCACAACAAGGCTTTCTTCTAGCCTCCAAGCTTAGCAAACTCAAAGACCACTCTCCACAGTTCACTCTTACATGTATTCCCCTTCAATACTCAAACTACCCTCTGATCTGCAAACTAACACTATTCTGGGACAGGATCATGCAGCCCCACTAAACAATTTTTCCCACTGTAGTCTGGCAGAGCCAATTTGCACGATGTGGCATTCAACTTCATGTATCCAACTCTTATTTCTCTAAATAAGGTTGCAAGCAGGGTCCTTCTACTTTCGTCTATTATTCCAGGTCTACTCTGTTCCCACTTGTAGGTGTTGCGAAATATATTGGCACTACATAAATGCTAATAACAAAAATATCAATAGCAGATTGGTGTGAAAGTCCTATTGGTATATTATTTAAAGTGTTGGCTTTTAGACGTGGAGATGTTGCCTATAGCATCCAGATTCTAGCTATTATCTTCTATAAGGCGCTACATAAATGATAAGTAGAATCTGATTGGTTGCTATTGGCAAAGTCTGCACTTCAGTAAATATACCCCCTACAGTTTTTTTTAAATATTAACTTGATTGTATGAATGATAGCAGTGGTGTGGTGTGTTCCTATATCAAAGATGATAGTGTTTGGATAGGGTTGTTTCTGTTGCTGCCTAAGATACTGGTAGTCCTTTCCGGACTACCACGATTAAGGTAATTAAAGAATGAAAGGAGATGTGTATCTCCATAGATGCAGACCAGATCACCTTTTTATATGTTAATTACATATATACAATATTGTTTTATTTATGGAAAACAACACTATTCTATTGGTACAATAGTAAGTAAATATAATGCAGTTATATCTAAAACAAAAGTTCAAATAGATATCTATATACATATTTAGGGCCATGTTCAACTTTGAGGCGAAAAGTCTGAGGTCGGCCTTTTCGCCATCATCAACGTTTTTTGCCGGGATAAAATATCAGGCGCGTGCCTGCTTATCCCTGCATTAAATTAGGATCCGGCGAAAAGCGCGACCCGGCAGAAAGTTAAGTATCGTAAAGTTCTGTCAGTTTAGGGGAAATCAGCCTGTTACCCTGCAAAAGATTGTCTGACATGGGGGATCACTATAGGTACACCCGATTTGGCCTGCTGAAGGTATTCAGGGTTTTTAAATAGCCGCAGCAGGTGCATATATGCACCTGTGAAGAAGTGGTGAAGAATAGCATTTATCTTTTTTTTTCTAAATAACTCTACCCATCAAATTTGGGGTACATGAAAATGGGGGCAAGCATATTTTTAAGTCCCTAAAGTGATTTTTTTTAAATTCTTCAAAAATCCACCTGCCGCAACAACCTGCATTCTAGAAAACACCTGCCGCATACTTGGGAAGCCCTCCGGAATCAATCTGGCTTGTTTTCAAGTGTGTCCCCCAATATTTTTTTTTTTCACCCCCAAAATGAAAGTACCTTTTTTGGGGTGTCCTGAGGAACTTTTAAATTTTTTTTTTCTTTTACATGGATTACTTTAATGCAGGACTCGACAAATTTTTGTAAAATCTAGGAGCCATCTTAAAAGTTTAGTAGCCAGACCATCGTCCATTACCAAAATATATGAAAGCTTATATAGACCACACATGCCCTTTCACTGCCCCTCAACCTAGTAGTAAGCCCCCTGTAATAGTGCCCCCTGTAATAGTCCCCACAGTAGTAAGCCCCCTGTAATAGTGCCCACAGTAGTAAGCAACCTGTAAAAGTGCCAGCCAGTAGTAAGCCCCCTGTAATAGTGCCCCCAGTAGTAACCCCCCTGTAATAGTGCCCCCTGTAACAGTGCCCTCAGTAGTAAGCCCCCTGCAATAGTCCCCTTTAATAGTGCCCCCAGTAGTAAGTCCCCAGTAGTAAGTCCCCTTTAATAGTGCCCCCATTGAGCACCTATTCGATGGGTAACCAATTCCCCCCCAGGCAAACCCACACCTTTGCAGCCACACTGTGCAGTTATTCCTCCCCCCCACATTGACACATTACTGGGGGAATGGGGGCACAATGATCCTGGAGAGAAACCCCGCCCCCCCTCCTCCCCGTCGGAGGTGGCCATAAACTGCTCGGCCGCAATCAAGGGCCATGCATAGAAGCTCTTACCAGAGCGCAGAGCAGTTTATTACACTGTAACTTGTGATAGAAGGGTGGGCTCTGGGATTGCATTAGCGGTGCTGTAATAATTACAGCACCGCTAAAGCAATCCCGGAGCCCACCCTTCTATCACAAGCTCTTAAAGGAGCTCTGTGCAGCCAGCCAGCCAGACGGGAGAGGGAGCAGGTGTTGCTGCAGGCGGAGGAGCCAGAAAGCCAGGACGTATGAGGAAGACTACGAGCGGGTATCGCCGCAGGCGGAGGAGCCAGACAGCCGGGACGGAGGGTGAGTCAGTCAGCGCACGTATGAAATAGCCGCCCAGGAACCTCCGCTGGGGAACTACTTCCTGGGATCCTAAATGGCCGCCCACGAACCTCCGCTGGGGAACTGTTTCCTGGGATCATCCCTCCCTGAAATCTAGTCGCTATGGCGACCTGGCGAGCCCTGCTTTAATGGGACATTCCAAACGCTGCAGGCTATTTTTTAATTATTCTGCACCCCAAAACCCCATTTCTGCACTTTTTTTTCACCACCTAAACAGTGGTGAAAGCTTATCTTTTTTTTTTTAACAAAGACTTTTCGCACCTGCGAAAAATCTTTGTAATTGAATATGGGGATAAGTTGAACAGGCGAAAAGAACCCGTTTTCGCAGGCTAACAGAATATGGCCCATAGCCTTAAAAAATATATATATATTTATTTATTTATTAAGTCCAATGCCACAGCACACTCCTTCCAGATAATCATGAGCCACGGTGCCCGCTAGTCACACAGATAAATATATTCCAATAAGCGGCACTCAGTGGTCTTGATCAACTAATAACGACACTGCACAGGTCCTTCAGGCAACGTTTCGGGCTTTAAAGAATTTGTCAGACGATGGATAGCCGTGCTTAACAAATATTCCCTAGATCTCATGACCTTAGTAGTAGAAGAGTCAGCTAGGGAACTCATGGTGGTCAGACACAAAATCACGGAATTTTCTAACTCCAATAAAACAGTATGTGAAAAAATGAAATGTGAACAAGATAAATTACAACAAGTGGATACATATAAAAAAAGAACTTGTCCTCTTTTAAGAAACAAAAATTTGAAGTGGTCAATAAGGACTATGAGGAGAGACGTGTATATCGTTGGTTATCTGTGGAGGTTCTGAAATAAAAACACAAGGATATCGTAGGCCTAAGACCTACACCCATAAAACGAAGAGAGACAACTATTCGTCTAGTGATTTGCCCTCCACGTCAGGAGATGAGAGTACCATTAGTCAAGTAAGATCTTCTGGACAAAGACCCCTTTTAGGGGTTAGGACTCGTGCAGGACGAGGGGTGGCAGAAAACATAAGAGAAGAGGAGGCCAAAGGCACCGTAAAAAACAACAGGGGGACAGGCCGGAAGATATGAACCTTATCTATAATCTCTCTAACAGGGTCTTAACTGAGGCAGAAGTGAGAGTACTGAATAAGGGCCTTGGTTATGTACCCACCAATAAATTCAATACACTGAAATGGAAAATTGATCATCAATATCTTTCCAGAAAATTGAAATTAAGAGATTATTTTGATCATAGAAATCTGATACAAATTCAAAAAGATGAGAATCCTTTTAAAGTAAGGTCCAATTTTGACCCTCCTACGAATAATATTGCAATCAATAGCTATTTGAAATACTTGGCCACTAGCATCAGTGGCAATTTGAATGAAGAAGTCACATTTAGAAACAACTTGAGTAAGCAGGAATGGGCAGCATTAAAGGATCTGAGTATGTACAGAGACATTGTGTTAAGACCAGCGGACAAGGGGAGTGGGGTGGTAGTGCTTAATGTAAAGGATTATTGTGAGGAGATTTACAAACAACTATCCGATACATCGGTATTTGAGAAATTGAAGAAAGATCCCACTGACATATTTAAAAATTAGATTGATGTCCTGCTTGAGGTGGCTTGTAATGGAGGGATTATCACGCAAGATATTTGTAAATACCTGATGATGGAACATCCGCGAGTACCATTACTTTATACTCTACCAAAGATCCATAAAAGCCTCACCCACCCCCCTGGACGTCCTATAGTCTCTGCAAGAGACTCACTTTACAGCAATATCTCCTGTTATCTGGACTACTATCTCCAGCCTTGTGTGCAGGCAGGTATAACCTATTTAAAAGATACCACAGAATTTTTATTGTGCCTGGCAGATTTAAATGTCATTCCATCTGGTACCTGGCTGTGCACATTAGACATAGCTAGCCTGTACACAAGTATACCTCATATAGAAGGAGTAGAAGCCGTCAGGAGATTAATTAACAACAATTTGTATTCAGGACCCAAGATTGACTTCTTTACAACACTATTAGATCTCTCTCTGAGCAGGAATTACTTCTACTTCGACGGACATTACTACCATCAAAAAAGCGGATGTGCCATGGGTTTGCACGTGGCTCCGACTTACGCTAATGCCTATATGGCAGAAGTTGAAAAATATTTTTTTTTTCAATAGAGATACAAGAGACAGTATCCTTTTCTTTAAAAGATACATAGATGACGTTTTTCTCTTGTGGAGGGGGACGAGTAATGATCTGATTGATCTGATAGATAATATCAATATATTGGATCATCCAATTAAGTTCACCTATCAAATGAGCTTGGAGTCTATACACTTTTTGGATGTGACCATCTCAGTGAAGCATAACAAAATTTCAACTAAGATTTTCTCCAAGCCGACTGATAGGAATACACTCCTGAGAGCTGACAGTTTCCATCCGAAATCAACGATCCAGAGTCTTCCGTACTCCCAATTGCTGAGAGTCAAGAGAATAACCAGTGATGCAGAAATTTTAGAGGAAGAAAATGGATAAGATGTTGAAAAAGTTCCAGGATAGGGGCTATTCTGCTACAACATTAAGTGCAGCTAAAGATAAAGTTGACCTTATTGAAAGAGAAGATACGTTACATCATAAAGAGAAGGAAAATGCCACTGATGTTATTAACTGGGTACACACTTTTACTCCACAGCCCATGAGAAAATTAGGAAAGTGAACAACCAGCTTTGGCCACTCATACAATTTACCCGCACTCAAGAAATCTAGAATTAGGTCTTGCTATAAAAGGGGTAAAAACATTAAGGACTGGGTGGTGCGCTCGGATATAACGGAACACAATCAAATATCCAGTGTTTCATGCAAACCAAAGAGTGGATGCCACAGATGTGTGGGATGCACTACCTGTGGTCACATGATTACAGGAAGGCATTTTTTTCACCCACACTCAAGATTCAAATTTGAGATACGACACAGATTATCTTGTATGAGTTCCTTTGTCGTTTATCTTATAAAATGTCCATGCGGTCTATGCTATGTAGGGAAAACCATGCGCTCTTTTAAGGAGCGCATGGCCCTTCATAGATCGGCTATCAGGTCAGCTATTAATGGCAAAATCTCAGAGCAGCCTGTAGCAAGGCACTTTGCCGAATATAAGCATAATCTATCAAGCCTAAAACATATGATAATTGATCATGTGCCAGATGATGGGAGAAGAGGTGACAGGTATAAGAAGTTGATGAGACTGGAAGCGAAATGGATCCACCTTTTGGATACTGTCAGACCCAAGAGACTAAATGACCAGTTAAATTATAATATATTCCTTTGAGGATGTTTACATATTGAGAGACATTCGCTAAACATATATAGAGCATATCTTCTGTTGCTCATCCATGTAGTGTGGGCTTCTTTATCTATGTTATTAGCATCAATTGAACAAGTGATTCACTTTTAACCTATGTCAGTTTATATGTTTATGTGTCACTTTTTTGTATTTAATATAGGATGCTGTCCGGTGGGCGCCGGGTTACCATGGAGACACTCTGTTCGGGTGATGCAGTGATGCACATCCGGTGTTTGCCGGAAGCTGAGCTCACGAGGCGGAGGGGAGCCAGTGGTGACCGGACGCAGGCCGGAGAGTATCATGGGGATATAAAGGTAAGCACTTATGGTGTATTTTCTATATATGCAGCCTGACGAAGGGCAATAAAGCCCGAAACGTTGCCTGAAGGACCTGTGCAGTGTCGTTATTAGTTGATCAAGACCACTGAGTGCCGCTTATTGGAATATTATATACACACTATATTAAAATAGAGTAGATAACTACAACACAGGTTAAGAGATGAATATAGGATTGTCCTCAAGAAGTCCGTTTTGGTCAGCCCTCTTAGGGTTTGATAAAAGCTGTTAAAGTTGTGTGGTATTACATTCTTCTTAAGAATGTGCTTCTTATAATAAATAAGTGTTCTGTTACCCCGCACACCATATGATGCTGAACAGTTGTTTGAAGGGGCCCCTTACTCACCTCTCCTCTGCCCCACCTAACCCCAGTCATCTAATAATACCAGCATTCCAGCTAGGCTGTTTTAGTGGGGCGCAGCGCCCTGCCTGATTTCAAAAGGTCAGAATGTGCCCTGCCCTTATGGCGGCTCCCAGCTAAAACAACCTGTCGGATGCAGTCCCCAGTGTCCTGCGGTGGGAAAAAATTGCGGTGCATCGCTCACCGATGGTGAATATATGTCGTATTCATGTGCACTGCATCTATTCACAGAAAGAAGAGAACTTGGGGCAGCCCAGTGTCCAAAAGTGCTGGGCACGCCCCTAAAAGTGATGAAAATGGAGCAAGTCTTAAAGACACACCCCCTTTGCTTGTGGCCATGGCCTTTTACAGCACGCGCAAGAGTGCTCTTTCTACAGTCCAGTGCCCTGCCCCGGACCTAGGGCCTCATTTGTCAACGAGTTCATCATACACATCGAGTGATAAAACTTGTTACGTATGATAATGGTGCTCCAGCCAATCAGCTCCCAACTGTCATCTGTTGAAAAATTATAGCAGGGAGCTGATTGGCTTAAGTATCATTTATCATACGTGAGTTTTTGATAAAACTAGTTGAGAAATGAGGCCTCTAGAACGAACACTAATCTTCCCAAGCTCAGAGAAGAGAGAGATTACAGTACTGAAGGCAGGTAATGCAAATTCATATGCCAATGAGGATTTCAGCAGATTTGGAACCTAAATGAAAGCAGCAGCAGCAGCCAATTCAACCTTTTGCTGCTTTGCAGTGAAAGCGATGGACAGCCCTTGCCCCCCGGTGTTGTGAGAACTCTTCTCTAACCGTAGGTAGTATAGTGGACTACAATGATTGGGCCCCACCCATTTGCTCTTCATCATAGTACTGACTGACGAGATGCTACACAGTGAACAACATCTTTAAAATGCAATATTCCAATTCACCCTAAAGCTGAAATGAAAATAGCCAATGGGAATAATTCACACAGAGCAATTAAACTTCTCAAATCACTATAATTTTACAAGTCAGGTTTTTTAAATTGAGATCTTGAAGTTAGAAAATCCTTCTCAATAACATCCTACAGCAACATTCAATCAAAGTCTCAGGAACTTGTAGGAATTAAAAATCAGGGAAGGAAAGGAGAAGTATTAAGACTTAAGAAAAGGAAATCAAAGAGTCAACTAACAGCAAATCAATTCCAAAGGATTAGTCTTTCCAACATTAACATGCAGCTCACAGATACATACACATGTTAAGCTGGCGGATGAAGCTGGACAGATTGTTATGCTTGAAGTATTTGGGTAGAATCTCTTTAGAAAACCGCTGCTCATCCAGGATACAAAAATTCTGCCCATCCTGTAAAAGAAAACATTTACATTTCACTGCAAAGCACATATAAATGTATATTAAACAAAGAGGAAAATAAGACTAAGCAATCAATTGTCAAGATATTAGAGTGAAGGAATACTGCTACACTCAAAACAGGTGTGTAAGTTGTTCTATAAAAGAGTGTAGCAACTTTGGAAGAGCTACCAAACTGCTCTATTCAAGAGACATCAATAAGCTGTCCTCCACATATCTGTGGGACATGGTTCAGATGACGGTGAACATTGAGCTGTCCTCCACATATCTGTGGGACATGGTTCAGATGACGGTGAACATTTGGGAGTGGAGATTATGCAGGGGTAGCCCATAATTGAAAGAGAGGTCAGCCCTTAAATTCAGAGTTCATCTTTTATTTTACTCTAATGCTGGAGTAGAGCTATTAGTCAAAACTTTGTCATCACTCATGAGTAATGAGTGGAATGCAGGGATATAAATGGGATAGGTACAGGATACCGGCGGTCAAAATGCTGATGCCGGCATCCCGACAGGGTTAGGATACAGACACCTGTTGGTAGGTATCCTAACCTTCCCCCTCTCCCTATCCCTCTCCGGTGCCTGAACCTAACCTCCCCATCCCTGCACCCTAAACTAACCATCCCCTCCTAGTGCCTAACCATAACCCACCCCCCAACCCCGCTACTTACTACCGGTATTCTATGTGCCGGTATCCCCTGTGCCGATAACTCAACGCATCCCATATAAGTGACCATAATGACACATGAAAGCAGCACATTTCTATTCTGAACCCTTTGCTGTTCAAGCCACACAGAAAAAAAAAAAAAAAACACCCACACACACGAACAGCAGACATAATCACAAATTCGTAAAACTGTAATGCAACGTGAAAGAATGAGGTGCACTAAAAGAAATAAGTAATCAGTGTACAATATTGTTTCATTAGTAAATCGTATCAATAAGTGGGATTATGAGTGTATTGCAAAACAATATAATATGCATATCAAACATATACAAATGTATATGCTTGATAGAAATGTATATCTGGTAGCCAAGATTATACAGCTAGCTAGTGTTGAAATTAGTTATTTTAAAATTAGTTTCAGAATTAACTAACATACAGGAATGCACTCTGTCTGCAAATAGACACGTGACGCTCTCAAACACTGCATTAACATCTGATCTATTTTTATACGTGCCCAAACAAATACAAGAAAGAAAAACCAAACTAAATAACAGTCAAAAAATAAAGTGATGGTTTAGCCTCATACATACACAGTTTTATGCAAAAATTTGCACAACCCTTAGCCAAAAGATTTTACCTTCTGAAGGGTGCAAGATTGAATAGGACCAATTCCTGCACAACAACAATTTTCTGAATACCAAAATGAATTAAAACAGGATTTTGGTACTTACCGATAAATCCCTTTCTCCGATTCCACAGGGGACACTGGAGTTCAAGACAGTGGGGTATAGACGGTGGTAGAGCAGAGCCTGGCACTTTAAATAATTCTGAAGTGTGACTGGCTCCTCCCCCTCTATGCCCCATCAGCCCCAGTTTAAGAACTGAGCCCGAGAGGAGACGGTAGACAACTGGAAAATGAGGAGAAGGAGAAGACCACAGACCGGAACAATACCGACTGAAGGAGAACAGAGGAACCCACTGCAGGGAACACATGCAGTCACACAACTAGATAAGGACCCAACAAAATGGCAGGAACGCAGCGCTGGGCGGGCGTCCAGTGTCCCCTGTGGAATCGGAGAAAGGGATTTATCGGTAAGTACCAAAATCCTGTTTTCTCCTTCATCCACTAGGGGACACTGGAGTTCAAGACAGTGGGGACGTCCCAAAGCCAACCTCCCGGGTGGGAAGCGCGGAGAACTTGCCGACCTTTCGGCCAACCGAAACAGGGACAGCCCAAGACTGGAAGCATGTCGTAGAGCCAGGAGACAATCAGAGCTCCTTGCTGAACAGTCACAGACATTCCACAACTTACAGCGTAAATTCAATGGAATACAGCTAGAGAGAGTACCCGCAGATGAGAAGCATCAGAACACCGTAAGCTCAGCCAAAAACAGAGCAAGCAAGACCGTTGGGAGCAGAAAACCCCAACTAGAATCTATAGAATGGCAGGAACAGGAGAACAAAACTCGAGAAAACCGTACCAGCGACAACTACAGGAAGCTGCAACAGTCTCAGACAGCAGAATCCCAGCACTGCGGGACATCATAGAGATAAAAGTATAATGATACCAATATACAGAGACAGAGCTGAACCTGTCCACAGACTCCTAACAAAGCAAACAAGGAGTCAAGAGTCACGACCTAACAGTCGCCCTGAACCATTCTCGAGGTCCAACAACTAAAGGGTTGGTAACCAGTGGAAGGTTTAGACCATAGAAGTTGTCAACGAGTGGAGATCCCACTGGGCATGAGGCAGAGACGAGAGGATTGAGACTACAATTCCTTCCAGTGGGTCAGACGGCAGTACCACTCCTCCTGTCAAACAGCAGACAACTTCCTACATGATGGTAGAGTGTAATCAGTACCAACTACTGGCCTGAACATAGTATGAAAACACCCAGGATACCCTTAGCAGAAAAAGAGCACGGATGTCACCTCCACCCAGGGAGAGCTACCAATATATAGAAGTATCCCATCCGCAAAGCTAAAGCACTAGGACAACTATGAAGGTACCATTGCGGTACCTGTCAGTGAGATGAATTTATCAACAGATACTGAACAGGAAACAAACCAGGCCCCCTGTATGGAACATAGAGACTGTCACACTTTATAGTAAAGATGTGCATTAGCCCATAGATGTGCTTCAGTCCATAACCCCAACAGATTCCAGTAGAATAGGGTCACAAATCTCAATGTTGCAACTATGCACCCACACAGCAGGAAAGCTCTAAAGTGTACAGCCAACTGATTTAAAAGAACTGAAGGCTGCTAGGACAGCAGCTACGGTGCGTAAGAGAGAACAACAGCTATGTCAGGATGCATGAAAAAGAAAGCATCTTCCGAGGCATTAGTGGGGTAAGCCCGCTTACCTGTGAGCGACCAGAAGCCCTCTGGACGCTATGTAGGATGTCACTGACCTTATTCATCTCACAGCAAACCACCACGTCAGGTACAGGGAGTAGCCTCAGTGGGCAAAGATCAATGCTCTACAGCACGGACTTCAGTCTGGAGATGCTGCAGAATAAAATACTGTAGAAACTAGCAAATTGTTAATGGAGACAAGAAGGTCGTACAACAGGACGCTATACCTGAGCCTGTTCCATTAGGGATATGTATCCATATAGAGATTACACATACCCCAAAAACGGTCTGCTAGTGTATACTTACATTAACACTTATAATGGTGAATTGTGTATTACGCCCACAATCTGATACAACCCAGGCCAGACCCTGCCTATATCGGCGGGTGGCTCTAGGCCTGATGTAAATTAACTAAATAAGCCATGAGGATGGAATAGATCCTGGATTCTCTATGTACAGAGAGGAAATGTACCCAAGGGACCTTCAGATACCTATTTTATTGAGATATGCGACAAGACAATAACATAAGGTACCAGAATCGATACTGAGAAAGGTACCTGTACATAGACATAGAATGCGTTAATTATCCCAAGTAAAGAAGAGATATACATCTGAAGTATTAACGCCAGTCAGGGCCAAAAACAGATTTCTCCAATTATTAGGAAAATTCATACAAGGAATGGGAAGAAATCAGTATATATAAATATATATATATACACACACATAAACATAGCTGCATGAAAGGGCAAACCTCTTTGAAAGGAAGAGTTAGTACCGACATAGTAAGTACATATCCTTATATACATGTGTGGACATACAGGAAGGCCCCAGGACAGGTATAGAGTCCATACTGAAAGCAATGCCGTAGGAGTCTGTGACTATCCTATGTAAGCTGCAGAACATGACTCTAATCTATAGAGCCACCATATAATATGTATGGATATAACCGACAGCGTCTGGTAAACCCTGGCAGCTTTCCAGACGTGGAATAATATGTATCTTAATGAATGTGGAAGTATAGGCATACCTACACATATCCATAATTATACACATATACACACACCACCCAATCCCTAGGGAGAGATGGTGTAAAGCGGAGTTATAGAACAAACAACCAGATCAGGAGAGTCCAGCCTCCCATCGCAGCACCCTCTTTAAATATGCTAGGAATCAGACATAAAACTGAGAAGAACATATCCTACCCCTGCTTTAATGGTAAGGATAAGAAGCAATACATATATATATATATATATATATACATACACACACACACATACATCCCTACGGGTACCTACATACAAGATTAGTAGGTGACGATATAATTTGAAAAATATAACATGGGCAATAGTTAGAGCCATGGCAGGAACTGAGCCCCAGGTCTTAACGCAGGGTTTAGTATAAAATACAAGTATATGCATACATGTGGCTTACCTCCACACAGGGAGACTGCTCATGTGCCGTGCGTGGCCGTCATTCTGCTACGGCGTTGGGGCAGGAAATGTTAGCAACGTACTATCCCAGACTGATTGCGATCCTGGGACTCTTCCGTTACCGGTGTACTCGCCTTATCAGGTGTGCCATTCTGGCTCCAGATGATGGAAATCAAAAGATGACCTCAGTGATGTGAGACAGCAATGCCAACCACTACAACGGCCATACGTTACTTGTGTGTGCTGCCGAAGGGAATAAATAAGATATAAATCCATATAGATGCACAGATGCATACCTTCTAAGGTAAGCACCGAAGGCTGTTGAGATTTAACATATGTGCAGCCACATATGTGCATGAGAAGAGTACGGCTCATTCTTACGGCGAGCCAATGTGAGGCATAAGCCTGGGGATGGGACGCACCCTTGTGCTAACCCTGGGTTAAAGATATGCAATAACCGTAATTTCTGGCAGCAGCCAGAACAGTGGCCCCAACTATGCATACTATACACATTTAGGCAGAATGATCTCTGGCAGCTATAGATGCAAGAAACACACTGCATTATTCTGTTACACATCAAGCATATTTGCCCAAGATGTTCAATGTAATAAGCCTGTCGCACCTGGTATACCCAGGCGGTCTCCCATCCAAGTACTAACCAGGCCTGGTGCTGCTTAGCGTCCAAGATCAGACGAGATTGGGTGTGTGGCCGTAGGCGCTGATAGATATGTGGTGGGCAAAGTGGCATGGACACAACCTCTATATTAGGCTGTGGCATGTTCCTCCCTGTGCTTCAGGGTGTCTGGGACCCGGACACTCACTCTATACTTTTTTTTTATATATATATTAAACCAGTACACTGCCCAGTTCCGTAGGGGAACTACCGACGTGCAATATAACAGAGATGAGGCAGAGCCAGAATCTATATAAGGACTGCAGGTTAAAATACAAACTCCACAGTTGTGCCGTTAAACCTAATAAGACCAGGTGCTGTAGGTTTAAGTAAAGAAAAAAGCGGTAGAGGCGCATATGCCAGCACAGGGAGAATATACAAACTCCAAACAGCTAGGGCCGTATTTGGGAATAAAACCCACAACCCTGTTAAGGGTTGCACCCCCCACACAACTCCAGAGTGAGGATGCAGGAGATGCTGGCAATAAGCCCCGGCTCCTTTTAAGGCAGGTGCATATGCTAATAATACTCGCTGGAGGCAATGGCGGCATCTGTGCACGCCAGCATGGACTAGACTCTGCCCCTACTATAAATAAGCAGGCGGGGCGCAAACAATGGCTATGTAGGCATAATGCGAGTGGGGGAGCGGGAATGTAATAGGCAGCGCCGATGCAATCTTTATACAAGCACCGGCGCCGCAACCCGCAGCCGAGAGCGCTGTGAATAACAGCCTCGTTCTCCGGCGGCTGTGTGCAGAAGCCAGCGCCAGTGCTTCTACAAGTACCAGCGCGGCAGGGAACAGCCGCGCTGAGCAGCTCCCTAAGCCCCGCCATACGGCCAATTGGCTATAGAAATTTAGACTCCCTTATGGGAGTAGCGGGGCATGGCAGGCTCCCTCCCCGTGGGGATAGAGCAGAGGGAGGATTCGGCTCTCGTGAGAGCAGCAAACAGAGCGCTGTCAGGCTCTATTAAGTTAGACAGCGCTCAGTCGTGCAGGGATTCAGGCATACTGCTAGGCAGCAATGTTACAGACTGTCTGAACAGTCTCCCTGTAGAGTATCTGCGCTCTATGCGCGATAGCTCCGCCCCTTGTAATAACGCTAGCGGCGTTATAACAGGATTCCAGGAGGGGATATACTACAGTATATACCACATGTGGGAGGGGGCGGAGGGGCCGCAGATTAAACTCCGTTCCCCATAAGGGGAACAGAGCTATACTTACCACTGCTGGCATCAGGGCTGCGGCTAGGAATTCGGAAGCACGGACACAGCCTCTATATTAAGCTGTGGCGTGTCCTCCCTGAGCTACTGCCAGGGTGCCTGGGACTCCGACACGCACTCTTTTTTAGTGGTGACGGGTCACCTGATGCCTCCATGTAGCAGGCTGACAGAAGCAGTACTCTGTCAGCCTGTCCTCAATGCTTTGTGAAAGCTGGAAATTAAAATAAAGTTGAAAATAAAAGAAAAAATACTAAGTGTGGGCTGGAGCTCAGCCCTATGTGACCGGCTCTCTCGGGCACATTCTAAAAACTGGGGCTGATGGGGCATAGAGGGGGGAGGAGCCAGTCACACTTCAGAATTATTTAAAGTGCCAGGCTCTGCTCTACCACCGTCTATACCCCACTATCTTGAACTCCAGTGTCCCCTAGTGGATGAAGGAGAAAAATAAAAACAGCAAAACATTAGCATGTATTTTAATACATGGCCAGTCACAACTTGGTTACATGTCCTTTGGCAGAAATACTTACAAATTTAGGTGTTAATACAATTGAGTGTGAAGGGTGTGTGTTGCTGTTGTCGCTGCGTTAAAACGCCAGCAACGGCACGGCACCTCTCACCCTTTGCGGACCGCTCCGATCCCGAATTCGCATAATTTTGCTGAGAGATCTAAGGGGCTGCGAGCACTTGTATGCTAATTTGGGTTGCCGTGAAGTGCGGCCGATGACACACACCGTGAGTACATCGCGTGTAATTGGATTGAGCCCACAGATGGAAATGCAATTGAAAGCGTTGTGTTGCCAGACATGGAGGTGATGCCCAGATGCGCACATATCGCCCATTTACAGTAGTGACATCGCAAGTTCCTCTCGCAGCTCATACAGGTGAGGCACATGGCGAATAATTGAATTTCCCCCATAATGAGCGTCGCTCTATTCTTGCTACAGGCATTTTTAGTCACTCTTTCTTGCAGATCCCTTTTAATCGATAAATATTTTAGGCATTCTTGTATGCACTGTACATATTACAGGCTATATCCCCCAAAAATGTTAATATCCAAGTGACTGTATGGTAAATCTTATTATTCTATGAGTGACCGTTGAGGTATGTTTTGCAATGTTGTATTGCTACAGTTTAATTATCTGAACTAGGTAAAAATAGAAAGTATTTTTGCGTTAGTGAAAAAAGTGAAGCAGCTCAATAAAAATGGTTATAATAAGGAAGTTAAAATGAGCACTTAGCAGTAGTGGCATCTAATAAAAGAAACTAGAAAATTGCAATTCAAACATTAATATATAAATAATGGTTACAGCTTCTTTTGTAGTAGAGGTGGGGTCTCCCTATCGCCCCCTACTTTGTTCTTCCAGTGAGAGCATCTTATCATTTTTCGGGTTGTGGCCAAGAAGTAAAATGTTAGTTTATCAACCCTGAACAATTTTTTTTTTTTTTTTTTTAAGCAAAGTGTACGATTCTGGGAGAACAGAAAAGTTTGTTAAATTCACGGCAAGTTTCATCAAGCTTTTATGGGTCATTGGGAACTATATTACATCTGGGCTAATAGCTCCTATTCCTATAGCATAAAATTTGTGCAGTAAGATTTTATTTTTTTTATGTGATAGTGCTGAATCTTCCATCCCGATTTTTAGTAAATACCTCAGTAGCAACCTCTTTGAATTGTCACATTCTCTTGCGCTGCACAAAAACACCTTTTTTATATTGTACATTAACTGGAAATTACTAAGCAAACATGAAACAGCATTCACTCAAGACGTTCTGTACAATCAGGAGCAGGGCAATCAGGAACATCCTAAGGACGCTCTGGCTGCACTCTAGGCAGCTGTTCTAGGATCCCCACAAACCTACTTAAGGTACCATGTGCAGCAACAGTACAGCAGCCAGGCCTTATGCTCTAGAAGGCTACACTACTTGTCCACCCCTAGTTACGGCTTTGATTAGAAGAAAACAATACTCAACGCATTGACTGATACCCAGATAGTGAACCGACTCATCAGATATTTTTATTATTTATTTACAGATGCCTTTAAGAGAGCAAGATATTTAGAAAAAAAATACTAAGAAATCCCTATGATACAGACCTTGTCACAACTAATACTTATCACCAAACTATACAAGAGAGCAGAGCAAACTTTAAATGTTAAGAAAAACAATGGCTTTAATTTAGGGTGTAACAAGATACTACTTACAGAAAGCAATTTGGAAGAAAGTACATTGAATAACTTTCTGACATCTATCAGATTCGGACCCTATAGCACATCTCTACCATGATTTCATGACTCAAAGGTTGTTTCAAGTGTGGACATGACATATGCCCCATAGCATATAATTCCAATGTCTTAAATTGCAACACTAATATTCTTATTTAAATTAAATTCACTTTAAATCCACTGTTTTTACATTAAGTAAAATGTATATACTCTTTACCTTGATAAGATACTTGCCATATTTTAAATATTGACAGATGGAAATAAAAGATGAGAGCAATAGCATAGCCAATTTAAATGCAGTGACAAAAGCTAGTGTACTAATGCGTACCTGTATGGGGAGATTCAATTAAATGTGAGGATTCAGCAGTGTGCGCCTGTTCAAACATATACTAGTGAGGTGACCTTACCAGATCATCCAGGTTATAGTAGTGCACAAGGCACAGAAATGAACCTTGCGGATAATTGAATAGCCTCCTTAAAATTAGGATAAATTGGTTACATAAAATAACCAGGAGTACTTACATGAGAAGCTTAATGGCAATTTGTCAAAATTGCAGATTTGTAAAGTTTTTTGCTGCAGGATTTAAAGCTGTGATTTTTTTTTTTTTAAGGCAAAACCAGGCTAGTTGGGAACAGTATTGCAAGATGTAACTGACTATATTGGGAGTAAACTTGAGAGAGGAAGCTCTAAGGAACAGGGCATTGCTCAAGTTAGGAGAGTGAGCTAGGTTATACCACATTTACACCAAAATCACAGGTCCAAGAAAGGTTTTTAACACATTTCTAACCCGTGTCACAGCTGCTCAGACCCCTTTCACACCGTATGTTGTACCCGGGTCATCCTCATTCACAAGCAACCAGAGTCAGCCCTGCAAAACTTGTGTGTGTCATTAGAAAAGACGTTTTTCAGCCTCACATAGATAAGGACATAAAAAGTGGATGGTGACTGCTAAATCGCATTGCATTTTTTTCAAGGCTGACGAGATACCAGTGTGAAGCCCAGAGTTCCACATTTTTTACTGTTTCACACTGCACATGAAAGCATGATGCAGCTGCTTACAATATTTCTGTAGACTGTTACATCTTTGACAGTGCCTGTCATTTGTTTGCAAACCTTCTCGCCACTTATTGCTAACAGCTCCATAACTTCTGCATCCTGCCAGGTAGCCATGATGTGTATTCTGCAGGGCGCTTGCAGATAAGCGCACCAGAAGCTCCAATCACCCCTTTTTTTTGTGACCCGTGTCAGATATCCCGGATTGCACCGTTCACACCTCACCGTTACCCTTGTTAGTACCTTGTAGACCCTGGTAGCGACCACGGTTGGATTCCTGGGACACACAACATGCCACGACCCAGGTTGTAAGTCTGGTGAGAAAGGGGTATTAATGTGTGGCAGCCAGAGCACTAATGTGTACTTTGGCAGAAAATGGAGTGAACAAGAAGCAGGGATCATCTCTATTGGATACGTGGTGATTAGTGGATGGAGCTGTACCGTAAACACATGTGGAGCCCTGCTATATCCTAAGGTCTCTGACTGCAGACATGGCACATGAAATAGCCTGTGAGCACAGAAAGAAGACATTCACATCTATAGGTTCAATGACTTTACAGCATTTTTCCTGAAATATCAGGAGCCTAATATCAGGAGCCTGGATTAAAAAAAAAAAAAAAAAAAAAAACACACACACATACATACACACACACATACTTATAGTGCCCAGATCAGTATGCCACAGGCAGGGTACTAGTTAATTCACGCATAACATCAGCTGTGGCATAACGGATAGCTCTCGCTGGTCACCATAGACACCAGTTGGTTCTCTGACAATAGAATCACATTCAAATAGAAAATGGCAGCTGCTCAAATCAATCTGGCAGTACACTTCAGGTGCATGAAAGGGGGGGTTATACCACGTAGAATCACGTTGTAAGGAATAAGAAAATGGCACTAGTCCCATACCGGTGTACCACCAATTTTATGTCAATAAACAAAACAAAAAAAAATCTACTTGAAATGCATTTACAAAAAAAGAACCATCACAGGGCTTATAGGATTGGGGTCCAGAGTAATTATGTCATCATGATTCTACTTTTCCAACAAGTGCCACACGGGATAGCACCACATATCTAATGTACTGTCCACCAAGCAAAAAAGCTCCTCTCTGTTTGCTAGGAGGACAGCTCGTTGGATTTGCAGGGCATCGCCTTACTTTCCCATGTGGCGCTTATTAGGAAATGAATATCATGATGAGGAGTACCTTGTCTGTGGAATTCCGATCTCTGTTCCTGGGTCAAGAGACTTGTTGAGCCACCACAAATTTGTATGGTGCTCAATATAGTACTGGAAATATATATATATGTATGTGTGTGGTCATGTAGCCCGGCGAGGTGTGGTGCATGTAATGTGTGCTGTGCTGTGTTGCACGGGTGTACTTTGTACTATGTAGGTCAGGGTGGCCGGTCACTAGGGGAGAGCAGCATTACCCAGTTCCAGGCGATGACATCGCTGTTGCTCGGGTCTTCTACCAGGGTCCAGAGCTTCATGAGGAAAGCGGGAACCGGGGGAGACCCAATGGTAGCTGTGGGCTCCTTCATGTTATTACCGGGAACCGAGCTCGGACAGCGTCTGTACAACTACGACCTCCGTGAGAGCTGCCCAGTAACAGCAGCAGCAACTACGTAAACACTGAGGAAGACACAGATCAGACAACGGCCTCTTCCGAGAGACGCACAGCCACAGCCCGCCCTCTTCCCAAAGCGCAGCCGCAGCGCTGACTGACTGGCCGAGCCCTATGAGTAAGCAGGGCACAGGGTCACAGCCGCCCTATCACACACGCAGTAGCATCAGGGATGTGCTGCTGCTATGGGTAACTTTCTTGTTAAAGTGGGGACAACTTCTACTTCTTTAGCTGGCCTTCATGGACATAAACTGCACTTCCGCCCTCACTGACGTCACTTCCAGGTCTCTAGCAAGAAGGGGAAATAAGCGCTACCCTGCTGCTATAGGAACCGTCCGATGAGGATATAGGAAAAGCAGAGAAAACGTTTTAGTATGTGTACAATGGTCGAGGGGTGTGTGTTATAGACAGTAAATAGATAAGTATGACTGGAATCCTGTAGTTGGATACAAATAGAAACCAACGCCAGCTCCAACCGTTCACATAAAGTTACCTTATTAGCCCACCAATGTCATAGAGCATTTTATGGCCATTGTTTATCCGTTGTTTATATATCCTCAGCATCTTATAGAGAATATTTAGTTATGCACATCAGTCCCTGCTCCCAGTGAAGCTCACAGCCAATTCATTTAAAGGGAACAGATCTCTTAGGACAGAGGTTCACAACAGTTCAGGTTTTAGAGATCTCCATGGTTGAGCACAGGTGACCTAATTAGTACCTCAGTCAATTTGATGTAAACACTTGTGCTCATCCATGGATATCTCTAAAATCTGAGCTGTCAGGGAGCCTTGAGAACCGAGTTTGGGACCTCTGCCCTAGGAATGAATAAATAAATACACACTAGATGATAAAAGTGATCTATGTGGACGATAACAATATAGTTCATATCGTCTAGTGTGCATTAATGATATCCCCAGTTGGCTGTACATGCAGGTCAATCTGGGGATATCGTGAGCGATGCGCAGCATGGCCCCGCTCCCCCCTACGCCGTTGTTGGACGGTATCGGCAAGTGTGTATACACTTGCCAATGCCGGTCCCGCCGCCGCCAATGTTGACGCATACACACATCGTCTAGTGTGTATGCGGCTTTAAGGTTGATACACACCTCACCTATATATCTGCAGATAGACTCATCTGCAGATATGAAAACAAAGTAAAATCCCGCACAAGAGAAAAACGTACACTACAATGAATACCTATATATATATTTAATAATCCTTATTACTTCTCATATTTATATTCCAAGTGATTTTCAAGTATAGTAATCCATTATTAATTGTTCCTTATATCTAAATACTTTGTCACTTGGATGGTGCAACCGCTAACTCTATATATCACATATGCTTTAGAAACAAGAAGAAAAAAGATAGAGTTCTTTTCGGTGCACTCTAATACATTGTAGTGTACCACTTAATATAAGATGTAATGTATGTATTAAAATATTAAATCTTTATTTGTCAAATTATTAAAATATATCCTGGGGTACCATCTTGCGAAATATAAAATCAATAACTCATATTTAAAGAAATAAAAAAAACAAAAAACAATAAGGAGTGAATGATATCAAAAATATATGTGAAAATAAAAAGTTTTCCAAATACCGCTGTCTTTTTATTATATGCTTATTACCACTGATAAGTTTCCCTAATCCGATGTAGATCGATATATTAGTATGTACTGATATCTTTTTTCCTGTTGCTTCAAGCTGTTGCCAAAGTAATAATTAAATTATACTTATCAGTTTTCTGGTTCTCATATAATATACCAATATATCAGAGAGTAATGTTAACCATTTATCATCCTGGTTCTCTCCGTATATATCACATTCTGCTACTATTTATTCATTATGTAATATCATCCCATTTATTGAGGACAATGAAATATGTATTCAATTCACCCTATCACAGGCATATATTCCTCAATCTCTACAGATTCCACAGAGTACATATAATCTTATTCCCGATATCATCAACTGTAGTAATGATGTGGTGTTACACTGCCATTTGTTGTTACACGTGTGGCATCCCTGCACACACAGATTATCGGCAAACAGATCTCCCCCTTACTCATATCAATACATGATTATCATCACTAGGGAAACATACAGGAATATCCCGTTTATGTAATTATTGCCACTAATACATTTCTAGTCGGGTGTTGATCGATCTATCGGTATATGCTGAAATTACTTTTATTATTACTACGAACTGTTGTCAACTTAATAAATTAATTCTAAGTATCAGTTTTCTAGTTCTCTTAGAATATATCCGTGTGTCAGAGAGTAAAGTAACCAATTGTCATTCTGGTTCTCTCCGTTTATGTTACACTCTGAT
The DNA here is from genome assembly GCA_031769625.1 of Taudactylus pleione. Classification (NCBI taxonomy): domain Eukaryota; kingdom Metazoa; phylum Chordata; class Amphibia; order Anura; family Myobatrachidae; genus Taudactylus; species Taudactylus pleione. The sequence goes on along the minus strand of JAUIMM010000350.1, from coordinate 4,668,419 downwards.
ACTATTTAATCATTTAATAATATCACCCCATGTACTGAGAACAATGGAATATATGTATTTAATTCACCCTATCACAGATATATATTTCTCACTCTTTATAAACTCCACAGAGTGTAAATAGTCTTATTCCTAGTCTCATAAGTTACAGTTATGATATGGTGATATTACACTGTTGTTTGTTATTGCACGTGTGGCGTCCGTGCATACATAAATTACCAGCAAACAGAAGTTCCCCTTGATCACATCAAATACACAATTATTATCACTAAGGAAACATTCAGGGATATATTATTACTAATATTAAGTGAAGTTATGGTTAGCTTCACATTCTACATGTCAAAATACATGAGGCAGCGGTATGTGTGGAAACGCCGACGCGCATTTCGCATAAGGCTGCTTTTTCAAGGCAAATCAACCAGAGCGCTATTTCCTCTGATCCTATATACCCTTGACCTTTATCATCATTGGTCCGTTCAAATCATCTCATTACCTCGCTGTCTTTCCACAGGCATCAGCGTGTCTCGTCAGTTCTCTTTCATACACCCGCTGTTAACGCCTTCCAGTGAACATAGTATTCTTTCAATTGCAGCCGTTATGGCCCTGACGTCATATCTTTATTTATTTGGACTCATCATGAAATGTATACACATTGAATCTACCTCACTTACTTAATAATCTAACTATATTCTGTTATAAATAATATTATAACGATATTTTATAAATACTATACTCCTAATTATTGTTGCATGTTACATATATAATATAATATTTTATAAATATAACTCATGTCACATAATCTCCATATGTAATAATTAGCCATAATAAGTATGTATATATATAGAGCATAAATTCTCAAATGACATCCACCCTATACTTATAATTAATTAATAAATATTAAATACATAAATTAATCAAATAAGTGATTAAAAGTGTATAATTATTATATTAAATTAATAATAATTTCTCTAAACTTCAAATATGTGATTTTAATAATGTGTGTGTGTAAAATAAATAAAATAAACTTAACAGACATAAAAATATATAAATAAAACTGTGCAAACTCATGAAAAAATACATTATTAAGTGATAACTTTTTATATTAAATCCCTAATGTGTATATATATATGTAATGTGTAAAAAAAGTGTGTGCATAATTATTATAAGTGTAAAATATACTTCAATAAAAAGACTTAGGGTGTCACATCTACATACAATTTATAAAATCCATAAATCTATATATATCGATAGGAGGACAACCTATACTGATATATGTGACATGAAAAATATCCATTTCATAACCAGTATAAATTCATAACATTAACCCAATGATTCCAATTTAAATTCATATATTTTGAAATGCATTTATCTCATATTTAGGGTTTCCAGGGACCTGGAATAACCCTATCCTCATAATTAGATTTTGGATATAAAGAAGGTGCATTCAATCCATATAAAAGTGTATAGTATTTATATTATTATAAGAAGGCAGTGTATTGATTACTTTCATTTAGTCCATGAGGCTCAATGCTATTCATCAGGAAAATCAATCTTGCTTCCCTCATTAGTAATTCTTTATGTACGTCACCTCCCCTTATTCCTAGTTTGATTTTTTTCAATGCCAAAGGCTTTCAGATGACTTGGGTCACAATTATGTTTTTTCAGAAAATGTCTAGCTACGCTAGTTAATGGTTTAGATTTAGATTGATCCATTTTAGCATTTTTTACATTCCCAACGTGCTCCAAGATCCTCTGTTTTAGTTGTCGGCTCGTCATCCCTATATATTTAAGGTTGCATGTACAGTACAGGCAATAGATTACTCCAATTGTACTACAATTGATATATTCCTTAATAACAATCGTATTACCATATCTGTCCATGGTTTCTTTTTTCTGTTCAATATAATTGCATGCTTTGCATCTAGTGCATGTATAGCATCCCATAATTTTATCTCTCTGTTTTCCAGCTCGTCTAAAATGGCTATGAACCAAATGATCCCTCAAATTGGGAGACTTCCGCCAACTAATATCCACTCTATTTCCAAGAATTTCTACTAGGTCCGGATCCAAGGTGAGTACATTCCAATGTTTTTGTAGTATTTGACGAATCTCTTTCCAATCTTTACAGAATGAGGATATGAATCTCACTCTTGGCTCTTTTCCTTCTTTTTTATTTCTTTTTGTATTAGTCATGATCAGAGATTCTCTGTTTTGGTTTCTAGTGAAGTGGTATCCTCCTCTAATCATCCTCCTACTATAACCTCTGTTTTTCAATCTGTCAGTTAATTCTACTGCTTGTTCTTCAAAGGTATCTTTTTCGGAGCAGTTTCTTCTTGTCCTCAAAAACTCTCCTCTCTGTATTCCTTTAATGGTTGCTGGAAAATGCGAGCTTTCTGCATGGAGAATACTATTTGTTGCAGTCATCTTGCGGAACATATCTGTGATGATCTTACCTTCATCTGATATCTCTATTTTTAGATCTAAGAATGTGACCATCTTTTGGCTTGCCTCCATAGTGAATTTTAAATTCAAGGTATTATTATTCAGTATCTTTATGAATTCCTGTAACATGTCTCTCTCTCCCTCCCAAATAATAAAAATGTCATCTATATACCTAAACCAAGCTGTTACATGTTCAGTATATAGATCAAGTTCCGAGGTGAAGACATGCTTCTTCTCCCACCACCCGAGGTACAAATTAGCGTATGTGGGAGCACAAGTACTCCCCATCGCTGTACCCCGGGTCTGTGGGTAGAACCTTTCATTAAAGGTGAAATAGTTTTTAGTGAGTACGAATCTCAAAAGCTTGACTAAAAATCGTTGAACTCATTTCTCTCCCCCATGTTCAGGAAGAATTCAACAGCTTGTATCCCCACTTCATGATTTATACTCGTATACAAGGATTCGACATCACATGTACAAAACCATGTGTTCGATGTTACTGTCAGATTTTGTAATTTTCCCAAGATGTCTAAAGTGTCCCTTGTATAGGAGGGTAGTTCTTCTACAAATTTACGTAAGTTCTTATCCAAAAAGGTACTCACTTTTTCAGTTAACCCTCCTATACCTGAGACAATCGGTCTACCCGGTGGCTTTTCCATATTCTTATGTACCTTGGGTAAGGCATAAAAGGTTGGTGTCTTCGGATGATCAATCCATAGGTACTCTTTTTCCATTTTAGTAATAGTTCCATTCGCAAAATGTTGTTCGATAATTTTCTTATATTCCCCTAAAAAGTTTGCAGTAGGGTTGAATATCAATCTCTTATAACAATCTGTGTTTTGGAGTTGTCCTAATATCTCATTGATATAGTCCTCTTTGTTCCAGAGGACTATATTTCCCCCTTTATCTGAGGGTTTGATCTCAATATCCTCCCAACTCTCTATCTCCTTCAAGGCTTTATATTCATCTTTAGTTAAATTATAACCATTGTAGGGATGCTTTTCTATATACAGTCTGTCAAAGTCTCTTGAGACCAACTCTAAATATGTCCTCACTTGTGGACAGATGTTGAGATTGGGACAGAAAGTTGATTGTTTTTTAAGAGACATATCCCTTATGATACCACTATTTTGAGTCTTCCCTTCTTCCAAAAGTTCTTCTAGAATCTGCAGAGTTCCCATATCTCCTTCATCAAGATGTTGAGGATCATGTCTAAAATCTGGATCCACCTCCAACAGTTTCTCTTTATTTTTGAAAAATTTCTTTAATAATATCTTTCTGATATAAAGATTAAGATCTTTTTCTAGGACAAATCTATCCATTTTCCTAGTCGGCGAGAAGGATAAACCTTTTGTGAGAATATGATGATGGAACTTATTTAATTCTTTATCTGTCAAATTAATAATCTGTAAAGTATCATGCTCTTTCACTTTCTGAACATTCTGTATTTCCTCTGTGTATTCTTTCCCCAATCCCCTCTCTTTTCCTTACATTCCCTCCTCCTCCTTCCTCTTCTGATCTTTCTAGGGGTCCGGGATTGCTGAGAGTTGATTTTGGGCCTACTCCTAAAAAATATTGTTGTTTCCTTTGATAGGAACCACTGGTATGTGAACTGTTTGAGCTCTCTCCCTCTGATGTTTCGGAAGCTGATGGTCTCATTTGTTTCCTCTGATTATTCTTTTTATTCCTATTCCACTTGAAAACCGTATCATTAGTGTAGTCATTCCTATCACGTAAAAATTTCTGTTGTTTTCTCTCAATAATGTCCTTTTCAAATGTTCAATTTCACTCTTATACTTCTCATAGGTTTTTTGAAAGGTTTCCAGATTTTCATAGGTTTTTAATTTCTCTCCTAGAATGATGATTTCTTTATTGTATTCTTCCAAGATTCTTTCATCATGCTTTATTAATATATCTATCAGTTCCCTAGAACATTTCAACAATACCTTTTCCCATTCTTTTTTCAAAATTTCATCCAGTTCGTAGGCTGGGAATATCTTGGGTCTAAGCCCCCTTGGAGTCATGTTATTCTCTTGATAGTTATGGAACATTGTTTTATTCCAAAATACTTTACTTTGTTTTTGAAGAAGATACTTCAATTCAATGAGATCCGTGGACCAATTCACATTACTACTATTCTCCCCTTTATTAAGCATGGTTCCAAAAACTGAATTCGCTTCTGTTTTCCATTTATCCTGTCTCTGTATCAGATCCTGGCTAAGACTAAACGAGGACATGATGATTTATTGCTCTGGTTGATTATTATTAAATGTATGGTACCCTTGTTCAATATTATAGAATAAATTACTCTGTGCTGGGATTTAGTCGAAATGAACTGAGACAGAATCAGTTCTACAGGCTACATAAATCATGAAAACAAAGTAAAATCCCGCACAAGAGAAAAACGTACACTACAATGTATACCTATATATATATTTAATAATCCTTATTACTTCTCATATTCATATTTATATTCCAAGTGATTTTCAAGTATAGTAATCCATTATTAATTGTTCCTTATATCTAAATACTTTGTCACTTGGATGGTGCAACCGCTAACTCTATATATCACATATGCTTTAGAAACAAGAAGAAAAAAGATAGAGTTCTTTTCGGTGCACTCTAATACATTGTAGTGTACCACTTAATATAAGATGTAATGTATGTATTAAAATATTAAATCTTTATTTGTCAAATTATTAAAATATATCCTGGGGTACCATCTTGCGAAATATAAAATCAATAACTCATATTTAAAGAAATAAAAAAAACAAAAAACAATAAGGAGTGAATGATATCAAAAATATATGTGAAAATAAAAAGTTTTCCAAATACCGCTGTCTTTTTATTATATGCTTATTACCACTGATAAGTTTCCCTAATCCGATGTAGATCTATATATTAGTATGTACTGATATCTTTTTTCCTGTTGCTTCAAGCTGTTGCCAAAGTAATAATTAAATTATACTTATCAGTTTTCTGGTTCTCATATAATATACCAATATATCAGAGAGTAATGTTAACCATTTATCATCCTGGTTCTCTCCGTATATATCACATTCTGCTACTATTTATTCATTATGTAATATCATCCCATTTATTGAGGACAATGAAATATGTATTCAATTCACCCTATCACAGGCATATATTCCTCAATCTCTACAGATTCCACAGAGTACATATAATCTTATTCCCGATATCATCAACTGTAGTAATGATGTGGTGTTACACTGCCATTTGTTGTTACACGTGTGGCATCCCTGCACACACAGATTATCGGCAAACAGATCTCCCCCTTACTCATATCAATACATGATTATCATCACTAGGGAAACATACAGGAATATCCCGTTTATGTAATTATTGCCACTAATACATTTCTAGTCGGGTGTTGATCGATCTATCGGTATATACTGAAATTACTTTTATTATTACTACGAACTGTTGTCAACTTAATAAATTAATTCTAAGTATCAGTTTTCTAGTTCTCTTAGAATATATCCGTGTGTCAGAGAGTAAAGTAACCAATTGTCATTCTGGTTCTCTCCGTTTATGTTACACTCTGATACTATTTAATCATTTAATAATATCACCCCATGTACTGAGAACAATGGAATATATGTATTTAATTCACCCTATCACAGATATATATTTCTCACTCTTTATAAACTCCACAGAGTGTAAATAGTCTTATTCCTAGTCTCATAAGTTACAGTTATGATATGGTGATATTACACTGTTGTTTGTTATTGCACGTGTGGCGTCCGTGCATACATAAATTACCAGCAAACAGAAGTTCCCCTTGATCACATCAAATACACAATTATTATCACTAAGGAAACATTCAGGGATATATTATTACTAATATTAAGTGAAGTTATGGTTAGCTTCACATTCTACATGTCAAAATACATGAGGCAGCGGTATGTGTGGAAACGCCGACGCGCATTTCGCATAAGGCTGCTTTTTCAAGGCAAATCAACCAGAGCGCTATTTCCTCTGATCCTATATACCCTTGACCTTTATCATCATTGGTCCGTTCAAATCATCTCATTACCTCGCTGTCTTTCCACAGGCATCAGCGTGTCTCGTCAGTTCTCTTTCATACACCCGCTGTTAACGCCTTCCAGTGAACATAGTATTCTTTCAATTGCAGCCGTTATGGCCCTGACGTCATATCTTTATTTATTTGGACTCATCATGAAATGTATACACATTGAATCTACCTCACTTACTTAATAATCTAACTATATTCTGTTATAAATAATATTATAACGATATTTTATAAATACTATACTCCTAATTATTGTTGCATGTTACATATATAATATAATATTTTATAAATATAACTCATGTCACATAATCTCCATATGTAATAATTAGCCATAATAAGTATGTATATATATAGAGCATAAATTCTCAAATGACATCCACCCTATACTTATAATTAATTAATAAATATTAAATACATAAATTAATCAAATAAGTGATTAAAAGTGTATAATTATTATATTAAATTAATAATAATTTCTCTAAACTTCAAATAAGTGATTTTAATAATGTGTGTGTGTAAAATAAATAAAATAAACTTAACAGACATAAAAATATATAAATAAAACTGTGCAAACTCATGAAAAAATACATTATTAAGTGATAACTTTTTATATTAAATCCCTAATGTGTATATATATATGTAATGTGTAAAAAAAGTGTGTGCATAATTATTATAAGTGTAAAATATACTTCAATAAAAAGACTTAGGGTGTCACATCTACATACAATTTATAAAATCCATAAATCTATATATATCGATAGGAGGACAACCTATACTGATATATGTGACATGAAAAATATCCATTTCATAACCAGTATAAATTCATAACATTAACCCAATGATTCCAATTTAAATTCATATATTTTGAAATGCATTTATCTCATATTTAGGGTTTCCAGGGACCTGGAATAACCCTATCCTCATAATTAGATTTTGGATATAAAGAAGGTGCATTCAATCCATATAAAAGTGTATAGTATTTATATTATTATAAGAAGGCAGTGTATTGATTACTTTCATTTAGTCCATGAGGCTCAATGCTATTCATCAGGAAAATCAATCTTGCTTCCCTCATTAGTAATTCTTTATGTACGTCACCTCCCCTTATTCCTAGTTTGATTTTTTTCAATGCCAAAGGCTTTCAGATGACTTGGGTCACAATTATGTTTTTTCAGAAAATGTCTAGCTACGCTAGTTAATGGTTTAGATTTAGATTGATCCATTTTAGCATTTTTTACATTCCCAACGTGCTCCAAGATCCTCTGTTTTAGTTGTCGGCTCGTCATCCCTATATATTTAAGGTTGCATGTACAGTACAGGCAATAGCTTACTCCAATTGTACTACAATTGATATATTCCTTAATAACAATCGTATTACCATATCTGTCCATGGTTTCTTTTTTCTGTTCAATATAATTGCATGCTTTGCATCTAGTGCATGTATAGCATCCCATAATTTTATCTCTCTGTTTTCCAGCTCGTCTAAAATGGCTATGAACCAAATGATCCCTCAAATTGGGAGACTTCCGCCAACTAATATCCACTCTATTTCCAAGAATTTCTACTAGGTCCGGATCCAAGGTGAGTACATTCCAATGTTTTTGTAGTATTTGACGAATCTCTTTCCAATCTTTACAGAATGAGGATATGAATCTCACTCTTGGCTCTTTTCCTTCTTTTTTATTTCTTTTTGTATTAGTCATGATCAGAGATTCTCTGTTTTGGTTTCTAGTGAAGTGGTATCCTCCTCTAATCATCCTCCTACTATAACCTCTGTTTTTCAATCTGTCAGTTAATTCTACTGCTCGTTCTTCAAAGGTATCTTTTTCGGAGCAGTTTCTTCTTGTCCTCAAAAACTCTCCTCTCTGTATTCCTTTAATGGTTGCTGGAAAATGCGAGCTTTCTGCATGGAGAATACTATTTGTTGCAGTCATCTTGCGGAACATATCTGTGATGATCTTACCTTCATCTGATATCTCTATTTTTAGATCTAAGAATGTGACCATCTTTTGGCTTGCCTCCATAGTGAATTTTAAATTCAAGGTATTATTATTCAGTATCTTTATGAATTCCTGTAACATGTCTCTCTCTCCCTCCCAAATAATAAAAATGTCATCTATATACCTAAACCAAGCTGTTACATGTTCAGTATATAGATCAAGTTCCGAGGTGAAGACATGCTTCTTCTCCCACCACCCGAGGTACAAATTAGCGTATGTGGGAGCACAAGTACTCCCCATCGCTGTACCCCGGGTCTGTGGGTAGAACCTTTCATTAAAGGTGAAATAGTTTTTAGTGAGTACGAATCTCAAAAGCTTGACTAAAAATCGTTGAACTCATTTCTCTCCCCCATGTTCAGGAAGAATTCAACAGCTTGTATCCCCACTTCATGATTTATACTCGTATACAAGGATTCGACATCACATGTACAAAACCATGTGTTCGATGTTACTGTCAGATTTTGTAATTTTCCCAAGATGTCTAAAGTGTCCCTTGTATAGGAGGGTAGTTCTTCTACAAATTTACGTAAGTTCTTATCCAAAAAGGTACTCACTTTTTCAGTTAACCCTCCTATACCTGAGACAATCGGTCTACCCGGTGGCTTTTCCATATTCTTATGTACCTTGGGTAAGGCATAAAAGGTTGGTGTCTTCGGATGATCAATCCATAGGTACTCTTTTTCCATTTTAGTAATAGTTCCATTCGCAAAATGTTGTTCGATAATTTTCTTATATTCCCCTAAAAAGTTTGCAGTAGGGTTGAATATCAATCTCTTATAACAATCTGTGTTTTGGAGTTGTCCTAATATCTCATTGATATAGTCCTCTTTGTTCCAGAGGACTATATTTCCCCCTTTATCTGAGGGTTTGATCTCAATATCCTCCCAACTCTCTATCTCCTTCAAGGCTTTATATTCATCTTTAGTTAAATTATAACCATTGTAGGGATGCTTTTCTATATACAGTCTGTCAAAGTCTCTTGAGACCAACTCTAAATATGTCCTCACTTGTGGACAGATGTTGAGATTGGGACAGAAAGTTGATTGTTTTTTAAGAGACATATCCCTTATGATACCACTATTTTGAGTCTTCCCTTCTTCCAAAAGTTCTTCTAGAATCTGCAGAGTTCCCATATCTCCTTCATCAAGATGTTGAGGATCATGTCTAAAATCTGGATCCACCTCCAACAGTTTCTCTTTATTTTTGAAAAATTTCTTTAATAATATCTTTCTGATATAAAGATTAAGATCTTTTTCTAGGACAAATCTATCCATTTTCCTAGTCGGCGAGAAGGATAAACCTTTTGTGAGAATATGATGATGGAACTTATTTAATTCTTTATCTGTCAAATTAATAATCTGTAAAGTATCATGCTCTTTCACTTTCTGAACATTCTGTATTTCCTCTGTGTATTCTTTCCCCAATCCCCTCTCTCTCTTTTCCTTACATTCCCTCCTCCTCCTTCCTCTTCTGATCTTTCTAGGGGTCCGGGATTGCTGAGAGTTGATTTTGGGCCTACTCCTAAAAAATATTGTTGTTTCCTTTGATAGGAACCACTGGTATGTGAACTGTTTGAGCTCTCTCCCTCTGATGTTTCGGAAGCTGATGGTCTCATTTGTTTCCTCTGATTATTCTTTTTATTCCTATTCCACTTGAAAACCGTATCATTAGTGTAGTCATTCCTATCACGTAAAAATTTCTGTTGTTTTCTCTCAATAATGTCCTTTTCAAATTGTTCAATTTCACTCTTATACTTCTCATAGGTTTTTTGAAAGGTTTCCAGATTTTCATAGGTTTTTAATTTCTCTCCTAGAATGATGATTTCTTTATTGTATTCTTCCAAGATTCTTTCATCATGCTTTATTAATATATCTATCAGTTCCCTAGAACATTTCAACAATACCTTTTCCCATTCTTTTTTCAAAATTTCATCCAGTTCGTAGGCTGGGAATATCTTGGGTCTAAGCCCCCTTGGAGTCATGTTATTCTCTTGATAGTTATGGAACATTGTTTTATTCCAAAATACTTTACTTTGTTTTTGAAGAAGATACTTCAATTCAATGAGATCCGTGGACCAATTCACATTACTACTATTCTCCCCTTTATTAAGCATGGTTCCAAAAACTGAATTCGCTTCTGTTTTCCATTTATCCTGTCTCTGTATCAGATCCTGGCTAAGACTAAACGAGGACATGATGATTTATTGCTCTGGTTGATTATTATTAAATGTATGGTACCCTTGTTCAATATTATAGAATAAATTACTCTGTGCTGGGATTTAGTCGAAATGAACTGAGACAGAATCAGTTCTACAGGCTACATAAATCATGAAAACAAAGTAAAATCCCGCACAAGAGAAAAACGTACACTACAATGTATACCTATATATATATTTAATAATCCTTATTACTTCTCATATTCATATTTATATTCCAAGTGATTTTCAAGTATAGTAATCCATTATTAATTGTTCCTTATATCTAAATACTTTGTCACTTGGATGGTGCAACCGCTAACTCTATATATCACATATGCTTTAGAAACAAGAAGAAAAAAGATAGAGTTCTTTTCGGTGCACTCTAATACATTGTAGTGTACCACTTAATATAAGATGTAATGTATGTATTAAAATATTAAATCTTTATTTGTCAAATTATTAAAATATATCCTGGGGTACCATCTTGCGAAATATAAAATCAATAACTCATATTTAAAGAAATAAAAAAAAACAATAAGGAGTGAATGATATCAAAAATATATGTGAAAATAAAAAGTTTTCCAAATACCGCTGTCTTTTTATTATATGCTTATTACCACTGATAAGTTTCCCTAATCCGATGTAGATCGATATATTAGTATGCACTGATATCTTTTTTCCTGTTGCTTCAAGCTGTTGCCAAAGTAATAATTAAATTATACTTATCAGTTTTCTGGTTCTCATATAATATACCAATATATCAGAGAGTAATGTTAACCATTTATCATCCTGGTTCTCTCCGTATATATCACATTCTGCTACTATTTATTCATTATGTATTATCATCCCATTTATTGAGGACAATGAAATATGTATTCAATTCACCCTATCACAGGCATATATTCCTCAATCTCTACAGATTCCACAGAGTACATATAATCTTGTTCCCGATATCATCAACTGTAGTAATGATATGGTGGTGTTACACTGCCATTTGTTGTTACACGTGTGGCATCCCTGCACACACAGATTATCGGCAAACAGATCTCCCCCTTACTCATATCAATACATGATTATCATCACTAGGGAAACATACAGGAATATCCCGTTTATGTAATTATTGCCACTAATAAATTTCTAGTCGGGTGTTGATCGATCTATCGGTATATGCTGAAATTACTTTTATTATTACTACGAACTGTTGTCAATTTAATAAATGAATTATAAGTATCAGTTTTCTAGTTCTCTTAGAATATATCCGTGTGTCAGAGAGTAAAGTAACAAATTGTCATTCTGGTTCTCTCCGTTTATGTTACACTCTGATACTATTTAATCATTTAATAATATCACCCCATGTACTGAGAACAATGGAATATATGTATTTAATTCACCCTATCACAGATATATATTTCTCACTCTTTATAAACTCCACAGAGTGTAAATAGTCTTATTCCTAGTCTCATAAGTTACAGTTATGATATGGTGATATTACACTGTTGTTTGTTATTGCACGTGTGGCGTCCGTGCATACATAAATTACCAGCAAACAGAAGTTCCCCTTGATCACATCAAATACACAATTATTATCACTAAGGAAACATTCAGGGATATCTTATTACTAATAGTAAGTGAAGTTATGGTTAGCTTCACATTCTACATATCAAAATACATGAGGCAGCGGTATGTGTGGAAACGCCGACGCGCGTTTCGCATAAGGCTGCTTTTTCAAGGCAAATCAACCGTTCAAATCATCTCATTACCTCGCTGTCTTTCCACAGGCATCAGCGTGTCTCGTCAGTTCTCTTTCATACACCCGCTGTTAACGCCTTCCAGTGAACATAGTATTCTTTCAATTGCAGCCGTTATGGCCCTGACGTCATATCTTTATTTATTTGGACTCATCATGAAATGTATACACATTGAATCTACCTCACTTACTTAATAATCTAACTATATTCTGTTATAAATAATATTATAACGATATTTTATAAATACTATACTCCTAATTATTGTTGCATGTTACATATATAATATAATATTTTATAAATATAACTCATGTCACATAATCTCCATATGTAATAATTAGCCATAATAAGTATGTATATATATAGAGCATAAATTCTCAAATGACATCCACCCTATACTTATAATTAATTAATAAATATTAAATACATAAATTAATCAAATAAGTGATTAAAAGTGTATAATTATTATATTAAATTAATAATAATTTCTCTAAACTTCAAATAAGTGATTTTAATAATGTGTGTGTGTAAAATAAATAAAATAAACTTAACAGACATAAAAATATATAAATAAAACTGTGCAAACTCATGAAAAAATACATTATTAAGTGATAACTTTTTATATTAAATCCCTAATGTGTATATATATATGTAATGTGTAAAAAAAGTGTGTGCATAATTATTATAAGTGTAAAATATACTTCAATAAAAAGACTTAGGGTGTCACATCTACATACAATTTATAAAATCCATAAATCTATATATATCGATAGGAGGACAACCTATACTGATATATGTGACATGAAAAATATCCATTTCATAACCAGTATAAATTCATAACATTAACCCAATGATTCCAATTTAAATTCATATATTTTGAAATGCATTTATCTCATATTTAGGGTTTCCAGGGACCTGGAATAACCCTATCCTCATAATTAGATTTTGGATATAAAGAAGGTGCATTCAATCCATATAAAAGTGTATAGTATTTATATTATTATAAGAAGGCAGTGTATTGATTACTTTCATTTAGTCCATGAGGCTCAATGCTATTCATCAGGAAAATCAATCTTGCTTCCCTCATTAGTAATTCTTTATGTACGTCACCTCCCCTTATTCCTAGTTTGATTTTTTTCAATGCCAAAGGCTTTCAGATGACTTGGGTCACAATTATGTTTTTTCAGAAAATGTCTAGCTACGCTAGTTAATGGTTTAGATTTAGATTGATCCATTTTAGCATTTTTTACATTCCCAACGTGCTCCAAGATCCTCTGTTTTAGTTGTCGGCTCGTCATCCCTATATATTTAAGGTTGCATGTACAGTACAGGCAATAGATTACTCCAATTGTACTACAATTGATATATTCCTTAATAACAATCGTATTACCATATCTGTCCATGGTTTCTTTTTTCTGTTCAATATAATTGCATGCTTTGCATCTAGTGCATGTATAGCATCCCATAATTTTATCTCTCTGTTTTCCAGCTCGTCTAAAATGGCTATGAACCAAATGATCCCTCAAATTGGGAGACTTCCGCCAACTAATATCCACTCTATTTCCAAGAATTTCTACTAGGTCCGGATCCAAGGTGAGTACATTCCAATGTTTTTGTAGTATTTGACGAATCTCTTTCCAATCTTTACAGAATGAGGATATGAATCTCACTCTTGGCTCTTTTCCTTCTTTTTTATTTCTTTTTGTATTAGTCATGATCAGAGATTCTCTGTTTTGGTTTCTAGTGAAGTGGTATCCTCCTCTAATCATCCTCCTACTATAACCTCTGTTTTTCAATCTGTCAGTTAATTCTACTGCTCGTTCTTCAAAGGTATCTTTTTCGGAGCAGTTTCTTCTTGTCCTCAAAAACTCTCCTCTCTGTATTCCTTTAATGGTTGCTGGAAAATGCGAGCTTTCTGCATGGAGAATACTATTTGTTGCAGTCATCTTGCGGAACATATCTGTGATGATCTTACCTTCATCTGATATCTCTATTTTTAGATCTAAGAATGTGACCATCTTTTGGCTTGCCTCCATAGTGAATTTTAAATTCAAGGTATTATTATTCAGTATCTTTATGAATTCCTGTAACATGTCTCTCTCTCCCTCCCAAATAATAAAAATGTCATCTATATACCTAAACCAAGCTGTTACATGTTCAGTATATAGATCAAGTTCCGAGGTGAAGACATGCTTCTTCTCCCACCACCCGAGGTACAAATTAGCGTATGTGGGAGCACAAGTACTCCCCATCGCTGTACCCCGGGTCTGTGGGTAGAACCTTTCATTAAAGGTGAAATAGTTTTTAGTGAGTACGAATCTCAAAAGCTTGACTAAAAATCGTTGAACTCATTTCTCTCCCCCATGTTCAGGAAGAATTCAACAGCTTGTATCCCCACTTCATGATTTATACTCGTATACAAGGATTCGACATCACATGTACAAAACCATGTGTTCGATGTTACTGTCAGATTTTGTAATTTTCCCAAGATGTCTAAAGTGTCCCTTGTATAGGAGGGTAGTTCTTCTACAAATTTACGTAAGTTCTTATCCAAAAAGGTACTCACTTTTTCAGTTAACCCTCCTATACCTGAGACAATCGGTCTACCCGGTGGCTTTTCCATATTCTTATGTACCTTGGGTAAGGCATAAAAGGTTGGTGTCTTCGGATGATCAATCCATAGGTACTCTTTTTCCATTTTAGTAATAGTTCCATTCGCAAAATGTTGTTCGATAATTTTCTTATATTCCCCTAAAAAGTTTGCAGTAGGGTTGAATATCAATCTCTTATAACAATCTGTGTTTTGGAGTTGTCCTAATATCTCATTGATATAGTCCTCTTTGTTCCAGAGGACTATATTTCCCCCTTTATCTGAGGGTTTGATCTCAATATCCTCCCAACTCTCTATCTCCTTCAAGGCTTTATATTCATCTTTAGTTAAATTATAACCATTGTAGGGATGCTTTTCTATATACAGTCTGTCAAAGTCTCTTGAGACCAACTCTAAATATGTCCTCACTTGTGGACAGATGTTGAGATTGGGACAGAAAGTTGATTGTTTTTTAAGAGACATATCCCTTATGATACCACTATTTTGAGTCTTCCCTTCTTCCAAAAGTTCTTCTAGAATCTGCAGAGTTCCCATATCTCCTTCATCAAGATGTTGAGGATCATGTCTAAAATCTGGATCCACCTCCAACAGTTTCTCTTTATTTTTGAAAAATTTCTTTAATAATATCTTTCTGATATAAAGATTAAGATCTTTTTCTAGGACAAATCTATCCATTTTCCTAGTCGGCGAGAAGGATAAACCTTTTGTGAGAATATGATGATGGAACTTATTTAATTCTTTATCTGTCAAATTAATAATCTGTAAAGTATCATGCTCTTTCACTTTCTGAACATTCTGTATTTCCTCTGTGTATTCTTTCCCCAATCCCCTCTCTCTCTTTTCCTTACATTCCCTCCTCCTCCTTCCTCTTCTGATCTTTCTAGGGGTCCGGGATTGCTGAGAGTTGATTTTGGGCCTACTCCTAAAAAATATTGTTGTTTCCTTTGATAGGAACCACTGGTATGTGAACTGTTTGAGCTCTCTCCCTCTGATGTTTCGGAAGCTGATGGTCTCATTTGTTTCCTCTGATTATTCTTTTTATTCCTATTCCACTTGAAAACCGTATCATTAGTGTAGTCATTCCTATCACGTAAAAATTTCTGTTGTTTTCTCTCAATAATGTCCTTTTCAAATTGTTCAATTTCACTCTTATACTTCTCATAGGTTTTTTGAAAGGTTTCCAGATTTTCATAGGTTTTTAATTTCTCTCCTAGAATGATGATTTCTTTATTGTATTCTTCCAAGATTCTTTCATCATGCTTTATTAATATATCTATCAGTTCCCTAGAACATTTCAACAATACCTTTTCCCATTCTTTTTTCAAAATTTCATCCAGTTCGTAGGCTGGGAATATCTTGGGTCTAAGCCCCCTTGGAGTCATGTTATTCTCTTGATAGTTATGGAACATTGTTTTATTCCAAAATACTTTACTTTGTTTTTGAAGAAGATACTTCAATTCAATGAGATCCGTGGACCAATTCACATTACTACTATTCTCCCCTTTATTAAGCATGGTTCCAAAAACTGAATTCGCTTCTGTTTTCCATTTATCCTGTCTCTGTATCAGATCCTGGCTAAGACTAAACGAGGACATGATGATTTATTGCTCTGGTTGATTATTATTAAATGTATGGTACCCTTGTTCAATATTATAGAATAAATTACTCTGTGCTGGGATTTAGTCGAAATGAACTGAGACAGAATCAGTTCTACAGGCTACATAAATCATGAAAACAAAGTAAAATCCCGCACAAGAGAAAAACGTACACTACAATGTATACCTATATATATATTTAATAATCCTTATTACTTCTCATATTCATATTTATATTCCAAGTGATTTTCAAGTATAGTAATCCATTATTAATTGTTCCTTATATCTAAATACTTTGTCACTTGGATGGTGCAACCGCTAACTCTATATATCACATATGCTTTAGAAACAAGAAGAAAAAAGATAGAGTTCTTTTCGGTGCACTCTAATACATTGTAGTGTACCACTTAATATAAGATGTAATGTATGTATTAAAATATTAAATCTTTATTTGTCAAATTATTAAAATATATCCTGGGGTACCATCTTGCGAAATATAAAATCAATAACTCATATTTAAAGAAATAAAAAAAAACAATAAGGAGTGAATGATATCAAAAATATATGTGAAAATAAAAAGTTTTCCAAATACCGCTGTCTTTTTATTATATGCTTATTACCACTGATAAGTTTCCCTAATCCGATGTAGATCGATATATTAGTATGCACTGATATCTTTTTTCCTGTTGCTTCAAGCTGTTGCCAAAGTAATAATTAAATTATACTTATCAGTTTTCTGGTTCTCATATAATATACCAATATATCAGAGAGTAATGTTAACCATTTATCATCCTGGTTCTCTCCGTATATATCACATTCTGCTACTATTTATTCATTATGTATTATCATCCCATTTATTGAGGACAATGAAATATGTATTCAATTCACCCTATCACAGGCATATATTCCTCAATCTCTACAGATTCCACAGAGTACATATAATCTTGTTCCCGATATCATCAACTGTAGTAATGATATGGTGGTGTTACACTGCCATTTGTTGTTACACGTGTGGCATCCCTGCACACACAGATTATCGGCAAACAGATCTCCCCCTTACTCATATCAATACATGATTATCATCACTAGGGAAACATACAGGAATATCCCGTTTATGTAATTATTGCCACTAATAAATTTCTAGTCGGGTGTTGATCGATCTATCGGTATATGCTGAAATTACTTTTATTATTACTACGAACTGTTGTCAATTTAATAAATGAATTATAAGTATCAGTTTTCTAGTTCTCTTAGAATATATCCGTGTGTCAGAGAGTAAAGTAACAAATTGTCATTCTGGTTCTCTCCGTTTATGTTACACTCTGATACTATTTAATCATTTAATAATATCACCCCATGTACTGAGAACAATGGAATATATGTATTTAATTCACCCTATCACAGATATATATTTCTCACTCTTTATAAACTCCACAGAGTGTAAATAGTCTTATTCCTAGTCTCATAAGTTACAGTTATGATATGGTGATATTACACTGTTGTTTGTTATTGCACGTGTGGCGTCCGTGCATACATAAATTACCAGCAAACAGAAGTTCCCCTTGATCACATCAAATACACAATTATTATCACTAAGGAAACATTCAGGGATATCTTATTACTAATAGTAAGTGAAGTTATGGTTAGCTTCACATTCTACATATCAAAATACATGAGGCAGCGGTATGTGTGGAAACGCCGACGCGCGTTTCGCATAAGGCTGCTTTTTCAAGGCAAATCAACCAGAGCGCTATTTCCTCTGATCCTATATACCCTTCATCATCATTGGTCCGTTCAAATCATCTCAATACCTCGCTGTCTTTCCACAGGCACCAGCGTGTCTCGTCAGTTCTCTTTCATACACACGCTGTTAACGCCTTCCAGTGAACATAGTATAGATCGATCAACACCTGACTAGAAATGTATTAGTGGCAATAATTACATAAACGGGATATTCCTGTATGTTTCCCTAGTGATGATAATCATGTATTGATATGAGTAAGGGGGAGATCTGTTTGCCGATAATCTGTGTGTGCAGGGATGCCACACGTGTAACAACAAATGGCAGTGTAACACCACCATATCATTACTACAGTTGATGATATCGGGAATAAGATTATATGTACTCTGTGGAATCTGTAGAGATTGAGGAATATATGCCTGTGATAGGGTGAATTGAATACATATTTCATTGTCCTCAATAAATGGGATGATATTACATAATGAATAAATAGTAGCAGAATGTGATATATACGGAGAGAACCAGGATGATAAATGGTTAACATTACTCTCTGATATATTGGTATATTATATGAGAACCAGAAAACTGATAAGTATAATTTAATTATTACTTTGGCAACAGCTTGAAGCAACAGGAAAAAAGTAATCTGCAGATATATCTGCATATCTGCAGTCTGTGCAGAACATATGTTCTGCATACAGACTGCCCGATCTGTCGTGACTGACGTCACAACTGGGCTGGCATTTACATGCGCCCGACCATTTAAGCTGTCAATGACTGCCGGCCCGTGCAGCAAGTGTACGGGTGGTCGGCTGATCACCTCAATATATCTACATATATATTGGGCATCGATTGTGCAGCACAGCCAATGCGATGTGTCTGTGACAACGTCTTTCACATACATATCGCTGGTACACACTGGCGGACGCACAGTTGAGTTGAGCAGCCGATATGTCGACCAGTGTGCACCCAGCGTAAGGAATGATTTTTCATTCCACTTTATGAAATAAGTCTTGTCGTGACATCGGCTGCGATAAGAGGCAGTCCCAGTAACTTGGAAGTAAAGTTATCTCTATAGCTATCACTTTGTAGATCGTAAGAATGCTGACTATGTATGGAAAATGTAATGGAGGGGAGGAGAATGGGAGGATCAGAAGATCCCTCTCTGGTGATAATGCTTAGTTTAACATTTAGGAGCTTTGGGCTGTACACTGTAAGCATCTTTGGGCCCTATTCAGACCCGCTCGCTAGATGCATTCGCACGCAGCCAAAGTATGCAAATCCCGCAATCGCACGGCAAGGTATTAGCACTCCCACTATGCAATGGCGTTCGATCGCGGTGTGTATTTAGACACCCACCAGCCTATTTTAAGATGCCCACTCTCCCTTAGTGATAGACGTCATCTCCAGGAAGTGTATGCAACAATCGGTAACATCGAGTACCATCGGAACCGTACCCTACCGCAAGCCCTGTGAGTGCTTCAGTGTGTAATCCAACCATATGACGTATATTATGACGCTGCGTCTTAATTATGCACGCCTCTGAAACGGCGTTAAGACGCTCAGACACACCTTTGTTCACACCACCACACCCCGGTTTCCATCTACCAACCCCTGTCACCACCTACAAACAGCTTGATCTGTCACTCATTCTAGCAAGGCGCCTATGTACAGGGTCCAAACGCGTTCTGATGGACTGGTTCGCGCACACGCACTGCGTCTTATACGCATGCGCACATTGCGAACATCAGCAGGCTACGTGCGAACGCAGCCTAGTGAACGGGTCTTGTAGCTGTACGCAGCAGCTGTGCTACAATATGCAAAACCTGCAGGTGGCAGGTTCAGTAATAAGGCATCCACTGCCAGCTACTCTGGTCAGATGCTGCGTCTGGAGGCTGGTACCAGTAATCATATAGAGGTAACTATTTGTGTGTAGTAGTGTATTTACAAGAATATATAGATTCAAGGTGGAGGTAAGTGGCCAAGTTCTGCTACAGTCCCTCACCAGGTGCCTAAACCAGGGGTCTTCAAACTTGGCCCTCCAGATGCTGTGGAACTACACATCCCAGCATGCACTGCACATAGTTTTAGCATGCTGTTATATCAAAAAGGTGGCAGTGCATGCTGGGATGTGTAGTTCCACAGCAGCTGGAGGGCCAAGTTTGAAGACCTCTGGCCTAAACAGTGAACAGTGAGGTGAGAGGACAGGTAAGCTGGTCCTTAAATGAAGGAAGATAGAGGTCACATCTGCTGTTAGGCATAGAGCAATGTCAATGCCCTGTTGATGTGTATCAGTGCAGGGTGATCTGAGGCTCCTGCACTATTGACAGTGCGACAGAGGAAAGAATATCCAGTGTCAGAAAGGGGCATGAAGGGCCCACAATGGAATGCAGTGCAAGGGGCCCAAACTGAAAGGGTGTGGCCAGCCATCACAGAGGGACTTGGTCAAACATTAGAGAGGATATGCACAGAGCATGGCTCTTTATAAAAGAGGGGACAGAACTGTGTCATTACCACCCACTTTGACTGGCAAGAGCACCTAAGTTTTTCCATGGGTAACATTATATAACTTAAGTGCATGGGCTGGAACCGGATCCCTAGAGCAGGGGTGGGGAACCTTTTTTCTGCCGATGGCCATTTTGATATATAGAACACTATTCGCGGGCCCGGTGCAGATCACGCCCCTTCTGTGTGATGTCACACGCAGACGATACCACAATCGCCGGTGATTACAGCAATGCCCGGAGCATCCAGATGATGCTTCGGGGAGCTGTAAGGGCAGCAGTGTGACCATCTGAAGCATCCTAAGGACACTCCAGGCGGCACTGCTGCATAGATTCTGACTGCAGGGTGCCATTCTAGCCAGATGAGGTTAGCAGAAAAATGCTTTAAGGGCCAGACCAAATGATTCCAGGGGCCTTATATGGCCCCTGGGCCTGAGGTTCCCCATCCCTGCCCTAGAGGAATAAATGGGGAACTCAGGCAGTGGGGCCCACCGAGGATTTCCCCTGTACCGCTGTCCGACCCTGAGAATATTTGTAGTGAAAAGTAGCTGGAGAGAGTCAGCAGCTATGGTCCCATCCATAAAAGACAGATCACTTGTGTGATGAGGAACATTTTGTCAAGATGCTTGCTCACTGCAGGCCCAATGAGAGTTCTCCACTCGAATATATCAAGCACTCAGCCAATCTGCTAGCAAAACTCAGTGATTAATATGTCAGAGCGTGGAGAACTCTTAATTGGGCCAGCTGTGAGCAAGCATTTTGGCAAATCCACATCAATACACGCATGGTCCCAATATGTGCACGGTTTACTGATTAGACATTCACGCAAATACTATATTTAGTTTTGGTCCAACTACAGCTATTATTTGCAATATGGTGGAAATGTATCAAACCTAAAGAATGGAGAAGAGGACACGTGGAGAAGTTTCCCATAGTCACCAATCAGCTTCTAGCTAGCATTTATAAAGAGCAGATGTGTCCTCATACATCAAGCTTCAATACGCCATGTTGGCTCGAGATGCCTGGTGAGAGTGATCCTGTGCAACTCTGGTAGCACCAGGCATCTTTTTCACTTAAAAATGCGTCTTAGTCACAATGTGATGTGACTAGGACGCACTAGGAGACTGTGATGATTAATTTGATATGCGACACTTGTATATCTGTGTGCGACTGAGTGTGTATACAAACTTGGAACTTTGAGTGGAAATAAGCCATGACTGCTACATTGTAGCATTTTGTGTACAGATTCACACTTAGGGCCAGATTCAATTAGCGGCAAAATTGGCCATTTTCTTCGCCAGTGAAATCGTCAGATTTTTGCCAATAAAGTTAGATTTTCGCCAATAAACAGTCGAAAAGTTTTCTCCACCTAATGGTGCATACACATGTAGCGATCAGCCAGCAATACGATATTGCTGGCTGATCGTCCTGTACCCTCCCTGGTGTGATGGATGATCGATATCGATCATCCAGCACACCACCAACTCACCGACGACTATAGCTACCCGCTATCAACGATCGCGGATCCCTATAGTAACCTGCTCGATATCGAGCAAGTTGACCTACAAGCACGGCCGATGGACAATGTCACTATCGTCCATACGTGGCCGTGCATCGATAGTCGATGGTGAATTGGTAGGGACCAAAAAATTAAACGATTTGAACGATAACGACCAGGAGAAAAAAAAAGCAAAATACCTATTTTTGACTAAAAATTTGGGGATTTCTTTCAGAACCATTTGGACATCCCCCTAATGATAAATAACCCTATATTTTTTTTTTAAAGTTGCGTAATTTGGCGATAAACAACCGGTTACATTTTTGGAGAAATAAAAAAGTTGAAAATGGGTTTAACGTATTGGGTCTGGTATTTAGGGGGTCGATATGGATGCGTCAAGTGTTTTAAACATCACACTTGGTTGCAGCAGGCGCTTTTTTAATGGTTTTTAAAAGTGCTTTTACGACACGAAAATATACTTGCATCCATTTTAACGTAACCCAAAATGAAGTGGAGCAGTAATTTCCTGGGAAAAAAATAGCTTTCTATAATTTTTTTATGTTTTTTCGTATACGCAAATTACCGCCAACTGACGCAATTTAAGTACCATAAATACTTTTTTGACGGCCAATAATACACTTCTAAATTATTTTCCTATGTTCTACATTATTTTCCTATGTATGTCAGCCATTTTTTGGGATACAGAAGCAATTTCCTGACTTTTTCGCCTATTTTCGCCTGTTTTTTTTCGCACCTCTGTTTTAACCTGTTTTTTAATGAAAAACTGTCGTCTTTTTTTTAATTACGAAAACGGCCGTTTTTGCTGCTAATTGAATCCGGCCCTTAGTCGCACACAGATCTACAAGTGTCGCATATCAAATTAATCAGCACAGTCTCCTGGTGCAACATTGTCGCATCACATTGCATTATTGGACGAAAAAGATGCAAAACAGACACCCGGCAATTGCAGAGTCGCACGGGACCTGGCGGACCAAGAGGGGTTGTTTGGCGCAACAGCAACAAAGGTGTATGAGGACACATGTACATTCTATAAAATAAGAGGCAGAAGCTGATTGGTTGCTATGGGCAACCTCCACTTTGCCTCTTTTCCACTCCTTAGAAAGTTTGATACATTTCCGACATAACCACAAAAAAAAATATGTACAGGTTGAGTCTCCCATATGCAAATATTGAGAAACATTTGCTTTCTGATGGTATATAATATAGTATAGAATAACCTTTAGGCTGTGTGTATAAGGTGTATATGAAGCATTAATTAATTTCATGTATGTACACAAACTTTTTTTTGATGCACAAAATTATTAAAAATATTGTATAAAATGACCTGCAGGCTGTGTGTATAAGCTGTGTATAGATTTGGGTCCCATTCCCAAGATATCTCATTATGGTATGCAAATTTTCCAAAATACTTAATATTCCAATATCCAAAATACCCCTGGTCCCAAGCAATTAGGTGCGGGAAACCAGCGTCCCGGGGTTAATAATCGGCCAGAGGAGACAGCTTCCCTGTTTAAGCGGCTCCTCAGCTCAGCGCGCCTTTCCACTGCGGTCTGGCTTCCCATAACTGCTCTCCTCTGGCCACACCCCCTCTGGACAACGCGTGGTCTGGTCCCCCTGCATACCTCTCCCCAGGGTCAGCATATGTCTGTGTAGTTGATTGTAGTGCCAGTTTGCAGTTATATGTTATTTCTGCATTGTATGTGACTAATGCTAGTGCTGCCTGTCTGTTTTCTATTCTGCTGTCAGCATATATCTTTCCCTTTTTCTCTTCCATCGAGGCTGGCGGACACTGGACCATGGGATTGTCGGTTGGGCCGGAGCAGGGCTTAATGACACTGTAGATTAACTCCTAGCTCCTCCCCCTGCAATCCCATAATGCCAGTCTTCGCTAAGTGCCTGAGTAGATAGGCACCATCTTTGTGGGCTGCTACGCAGCCCTTCTGTAGTGTAATTATTTATGATTATTTTCTAATTTATTTTTGTTTAATTTCTAGCTAGGAGCTGTGCACTACTTAATGCAGGCAGCTGCGGGAGCTTAGACAGCTCACCATTAGCAGCTGCAGCAGTGGGGTGCACATTGCCGGGACCCCCAACAGAGCATTCTGGTCTCTTTGAGAGACCACCTGGACCCGGGGACAGTGCGTGCTCGCACCCTTTTAGAGGGTGCAGGGCGGCAGTGCTGTCCCAGATGGCGACGCCATCTTACCGGGTTTGAAGAGGGCGGCTCCATTGCGGTAGCGCGCACCTCACAGGCAGCTCGTTAAGAGCTTCACAAGTGCTTTCCCCAGACAGGGGAGTAGCACTTGTGTGTGCAGCTACGGTTTGGGATGCCCGGATCAACTGGGATTAAAGAGCCTGTAGCTGCTGGCCTCCCTTGCATTATTGCCAGGCTTGTTTTGGCAGTGGCTCCCCTCACACGTATGCAGGAGGAGTGCGCACGCCACAGACTGCACGGATCAACGGGGCTTAATCTGAGTTTTCCCCTGACAAGTGGAAGTACACGGTGACCGAGAAAGTGGAGATTGGAGGGGGTGGTGCTTCAAGCACTGCTCTCCCCCTCCTGCAGAGGTACAGTCAGAGGAGACAGCATGGATCAACAGGGCTGTGTCTCCATGAGCTGAGACTGCTACATTCACCTGCTATTCAACTCCTCTCCCAGACAGCTGCTGGGTCCTGGAAGGCTAAGTACCCTTGTTGCTGTGTTAACTGCCTTTGTAATATTGTTTTCATGTTGCACTGTCAGAGGTTACTGAATAGGAGGTTCTGCTAATATGCATAGCTTCTCAGCCTTTTGGCTAAGAGCAAGGGTAGTATCTATTATTAACAGTTTATTATCTGATAGGTCCTCTAGCTGAGTAGTTGACACTGACACTAATGTTGGACAGTAAATGAGGAACTCAGGGTACATCTACAAATGCTTCTATCCGCTGCCCTGACAAAGACGGCATGATGGTTGACATTGTTGCCTCATCGCACCGCGGGTATGGGTGCTATTCTCGCTGCAGCCCAACAGTGTGGAGTTTGTATGTATGTTGGGGAGCCTTGTGGGTCTAGGACCTAGTGATGCATGGGCATCTGGAAAGCAGCGTCCAGCAGGGTGGGACCTGCATGGACTGGGGCTCTCAGCATGTCTAGGTGCACCCTAGGGCTGCTGGTCACCCTCCACGGGATCACCAAGTTCAGACTTCAGGTGGAGAGATCGCATCATGCAAACTCAAGTTACGGATCGCAGAACTTCCAAGCAACAAAATGTTTAGCTGTTGGAATGTTACAGGAGGCGTTATTAGAAAGATTCCGCTGCTGTTAGAGGCAGGGGGAGTCTGTTTGAACCAGCCTGTTAAATGTGCGGTAACATATGCTTCTCCTCTGGGAACCAATGACATCAGCAGGAAATTTCTCCTTTGTCCTGTTTTAGTCTGGGGGGGATAAATACATGTGTCCGAATACTGGTTAGGGAGTCCATGCTGAAGGTTGTATGAACTGAGGGTCTCTAGTCTGAGGTCTATCTCTGTGTCCGGAGGCGCAGCGTATGTATACTGTACTTGGGTCTGTAATATTTCCTTTTACGCCTAAATTGTGTATGTATCAATTGCGTGTAACTGACTGTACTTTTACCTGAATAATACTTGTGCGTTGGAACCACAGATTCCACTCCTGTCTTTATTTGCGGTCAGACTGCGTACGCAAATTAGCGTTATTCTTAGAGGTTTATAGGAAGGATATTTAGAAGGTATAGGCAGGGGTATATAAAAGTTCTGATCCAGTTTCGTTAGGATGCTATTTGGTACTTGCGAAGATCCGGGAATCCCATGCCTCCCTCCGTCTTAGGTAAGGACAGTATTTTCCTTGCTTGCCTAGGTTTCCTATCCTTCCAAATATAGGAAGTAAAAAGTTTTTGGATTTTAATGAGTACATATTGAGGGATTAATATGGGCAATGGTCGAAAAAAATATAATAACTTTGGTAGTACAACCATTTTTAAGGAAGAAAGTCTGCCCATCCATGATATATCGGACATCATCCAATCCTTAAATAATAACGACAGTTGTCGTATCAATGGTAGATAATTAGCTGCTATTAGACTATTAGTAGTGGCCGTTAAATGAATTCCTAAATATTTAATAGAATGATCCTGCCAAGCATATGTGTAATTCGCTTTAAGGGATGCCAATAAGTGTTGTGGGAAATTAATCGGGAGAGCCTCCGTTTTAGAGCAGTTTAACTTATAGTAAGAGACCCCAGAGAATTCTCCCAACAGACTATGTAGAGCTGCTAGGGAGTTAATCGGATCTGTTAGTGTCAGCTGGATGTCGTCAGCAAAAAGGCTTGTTTTGTACATTTTGCCAAAGAGGATTGGGCCTGCGATGTTATGGTCCTGTCTGATGGCTTCTGCCAATGGTTCGATCGCCAGAGCAAACACCAATGGAGACAAAGGACATCCTTGTCTCGTACCATTTGTAATCAAAAAATGGGGTGGAAAGTATGCCATTGACAAAGACTCTGGCCGAGGGGGAAGAATATAATGCAAGTATTGACGTGAGAAAGCTGCCCTTTATTCCAAATGTAACCAATACTGCTTTTAAATATTTCCAATTCAGTCTATCGAACGCTTTTTCTGCGTCTAATGATAGTAGTAGGAGAGGTTGGTAAAGACTGGAGAAAGATTCAATAATATTGATCACCTTTTTCGTATTATCAGGTCCCTGCCTCCCTGTCACAAATCCTACCTGATCTTGATGTATTAAAATCGGTAGCAGTGAATTAAGGCCCTCATTCAGAGCCGTACGCTCTGAGCAGAGCGCACGCTCTGAATGAGGGCCGGGCTCCATTTTCATGGAGCGTCCTCCTGGACGCTCGTATAGCTGTGGGTCACCACCCACAGGCTATACGAGCGTGCATTGTGATGGCCGCGATGGTCGAGACCATTGCGACCATCGAAATTGCGAGTCGGAGCCTGCGGTTGAGGTTTTCAACCGCAAGCTCCGGAGTGATTTTGGTTCTATCAGAGCTGGCTTATGACGGGAGGCGTTCCCGTGGGAACGCCCCCGTCAGGGAGGCACGCCCCCGGCACGCCCACCAAAGGGGGCGTGCTGTCAATCAACATTGACAGCACGCCCCCTTTGATCGGACACAACGAGCGAAGGACTTTCCTTCGCTCGTCGCGTCTGGCGCATGCGCACGACGGAGCTCCCTCCGTCGTGCGCATGCTCAGTCCATAGCATCGACCCACTTGCGAGCGGACAGCCGCTTGCGAATGGGTCTGAATCAGGCCCTAAGTCTGTTTGCTAAGAGTTTGTCGAATATTTTAATATCCGTATTGAGAAGTGCAATTGGCCTGTAATTAGCCATAGAGGACAAATTTTTACCTGGTTTGGGGAATGCTACTATTCTCGCCTCTAGCATTTCTCTCGGGAAAGAGCCCCCTGATGAAACATCATTAAACATGTGTGCTAAGATGGGAGACAAAGTATCTTGAAAGCATTTAAAAAAATTATTTATATAACCGTCTGGTCCCGGAGCCTTATCCAAAGGAAGGGATTTGATAACTGATAAAATTTCTTCCTCGGACCAGGGATCAGCTAGTGCAGTCAAAGCGTCAGCGTCCAGGGATGGAAGGTCCACTGTACTAAGAAAATCATCTATCTGGGTTAGTGAGGGTTGGGGCGTCATAGGGTCATCTTTCAGATTGTAAAGGGAGGAATAATACTGCGCAAAGGATTCCGCTATAGCATAGGGATCTGTAATTTTGGTACCTTTGATATTGGAAATCATTCTTATACTTTCTTTTGCTCTTTTCCCCCTTAACTTTCGTGCTAGCATTCGGCCTGCCCAGTCTCCCTGAATATAGAACTTTTGGCGTAGCTTAAACATTGTCTGATGGACTTTTTTAAGAGCCAAAGTGTTCCATTCTGTTCTGACATTAAGTAGTTCCCTATAAATTGCGTCGTCCTTCGGATTAAGTTTATGTTTAGCATCAAAATCTGCCAGTCGACA
This sequence comes from Taudactylus pleione, assembly GCA_031769625.1. NCBI lineage: Eukaryota > Metazoa > Chordata > Amphibia > Anura > Myobatrachidae > Taudactylus > Taudactylus pleione. The sequence continues at coordinate 4,640,020 of JAUIMM010000350.1, read as the reverse complement.
TTCGATATTTACTTGTTGGAGAATAGACGCCTTATGTAAGCGAGCCGCTGCCTGAATAGCTGAACCCCTAAGCACTGCTTTAAGCGAACACCAGAAGGTAAACGCGGAAGTATCCTCTGGTTTGTTGGTTTCCAGAAACAGGGATAGGGCATTGGATATTACTTGTTTAGATTCGGTATGGGTCAGAAGATATTCTCCCAAGCGCCAGGGGCCTGGGGGAGGCCTCAATCTATTGATATCCCAATCTATGGACATTGCCGCATGATCTGACCAGGCAACTGGTAGGATTGATGATTGTTTAATATACGGTAAGGACCATTTATCTGCCAAGGCCAGATCAATGCGGGAATAGGATTTGTGCACCTGAGAATAATAGGTGTAGTCCCTCTCACCTGGATGCCCTGCCCTCCATACGTCATACAACTCGTATTCACTAAGGATTCGTCTGAAGCTCTGAGAATGATTTTGAGAAGGTTGCGGATTAATTTTTGATTTGGATGAGGATTTATCCCACAGCGGATCCGGAGCAATATTAAAATCTCCCAATAATAGTAAAATCCCTTTTTTATATGTTTGAAGAGCCGTGCAAAATTTCCTAATAAAGGATATTTGTTTCGTGTTTGGAGCATATATTGATGCAAGTGTCACTGGAACATTATCTAATTTACCTACAAGTATAAGATATCGGCCCTCCTTATCATTTATTTGTTTATCTAAGATAAAATTACTTGTATTAGAAAATAGAATTGCCACTCCAGCTTTTTTGCAAGGACCATTGGAGGTATAGCAAATGGGAAATTTCAAATTAGAAAATTGAGGGGGGGTGGATTGTTGGAAATGGGTTTCTTGCATAGCGATGATATGAGCCTTGCATTTAGCAAAATATCGCAGTGCGAGTCGTCTTTTATTGGGAGAGTTGAGTCCCTTAACGTTAATAGACAATGGGCCTGATTCAGACCCACTCGCGAGCGGCTGTCCGCTCGCAAGTGGGTCGATGTTATGGACTGAGCATGCGCACGACGGAGGGAGCTCCGTCGTGCGCATGCGCCAGACGCGACGAGCGAAGGAAAGTCCTTCGCTCGTTGTGTCTGATCAAAGGGGGCGTGCTGTCGATGTTGATTGACAGCACGCCCCCTTTGGTAGGCGTGCCGGGGGCGTGCCTCCCTGACGGGGGCGTTCCCACGGGAACGCCTCCCGTCAGAAGCCGGCCCACTGACATCACTAGTGGGATAGAGCCAAAATCACTCCGGAGCTTGCGGTTGAAAACCTCAACCGCAGGCTCCGGCTCGCAATTTCGATGGTCGCAATGGTCTCGACCATCGCGGTCATCAAAATGCACGCTCGTATAGCCTGTGGGTGGTGACCCACAGCTATACGAGCGTCCTGAAGTACGCTCCATTTTCATGGAGGCCGGCCTTCATTCAGAGCGTGCGCTCTGCTCAGAGCGTACGGCTCTGAATGAGGGCCAATATCTTAACCATTTGGAAATATTATAACATTGCTTAGCATTAATTGTTCTGAACCTAAGTGTACCAAAGATAAGAACGGATTGCTGGTTATATAAAGTACCTGAAAACTAGTTAAATTGGTGAAAAATGAAAAAAGATAAGAAAACAGAGTAATAACAAAAAATGAATAGTTCCATAAAGAATCTATCAGGGACCACCTTCTTAGGTGGTACATTGGGGTGAGTGGCCAATAGATCATTTAACCCCCGTCTGGGGTCAGAACACTTTGCATTATACTTGAGTAGTCTATATAAAAGAAACAGAAAACACATACAACGACCTATATCTATCACTTAAATAGAGAACACAGAAAAAGGTCTCAGATGTATATAGAGAAAAAGAAAAAAAAAGCAATAGGCACACACCCAGTGTTCCAAACTGTGAAATAAACGGAACATGAACATGATGCTCCATTTTGTGGCTTAAACTGAAAAGGCAGCTCTATTCTATAATTTACTACCTCTATGCAAGTCGCCCTAATTATAAAGTGTCACAAAAAAAAAAAAGGAGCATCATGCAACGAATAGTCAGTTAGATATAGCAACACTAGGTGGGTACACCGCTATGAGAAAGGATACAGACATTCTGAAAACAGTTAAGACCATTCCTGGTTTATATGCAGGTTGCTTGGTAACTTCTGTGAGATGTCTTCTAGATTCCAAGACACTAGAAGCTGGATACCAGCCGCTGGATCCGATACGACTGTGGTAGAGCCATTCCTATTGATTATCAATTTAGTGGGGAAGCTCCATCTATAATTGATGGAAGCCTTTTGTAGGGCTCTGGTGACTGGCAGAAATGATCTTCTTGATGCTAGCGTTGCAGCAGAGAGGTCACCAAAGATTTGGATTTTTCCCATAGTGGAAGCATCTGCTGACCTTGCTGCACGAAGGATTGCCTCTTTAGTGTGGAAAAAATGTACTCACGTCAGAACATCGGTAGGAGCATTACGGGCTTTAGGCAGTCTATGCACATGGTCCAGTAAAAAGTCAGATATCTGTGTAGTTGGTAGAAGTTTCATAAATAAATCCGTCACATGTGCTGTCACTCTGAATTTGGAATTGTCTTCGGAATCCCACGAAGTTTGAGATTATTTCGCCTAGACCTATCTTCCAGGTCTGCGGTCTTAATCCTCAGGGATGTGACCTCTGACTGTAACTCTTTATGAAGATTGATCAGTTCATTATGTGATTTTACGACCTCTTCCAACTTGTTCTCCAAATGGTCTGTGCGGGACCCCAACTCGTCCACCGAGCGTTGACAAGATTGCAAAGCTGATTTAAATTCAGAAGTAATATCGTCCTTAAAGGAAGCCAAGAGCATCCTCATGGAGCCCATTGTGAGTGGGGCATCATCCCCCGCAATGTCAGGTGACTTCCGGGTGGAGAAGTCGATCAGAGGATGCGCGGACGAACTTCCGGTGAATACCGGAAATGCTCGGACGCGTTCTGTTCCTGTATATCAGTAATTCTTCAAATGAAAACACATGGATTTACACCTGCCAATCTCTAATGGGGTTGTGAGGAACATGCGGTGGGACCGATTATGGACTGGAGTTTTGGTTTTTACTATAGGATTTTAGCAATTAGCAAATCTATGTCTGGAATTAGGTGTTACTGTGAATGTTATTAGAAGCTGTATAAAAGAGGGTGTTTTTTTACCTCTTACCTTATGCCTTGAGAAAGATACACACTTTCATGTATCGAAACGCGTTGGCAAAGAGGTGATTTGGATATTTTCTGGACCTTACCTGGTGGATGGTTGGTGACTCTTGGGGACGCCCGGGCTTCTTTCACCCATGTTTCAAAAAGTAAGATCTGTCTACTTTGTCACACTAGTAGACCATTACACTTGGTAAGGGTCCATCTTAACTTGATTTTTATGTTGTATGGTGTCTGTATAAATAAAACGTTAATACACTATTGGAGCTTTTCTTTATGCTTTGTATATCCTGTGGGATGGTTTTGGAACCCTGAACCTTGGAAGTAACTACAGGAGATTGCAGTCTATGTCGTAAGGATTATCCTTGACAGTGCCTGATTGTCTACTCTAATCGGTAGACCAATTCTTGGGGTAATTGAATATCATAATTATTTAAATTAATTCATCAGTACACTATGATTTCATTATCTGTTCTTTGAGGTGATTATCCGGGGAATAAAGAAATTCTGGTGGACGGATATACCGAGAAACATTTGAATCGAGAATTTCTATTTTACATTAGTAGGAGCGCCTCCTGGACACACTTGGTGATATCTTTTGATTGTATTTATTGTAAAGTGTATGGTGACACTTCTTTTGCATTAAGGAGTCTGAGGGGCTGCTAATTGCGCACGTGTTCTAAAATTTTTTAGTCTATGCACACGGTCCAGTAAAAAGTCAGATATCTGTGTAGTTGGTAGAAGTTTCGTAAATAAATCCGTCACATGTGCTGTCAACTCTGAATTTGGAATTGTCTTCGGAATCCCATGAAGCTTGAGATTATTTCGCCTAGACCTATCTTCCAGGTCTGCGGTCTTAATCCTCAGGGATATGACCTCTGACTGTAACTCTTCATGAAGATTGATCAGTTCATTATGTGATTTTACGACCTCTTCCAACTTGTTCTCCAAATGGTCTGTGCGGGACCCCAACTCGTCCACCGAGCGTTGACAAGATTGCAAAGCTGATTTAAATTCAGAAGTAATATCGTCCTTAAAGGAAGCCAAGAGCATCCTCATGGAGCCCATTGTGAGTGGGGCATCATCTGCAACTTCCAGTTGTTTGGAGGAAGCTCGTGGGGGGTCGTCAGATGGGGTGCCTAAAGCAGACGGGTGTTTACTGCTTTTATTAGACGATGGGCCTGCTTTATCGGTTTGTGAGGAGGGAGACGCTTTGAAGAACGATACTTGTGGAACAGTCGAAGGCTTTGGGCGTTTAGGTGCCATCATGAAAGAGCTGGAGGCACGCTGTTATGTGTTAGATATCAGATATGGAAGCTTATACTGTTACTCAGTATATAGACGGACGACGGAGGGTCCAATTGGAATTAGCAGAGATGAGCCAACATTTCGAAACAGTGGTATTTATTACTTGGAAGGTAGCCTATCAGTTTCATAGACGTAGTTCTGGCAGAAATGTATTATCTTTTGACAGTGTGCCAAGGTTCCTGAGCTGTTGGAAGCCGCTAATTCACAAAATGCAGGCGATGATGATGTCTAGGAAAGTGTCGTTAGCGTTTTCAACACAAGGAGCGGCTATGTAATATAGGGTGTCTCCGTCTGGTAATTCCAGTCAACCAGGTGAGGTGTTAGGGTGGGTCAAGCCTCTATAACTCAGGGTCTGCCCGATAATACCGGCCAGTTGACAGGGTTAAGGGCTATTTAATTATCCGGACTCAGAATGGCTTAGGTCTGGAGTCACCCTGCTATACGTCTGGTCCCCCTGGCTTCCAGATCTCGCCCCAGATCGGTGAGTTTCCCGATGTAATTTGGCCTTACAGAGGGCCAGAGATTATAAAAGTGCTCCCGTATGGCTCTGGGTCCCCTGTCAGCACTGTAAGATGAGGTAGCTGCAGTAAGCGTTATTTGGCAATATGGCGGCCCCCCGCGATTCGCGGATCCGTCTGCGGTTACCTCCGGGGGTCCCCTGGTGATATTATCTATCTCTCCTTGAGTCTCGTCTAACGGTGAGGGTCTGGAAGATGCTGAGGGGTCACAGGTCCGACTTGCCGCGTCACAGCAATAAGTAATATGGCGGCCTCCCGCGATTTCGCGGGTCCGTTCGCGGGAGTTTCTGGGGGCCCCCAGGGAGTGAGACTGGTCAATCCTTGTGTCCGGGCAGTCCGTGCAGGTCCGGAGGGTGCAACGGAGTCGCGGCTCTGTCCAGCGGCCGCCGCTACAACCCCGCTCCGCGGCGCTCCAAAATTGAGGTCGGGGCCTCTGGATGTGTACTAGGCCTCAGCCGCTCCGGGGCCGCAAGATGTCCCAAAAGTCCGGGCGGGCGTTCAGCGGGCTACTGATGGTCGCCCTGGGCTGAGAGGACCAGCTCAAACTATGGAGTCCGGCCGAATTTAGCTATTTTTAAAGTTGGCCTGGGGAGCTGTGAGGAAGCACGTCTGCTCTCATCAGCTAGCAGGCCACGCCCCCCAGGATTGAGGGTTTTAACGTAAGTGAATTTCGCCTGTTGAGGTTGGTGTGGCCATAGGCCTCAACATGTCTGCAAAGTAGTCTGATACTTTAAGTATGGAATTCATCGCACCTGTAAGGTGCACCCTGTTATATTTGTGGAGTGTGGGAAGACAACTAATGACCCGGGAAAACTCCACGCAAGCACAGGGAGTATGCAACTCCACCTAGATTGGGCCGTGGTATTAAACACATGACCTGAGCTCTGTGAGAGAGGAGTGTTAACCATTACACTAACCATACTGCCCTATTGACACGTACCTTGTCAATCTTATGTGAGATGGAGTAAAACAGACAGGCCATAGTAGAGAGCTAATTGCCTGAGAGGCCATATAGGTATTGAGCCATAGTACACTAGGCCAGTGCTTCTCAAATTCGGGGCCTGATTGAGAGCCGTTCGTAAACGGCCGCTCGTTCGCTCTGAGCGATGTTCGCACAACTGCGCATGCGTATGGGTCATAATGCACATGCGCAAACCAGTCATTGCGGTCGGAAATCTTGCGCTCGCAAAACAGCGAGGGGCTGCTAATTTGATTGACAGAATGTACCGTTTGTGGGTGGTAACAGGGGAAGGTGCTTGAAAACAGGGGAGTGGAGATCCGAACGCAGGTGTGCCAAACGGTGAAAAGGGCGTTTAATGGGAGTGCATAATTAGTAAAGGAGCGTCATCGACCACGTCACTTGGTTGTCTTTTAGCCTGAACTGCTCGCAATGATTGCGGTAAGAAAAACCTACCACAAGCACTGCGAGCAGTTCAGATGCCTTCCGATGTTCCCGATTAATCTAATAAATACCGGAGATGACATGTGATGCGAACGGCAAAGTGGCGTCTTTACAAAATATCGAGCGCATTTTTCGTTCGCTCGCTCGCTCAGACATATAGGCGTCAACAAACTGCAAAGAGTGAGCGCTCAATTTAAATAGCCGGCCCCTTTTTTGGAACGACCGTCCGCAAATAGCGTCCGGGTCTGAATCAGGCCCTCGGTCCTCAGGACCCCACACAGTTCACGTTTTCCATGTCACCCAGCAGGTGGACAGGTGTATTCTTTACTCACCGACACATTTTAAAAGATCCACAGGTGGAGCTAATTTTTTCACTTGTGATTCTGTGAGGAGACCTGGAAAACATGCACTGTTTGGGGTCCTGAGGACCGAGTTTGAGAACCTGTGCACTAGGCTAATAGTTAAGTTCAAGTTAAAACTGACATCTCTAGACTCTAACACATAACCCTGTTAACAGCAACGGACATTGGGCCTGATTCAGAGCCGGACGCAATTAGCGCTCGCTCTTCCAGAAAATAGGGGTGGCTATTCAAATGAACCGTTCGCTGTTTGCGGTCTGTTCACGCCTCTAGGTCTGAACGAGCGAACAAAACTTGCGGTCGTTTTTTGGGAAACTACGCCCCCTGGCCGCTCGCATCCTACGTCATGTCCGCTATTTATTAGATTAATCGAGTACATCGAACAGGGTATGAGCTGCTCGCTATTCTTGTGGTTGGTTTTTGCTACCACAATTTTGCGAGCAGTTCTGGCTATAAAATAACCCAGTGACGTGGTCAATGACGCTGCTGTTTTAATTATGCACACCCATAAAACGCCCGTTTTGACCTTTAAGCACGCCTGCGATCGGATCTCCACTCCCCGTTTTCAAGCACCTTGCCCTGTTACCACCCACATACGCCTCATCCTGTCACTCAAATTATCAGGCATTCGCTATTTTGCGAGCACATGAATTTCGGCCGCACTGACTGGTTCGCGCATGCGTATAATGATCCGTACGCATGCGCAGTTGGGCAAACATCGCTCGGAGCGAACGAGCTGCCGCTTACGAGTGGCTCTGATTCAGGCCCATTGTCGGCAGACAACATACTTACTGTATGGATTTTGCAGAATCTTCTATAATGGTATGCGCTAACAGTAAAGTATTTGTACACAGAGAATAGACATAAGAAGGAAGCAGCGGTGGTTTCAGTCTGCGTGCTTTTTCCATACTAGAGCACAATGATGTTAAACGTATCACACCTGGTATTCCCAGGCGGTATCTATTCAAGATCCAATCCGGCCTTATTCTGCTTAGTTTCCGATATTAAGCGTGCTTGTGGACACCAACCTCTTTACAATACATGCAGTTACATTAACATTGCGTTAAAATATAATTACCTTCAGGAATGGAACCCGGGTACCTGGGCATGCTAAGCGTTGGCAGTACCTCTAGTCCAAAGTAGCCCCACTTAAGCCTGCATAGGCAGACTTTTAACCTATCACCCTGGAGGTAGATCTGATACTGAAGGTGAGAACATACACACTTCACACAGATAGAAGGTCTAATGCTGTGAGGCAGAAATGATAATCATTACACCATCCGCACTGCCACTATGCCAGAGAATAACTTTGCCTTTCCCAATGCTATACTAGAGAGGATAGAGGCACAGGCTAGTACAGTATGTAGACACAGATATGCGTTACACTAGACGGATAAAAACTGTAAAAGAAACCTGCAGAATCACCCCCTCATGTAAGAGTGTGCCCTGTAGAGTACAATGGCGGCATCAGTATACAGAATGTACGCCTAATGGAGGAGGGGGGGGACACCCCCCTCATGAAGCTGATTTAGCATGGCCAGCCATGAAGAGGGTTCCCACAGCGGTGTAAACCCTCGGCCGTAGTGGGAGAGCGAGGATTAACCAAGCCGCCACTAGCTCCGCCACCCAGCTCTGCCCGCTGTGCAGTTTAATGCGGTATTAATGTCGGATACTAGCTGCAGCCTAAAGTAACTGGCTATTGCGCATACTGTTGCTCGTCCCCCATGGGGGGGAGCTTAAAGAGTTGATGTGCACTACGGGGTTCGATCCCAGGACCTCATGGTCTTCAGACCAGCGGCTCTGCGAGTTGAGGAGGGGAGCACTTGTGCGCTGATATGACAGCCTACTGTAACGCAGAAGTGCAGCGCTTCCTACCACCGCCGCTGATAAGTATGCTGTGCTATGAGCTGCCTGCCAAAGAGCTGGGGGTCTCCGTGACTTTAATATACCCGCTACTTTGCTATTCAAGGGAGATGGGATGTACTCACCGCTGTATGTGGCGGCCGGTGCGCTGTAGGACCGTTAGACACGGACACTAGCCGCAGGCAGTTGTGGCAGGTCCCCAGAATCCGGTGACCCTGTGGCCAAGGACCCGGACACAAGCAGCAGGCAGCTGTGGCGGGTCCCTCCGGCGGCCGCAACGATGCAGGCAGACTTGGCAGCCAACAGTCTGCCTGTGAAGAACTTCATCGGACAAAAATTTTTTTAACAAATAAGTAAAAAAAAAATAACGGAAAAAAGTGGCTGGAGACAGCCCAAGTGCCTCCGGTTCACTCGAGGCATAAATCTAAACTGGACTCGGGAGGGGTATAGAGGGGGAGAAGCCAGCTACACTTCTTAACAATTTAAAGTGCCAGGCTCGACTCACACACCTGCCTATTCCCCAGTGTATAAGCTCCAGTGTCCCCTAGTGAATGAAAGAGAAATTGCAAATGCAATTGCTTCTAGATCAGAATCACTCCCTTAATTACTGAATTTTATGCTACAAAATTTGCTAGTTCATGAGTGTAAGTAAAGATGACCAGAAGGGTTTCACTCATGCAGGTCTTTCTGGAACTTTCATATGTGGACACCAAGGTGGTAGGATGGCGGTACAGATGTCACAGCAACATGGGCGCCAGACCACCTCTCATTCATATACTGTACATTGGGACTATTTGCACTCTTTTATGTTCCACTCCAGCACAGTACTTTGGTTGAACTAGTTATGTACATCTCCTATCACCTATCCCTGCACATTTCTTGTAAGAGAATTGCGGAGAGATTAGTTCATAATGAAAAGTGTTAAGCCCACTGATATTAGTATAGGTTAGTCCAGTGGTTCCCAAACTGTGCGCTGCGTCACCCTGGGGTGTCTTGGGACACTTGCAGGGGTGCCTCAGGTTGGTGGTCCAGCACCAAATCAAATTCTTTATGGTCAATGTAATGTAAATATGTGCACAAACAGAACACAAACCTGTCCACCACCACATAACTGAACCTAAGGACGACAGGTAGCACAATTTACTTCACTTTACTACTTTACTACATTTTTTTCTCAATAAAAAACTTTTGGCTTAGGGGTACCGTGAAAAGAATGCTGATTCACTAGGGCACCGTGATTCAAAAAAGTTTGGGAACCACTGGGTTAGTCTTAAAAGTTCATGCATCAAAGCCCACTAGTGGTGAAAAATGATTATAATGCTAATGAATACCAACTTTTACTTAGTGAAAGCTGCATGCAGTAATAAAGAAAAATAAGTGTTCATAAAATAAGTGCTTTGTTTTTTGTGCTATATATTTTTGTTTGCCATATATTTTTGTGGTTGGCCTTATACAATGCTGGTTAGATGACATTGCCTTGACCGAAACATTGGCATGGTATGTATATGTTTTGTTTCTGACTTGTGCTATTTGGACATTAAATGCACTGTTTATGCTTTACTTAAAGTCTGGTAAGTGCCATCATTTCCATGATAGGATCCATGTGGGTATAATACAGAGTTGCCTACTCCCGCATTCCGCGATAGCCTCCTGAATTAAGGTGGGAGCTCCTGCTACCCTGCAAAGTAGGCTGAATCCCCCTCATTCCCACTGCCCCATATAAAAATCCGGACTGCACATGTGCGAGTCTGGTGGTGAAGGGGCGGGGCCTGAGCTTGACTACGTCAAGATGCAGGGGCGTACTCACCATGGGTCACTGGTGCAGGGAGTCAGGAGTGCGGTTGCTACTGGGCCCTGTGACGCCTCCCCCTGCTCCCAGCTCACACACCGGCCAAACACAGATAGACTGCTGAGAGAGACTGATGCTCCCAGCATTCCCTAGCCAGCCAGTGATAACAGAGGGATGAGGAGCCGATGCTGCAGAACTGAAGAGCTGCTTCAGACTGTGAGGTGTAAATATACTAAAAAGAGAGTTTTTAGAAGTGAGTTTTAGAAGAGATGTTGCCCATAGCAAACAATCAGATTCTACTTAACATTTAACTAGCACCTTCTAGAAGATAATAGCTGGAATCTGATTGGTTGCTATGGGCAACATCTCTTCTAAAACTCACTTCTAAAAACTCTCTCTTTAGTAAATTTACCCCTGAGTGTTTCAGAGCTCAATGTAGCTCCTGCAAAATCTATTGATGTCAGTGCCATGGGAGAGGAGAGGGGGGGAATCTAGTAATGTGAATGTGCGTGTGTAGGGGATCTAGTAATGTAAATGTGTGTGTGGAGGGGATCTAGTAGTGTGTGTGTGTGCGTGCGTCTCTCTCGCAGGTTCTCAAACTCAGAATCACAAATGAAATAATTAGCTCCACCTGTGGATCTTTTAAAATGTGTCAGTGAGTAATGACTACACCTGTGCACCTGCTGGGTGACCTGGAAAACGCGACCTGTGTGGGGTCTCGGCGACCGAATTTGAGAACCATTGGTGTAGGGGATCTAGTAATGTGAATGTGTTTGTACGCAGGGGATCTAGTAATGTGAATGCGTGCGTGTGTGTGGAGGGGATCTAGTAATGTGAATGTGAAAGTTTGTGTGTGGAGGGGATCTAGTAATGTGTGTGTGTGTGTAGGGGATCTACTCACGGTGAGTTACCTTGCAACCTGCCCGTCTCCCATTTGGTTAGTACTGTACAATCAGGGGTTGCTGAGCCTATCTTTACATAGATTCTCCATGTGTACGGTTACTGTTACCGGTCTTATGCACAACGGGGAGGACATTGAAACACAGATCCTCCCTGTGGCCTATACGCCTCTTCCTCGGTGGAGATGAGAGCCATCCCCCCATCAGCCATCGATCTAACATCAGGGATGGGATGAAGCCTCCCTTTTGGCGTAATCTACCAGATAGTTGTTCGGTTCTATGGGTTCTGCCAGATATATCTTTGTTGGCAGTGTATCCTTATGGCTCCTTATTCCATTCTGACCTTTCTCTATCCCTGAGTAATACAGGGGCTGGTTTCAGGTTCCACCTTTAGTAGGTATAGGGTGCCATAGCCTACTGGGCTCATACATCTTGTACTGCTTTGTCCCAGGTTCCAATCTCTCCTGGGATCTTTTAATGTCAGGTCTACCAGATTTCATACTATATAGTCATTGTTGAGGACATTCCTCACTGGAATATACGCTAACCTGATGGGACTGGCGATGCAGCAAGAAGGTGTCTGTTTCCAATTACATTTTAGATGGACGGGATTGCACAGTCACTTGTGTCTGGCTCTGCAGTTCCATCCATCTCTGAATCAGGACCTAAGTATGACTTGTCTCAAACAGAGCGGCTCTCCTGACATGTATAGGGTTCTCTGTGGTGCAAGCAAGATTGCAGTGGCTAATATATACATGCCTGTGTGTCTGAAGCCACTCCCTGTTACCCAGTGGCGTAACCAGAGGTATGGGGGCCCCATAGCAAAATTTCCGCAGGGCCCCACAGGTCTAGCTATGCCCCCCTCCGCTCCGCCATGCACTCCTTACCACTGGACCCCGGCGCGCCGCTCCATCTCTCCTCAATGAAGATGGGAGAAGGCGTGGCCATGATCCAGGGATCCACCCCTCCTCCCATCTTCTGTGAGTGAGAGATGTATCAGAGGAGATGGGCCTGCAGCGCTGATGATCCATGCATGATGTCCTTCTTGGTTTCAGAGCCTGGAGACAAGAGTGTTTTGGATTTAAGGCAAGACCTAGTCCAGATGTTTTGCTCAGGTTCATCCATGGCAATAATGGCAAACTAGTAATGAGCAGTGGACACACTGTTGGTTTGGCCAGTATTACCCAGTAACAGCCGTCACCGGCAGTGTTTCTAGATGACTGTACATTGATGCCGTGTTTTTGTACAGTGCACTGTTCCTGCTGGCTCACGTTAGATGGCTGTTTGGAGGCTGAGCTTTTTAACAGCCTGGCGCATATTTAATTTGCTGCCTATTCTTTATAGCCATGGAGATCCTCACCTAGGCTAACTGACTTTCTAGATGACCAGTCTCCCCTCTACATGTATGTCCTGCATGGTGGCATATGGACTTGTTGTGTAACTGTCTGAGCTGTATATAAATGGTCTTGTTGATGCAGAGCTACATGCTGGTCTCCTTGATGGAGGGAGATGGGAGGGTTTCAGATCTGAAGCATCATACACTGATCCAAATGTTTTTGTTTTTTTATTAATCAGTGGGAGAACTGGCAATTTAGTAATGAGCAATGGACACACTGTTGGTTTGCACAGCTACAGGTATCACCAGCAGCAGGGTCAGAGCTATGGGAGACAATGGAGACGTCTGCCACTGGGCTCCATCTCTGAAGGGGCACCTCCTCCATTGTCCACAACATATTCACCCCACTTAGGGCTGTAACTATGTACCTGGTGTGTACCGTCATGGCCGCCCAGTACATGGCACCCCTTCCCGGCACATGAGAAGCCACCATACACTAGTGGAGAGCTCCATGTCAGACCATCAGCTGCTGCCTTCGTCTATCTATAGCCTGTTTGCATGCAAATTGCTAAATTACAGCATCAGCGGCTGTGACGGATAAGGGGGCACCAAATTATAACTTGCCTCCGGGTGTCTGGGATGAACTTATGTCACTGACCAGTAGAGTTTTATCGATTCCTACCTACCTATACCTTCTAAAATTGTCGCTATTTTTAGCTTTTTGAGTTGCAGAAGAAATAAATGCTTCCAGACTTTGAGTGCGGTTCCCAAAGCACAAAAAGTTATTATTCAATATAAAAACAGATGGTTACACACTGTGATCTAAATACAATTAGCGCAAATAAATCATAAAGACCCAAGGTACAGTTGTTACATACACACGCGCTCTGGACGCAGATACCGGCATCAATATAGAAACCTCAGTCAACAGCAAGGCAAGAAGACTGGCATCCAAGTTTAGAGAGCCCACATATATACACTAGCAGAGATAGGCAATACAATAGAACAGTTTGGCATGATTCCATTGGTTCTAATTCCTGGTTCTTCTGTTACAGTATAGTTCATAGGTCAGTTCGAATGGACTGACACAAACAGCCCTTTGTCTCCTTTTTCCCGCTGCATACTAAATCTAAGCTGGTTACATTGCAGAGTACATTTTAATGTTTAACTCTCTATAGTCCATAGTTTGCAGACACATGTTGCGATCTTCTCACCGATGGTACCGGAAATCTGCAAAGACACAGTGGATCAGTACAACACCAAACACGGACTGCTTACCATGTACTAAACCTTAGATATCAAATTACATTTATTTCACAACATTAATAATACTGAATAAACCTTGAATATTACACTTTAATGCTAGGGAACCTTTTATATAAGTGGGCAGTGTGTAAGTATTGGGATTTTGGGAAGAGACACTAGTTAGCATTGTGCGACTACGTGTTTGTGGAGTACACCATGTTACGTGTTTTACAGGGTTAATCATTTTATATGTTTTAGTGACTGTATTTATATGGTGAGGACTTTCAACTTCTTTCTATTGTGTGGGAATCGCACGACGTTAAATAATAGCATCGCCGTATGTACTTATAATGGGCGAGATTCACTAAAATGGCGCTGGGCGGCCAGTCGCAAAATGGCGTCTTATTGCAATTCGCAAAATGGCGTCGCGCAGATTTAATTTGAAACCGATCATGTCTCATCCAATTATCCGGCTTCGACAGTTTCTTGATAGCTATACTTTGATGTTGTGTGTTTGTGCAGAGCACTGTTCCTTCCGGCTCACGCTGCATGGCTGTTTGGAGTTTTGTAACAGCCTGGTACAGATTCTGGGCCTGATTCAGAGCCGTTCGCTATTTGCGGTCGTTCGTTCAAAAACAAGGGGTGGCTATTCAAATGATCCGTTCGCAAATTGCAGTCTGTTCACACCTCTAAGTCTGAACGAGCGAGCAAAACATACGCTCGTTTATTTGTTAAAAACGCCCCCTGGCCGCTCGCACCATACGTCATGTCCGCTATTTATTAGATTAATCGAGTACATCGACCAGCGTATGAACTGCTCGCTATTCTTGTGGTTGGTTTTTGCTACCACAATCTTGCGAGCAGTTCTGGCTATAAAATAACCCAGTGACGTGGTCAATGACGCTGCTGTATTAATTATGCACACCCATAAAACGCCCGTTTTGACCTTTAAGCACGCCTGCGTTCTGATCTCCACTCCCCGTTTTCAAGCACCTTCCCCTGTTACCACCCACATACGCCTCATTCTGTCACTCAAAATAGCAGGCATTCGCTATATTGCGAGCACATGAATTTCGGCCGCACTGACTGGTTCGCGCATGCGTATAACGATCTGTACGCATGCGCAGATGTGCGAACATCGCTCGGAACGAGCGTACTGCCGCTAGCGAGTGGCTCTGAATGAGGGCCTCTATTTGCTGCCTTGTCTCTCTCTTTTTATTTTACCTGTTTCCTTAAGGACAGGCAGACTGTAGCTGTGACAGTCTGCCTGCAACTAGGAAGCCACCAGGGAGGGGACCACCACAGCTGTGTCTGATCACCCTGTACTGAGCTTTGGTTTTTTTTTGTAATTTCAATTTGGCTCAGCGAGACCAGCCACAACTGACATCGGTTCGCATCCGGGTCCCCCGCAGCCCCCCTCCCTGCCCGCAGCAGCATGGTGAGTATACACACCTCTCCTGTCTAGCAGGAGACGTTTTAATAAGCTGGGCTTGTGACAGGTGGTGCTACTGCACTGTCACTTATAGGCTTCCTGCTCCCTGCTTCTCCCGATGGCCGGGGGTCCGGTGCAGTGCCGGTTCTCAGAGGGCTGCTGGATGAGAGACCGCTCAGTCACTAGCCGGAGCCCCTCCATCGATCGCGGCTGTCACCGATTGTTCAGGAACGGCAGGTACTTTAATTATGCGGCCACTCCGGTGCTCCTCTGGGGCACCAGTGCTGGCTTCATGGGGGTCCGGGCGTTTTTTTTTTAGTTACATAGGCTCTGGCCATCCCTAGCCGGAGCCGCCATACTGAGGGGGTGGAGCTTAGCATCGGCAGAATAGACTAAATGGAGATCCTGCACTACCACTTGATTGTTTGGCGCGCTCGGATCTCAAGGAGCGGCGCCATCTTGTGAACACGCTGTCCAGCGCTCCTCACCTTAGTTTGGCGCAGGGGTCATTGCTGATTTTACAGCAGAATTAGCTGCTTCCCGTTGAGAGCTGGTGGCTGCCAGGGTGACTCCTAACACATCTCACTCTTCCCTTGTACAGATGTCCCCACATACATCTATCCTCCATGCGCTACAAGTCGTCTTTTTACCTTCAAATGCTGATGCAAATAGATAGCACAAGCAGCTTCTGCTGATTAAAATGATATGCAGCATGCCTATGTTCTCTGGGCCTGATTCAGACCTGTTTGCTAGGATGCGTTCACACGCAGCCGTCAGCAGCCAAAGTATGCAAATCCCGCGATCGCTAGCAAGCATTAGCACGCCCACTATGTCTTGCCGTGTGATCGCAGTATGTATTTAGATGCCCACCAGCCTGACACAAGACGCCTACTTTTCCTTAGTAACACATGTCATATCCAGGAAGTGTATTAAACAATCGGTAACATCGGACCCATATGCAGCACTTGTGACTGACCATACCCTACCGCAAGCACTGTGAGCCCTGAATCAGGCCCTCTGAGCGAATGTGGGTGTATCTGCATGCGACATGCTACGTTACAGTGTCAGCGGCTGTAACACTGTAACGTAGTGTTTAGCATGCAGATACACCTGCACATGATGCACAGAGAACATTGGCATGCTGCATATAATTTTAATCAGCAGAAGCTGCTTGTGCTATCTATTCACATCGGTGGACGCATTTGAAGGTAAAAAGACTCACAAAAATACGCTCAGCACTACTGAGTCACGCCATGGCATGGTGCGACTAGAAGGACTGTTTAACGCGCCAGGAGGCTAAATGTATGTGGACCCATCTGTAGCTGCAGAACCGACTTCAGCTCGGGACTTAGGGCCTGATTCAGACCCGGTCGCAAGGCTGCGTTCATTTGCAGTCGTCGCCAGTCAAAGTATGCAAATCCCGCGATCACTAGCAAGACATTAGCACGCCCACTATGCAGTGCGATCTCGGTATAAAATTAGACGCCCACCAGCCTGACACAAGACTCCCACTTTCCCTTAGTAGCATACGTCATCTCCAGAAAGTGTATGAAACAGTCGGTAACATTGGCTGACATCGGACCCATATGCACCACTTGTGGTTGACTATACCCTACCGCCAGCACTGCGAGTGCTTCTGTGTTTAATTCAGCCATGTGACTTGTATGCTGACGATGCGTCTTAATTATGCACGCCCCTGAAACGGCGTTCAGAAGCACAGACACGCCTGTATTCGCACCATCACATCCCCGTTTCCATCGACCACCCCCTATCAGCACCCACAAACGGCACATCCTGTCATTCATGCTTGCGGAGCATCTGTTTACTGGCTGCAAACGCTTCCCGATCGCAGCCACTGGTTCGTGCACGTCTTGTACGTATCTGCAAATTGCTAACATTGGCAAGCTGCATGCAAACGCAGCCCTGTGACCGGGTCTGAATAAGGCCCTTAGCCCATTCAGTGAAAGGACTAGCCCGGATGATGGCCACAGTAAGTAGACCTGCTAAGAAGAGGGCACTTCCGGCGGTTCTCCAGATGAAGATTCTGAGGCTGATCACTTGTCTCAGGAGGAGGAAGGGGAGATGCTGGACGACTCAGACAGAGGTTTCCTCGCAGGAATCTGAAGCTGCACAGGGTATTGAAGCACTTATCCTAGAAGTGAGTGAAGTACTTCACGTTTCTGACCCAGAGGCTCCTGAGTCGTTAGATGATTCTATATTCTGTAAGAAACAAAAGTCCATGGTTACCTTTCCTGTTTTTCTCCAGCTAGATGAACAAATAGTGGCAGCCTGGGAGCATCCGGACCGTAAGTTCCAGATACCTACGCATTTTGTTTCCCTTTATCTTTTTCCTACAGATAACAGAAGTAAATGAGAGACTCTGCCACCTGTGGATTCTTCGGTTTCACGTCTATCAAAGAAAACCACACTCCCAGTTCCAGGGGGCTAATTCTCTTAAGGAAAGCTCAGAGCAGAAATTGGAGACAGCGTTAAAATCCATCTATACAGCTGCCAGCGCACTTCTCAGACCGCCTTGGTCAGCTCCTGGGTCAACAAGGCAATGGAGAAGTGGACGGAACAGTTGGCAGAAGGCCTCAAGTCAGAAACTCTGCGGACGGAGCTTATCACCTTGGCGGAGCATAATCAGGAATCTGCAGTATATCTCAGAGGCGACTCTAGGGACATCAGACAGGTAGGCTCCAGGATCTCAGCTTCTGCCATTGCAGCTCGCCAGGCCCTGTGGCTCTGTTCTTGGCAGGTGGACGCTGAATCTATAAATGCTATAGAAACCCTACCTTTCACAGGTGATATTCTGTTTGGTAAGGAGTTGGACAAATGGATCTCTCTGGCCACGGGGGGCAAGAGCACCTTTCTACCCTCTTCGGCTCCTACTCCACATTGCACCTTTCGTGGACCTTTTTTTCAAGGTTCATCCTCTGCAGTTCAAGGCCATGCAAAAGGACGTCAGACTGCAAGAGCCCGTTGTCTGGATCCCAAGCCAGCGGACAAGCCCGTGGCATGATGGGCTCCCATTCCCCCTTGGAGATCCCATGGTGGGTGCTTGCCTCTGTCGCTTCATGGAGGTTTGGTGGCAGACTTGTCCCGACACTTGGGTGCGGAATCTAGTATCTCACGGATACAAGGTAGAGTTTACCTTCACTCCTCCAGTTCGTTTTTTCTCCACAAAATTTCCGGTCGATCCTTTGAAACAACTGGTTTTTCGACAGGCTACTACTGGCAGAGGTTCTGGTCCCTGTTCCCACAGCTCAAAGAGACCAGGAATTTTATTCCAAAACTTTTGTGTCAGTCAGACCCATTTTAAATCTCCAGGAATTGAACCAGTACCTCTCCTTTCACAGATTCAAGATGCAATTCCTTCATTCTGTGATTGCGGGGCTAGAAGCAGGGGAGTTTTTGGTGTCCTTAGACATCAAGGATGCCTATCTGCACATCCTGATTTACCTCACCAAGCATTCCTCCAGTTTGCCATCAAGAACACTTATTACCAGTTCCAGGTCCTGTCGTTCGGTCTCTCGTCAGCTACCAGAGTATTCACCAAGGTGATGGTGGCTCATCTGCATTCCCAGGGGGTGATAATCGCCCCTTACCTAGACGACTTGCTCATCAAGGCTCCATCGGCGGAAGGCCTTCTGCGCCAGGTCTCCTTTACCCATCAGATCCTCATACAGCATGGCTGGACGCTCCGGAATTTGGAATTGGACCCTGGTCACTATGGATGCCAACCTTCGCAGATGGGGAGCTGTGGTCCTGGACAGCCACTTCAATAGGTGTTAGTTGCGTTAGGAATCCCTCTTACCGTTCAACGTTCCCGAAGTGTGGGCAGTTTACAGGGCACTGATTCAGGCAGCTCCTCTACTGCAGGGACTTCCGGTCCGGATACAATCTGACTATGGTGGCGTACATCAATCGGCAAAGAGAAACCTGCAGCCGCCTAGCAATGACAGAGGCCAGCCGCATTCTTCGGTGGGCAGAAAGACACGTCAAGGCCATTTCTGCAGTCTTCATTTAGGGAGTCGACAACTGGAAAGCGGACTACATCAGTCGTCAGGATCTCTACCCCGGGGAATGGTCCCTCCATTCCGAGGTCTTCAGCTTGTTCATCGCTGGAGACCACAAATAGACCTCATGGCTTCCCAGTCAAATCGACAGCTGCCACTTTATTGTTACAGGACCAGTGATCCAGCGGCAGTAGAAGCGGATGCCTTATTGATTCCTTGGCCGTACAGCTTCATGTACCTGTTCCCGCAATTTCCACTCCTTCCTCGAGTTCTCAAGCAGATCAAGCGCGAATCGTCCACAGTCATACAAGTGGCTCCGGATTGGCCTCGTCGAGCTTGGTACTCCAATCTACTTCTGGCAGATGAACCTTGGCCTCTTCCGCTACGGTTGGATCTTCTGCAGCAGGGTCCATTCATCTACCCGATTTCCGTCGGCTTTGATTGAGGGCATGGCTGTTGACACCGACATCCTAAAACGATGTGGGATTCCAAGGGGTGTGCGGTGAAGATGCCGGCGGGCGGAATGCCGGACGTCGTGTTGAATTCGTCAATAAACCTTTTAATATATTCCTTCCTATAAACCTCTAAGATTCACCTGCCTAGAACCTCTAAGACAAAACCCTGCCTAAAACCTCTAAACAGAACGCTAATTGCGTACGCAGTTTAACCGCAAATAAAGACAGGAGTGGAATCTGTGTTTCCAACGCACAAGTATTATTCAGGTAAAAGTACAGTCAGTTACACGCAATCTATACATACACAAGTTAGGCGTAAAAGGAAATAATACAGACCCAAGTACGGTTATACATACGCTGCGCCTCTGGACCCAGAGATAGACTTCTGACTAGATATCCTCAGTTCACCCAAAATTCAGCATGAACTGGCAAACCAGTGTTCGGACACATGTATTTATTCCCCCCCAGACTGAAACAGGACAAAGGGGGAACTTCCTGCTGATCTCATTGGTTCCCAGAGGAGAAGCATATGTAACGATACATTTAACAGGTTGTTTCAAATAGACTTTCCCTGCCTCTAACAGCCGGAGTCTTTCTGGTAACGCCTCCTGTAACATTCCATCAACTAAACATTTTGTTGCTTGTAAGTTCTGCGATCCGTAACTTGAGTTTGCATGATGCGATCTCTCCACCGATAACACCGGGATTCTGTAAAAAGCGTACGCATCAGAACGAAACCAAACACACCTTGCTTATCATGTATAATACCTTAGATATCAAAAACCTCTATTTCTTAGCATTTAAACTAACTTAACCAACTTGAATCATACAATTTGATGCTAATGGAACCTTGTGTGCGAATATGTAGTGTGTGAGTATTCGGGGTTTGATATAAGGACGCTAGTTATTAATGGGTGAGATTTAAGTGCATAATTTCTCATACACGAAGTGAACATCCAGCAGTGTGGATGGCTGAGGGTTGTAGTTCTGCATGCCCTCTGTCAGCAGGCCCCCACCTGTTGTGTGTTCAAAGGAAAACAAAACCTCTTTTGTTCTCACAGACTCTTGTGTGAAATGCAAATGTATTACCACCTCAAGCTGTGGAATTTGGGGCCATCCTGTCTAGGATTCAGACAAATCCAATTGTGTAGATATTATATTACAATTGCCACAACTATACTTTATCTGCATCCAGGGATTCCCAATTTGTATGTAAAAATACCCATTGTCTCTTCTTATTTACTTTTACTCAGAAAGCTTGTTTTTCCAGTTGCCCTTGGTAGGTTAACAAAAACATTGCCATCTGTTCTTAGCTCCTGAGTTATAACTTGAATTGACGCTGACCACAAAAATGGTGTCTTGCGATCTCATTTCCAAAATGGAGCCTTGCGGCCATTCGCAAAATGGCGTCGCCGCGATTACATTTTAAACTGAACTTGTCTCAGCCAATTATTCAGCTTCGACAGTCCACCCTTTGATAGCAAACAACATGCTATCACAATCTGCTATAAAAAATTATTTTGGGCTTACATTCACATATTATTTAGTGTTATCATGGGATGGCACAAGGTGGTTCTTAATCCATCAACAATGTGTCTCTAGGCGGGGGCATAAAACTACTATTATACGCACACTGCGGATCTTGGGAGATCATGTGACAGATGTGGGGATGCACCAGTCTTATAACAGTAGTTTTGAAGGGGAATTTGAGACTTTACATTGTCTGGGTGTTCTATAAATAACATTTCAATAATATCTTCTATGCATGTCTAAATATTATACATTTAAATGATGGTACTTCCTAGCTCAGGGTTGTAGTGCAATTCTGTATCTACCTCGGTATACATATTATCATTTCTGACCACCATCATAGTTTCATCCCTTCGTTTCACTCTGTTTTCACATTTTCCACACTTCAACACAATAGGAACACACCGGACGCATATGCCAATTACTATGATGACAATCAGTATAAGGATCAAGAATTTGCCTACGCTGGCGACCACTTCCTGGACCCACTCTCCTAGACCCGAGAACCATTTCACTGGGTTCAGCCATGACACCCATCCTTCTATCTTTTCCCCTGCTTCAGCCACTGATGCGTTATGGTTCTTACGAAATTCCCACTTTAGCTGCAGAATCTCATCCATCTTCTGGTCTATCACCTCCTTAGGGTCGCTGGTATCATTGGTGACATAAGTGCAACACTTTACTCCAAATTGGGTGGCTAACGTTACGCAATACCCTCCAGTAACAGCAGTTAAATAATTCAACACTAGCCTGTGTTGTACTAGTTCTTTCTTGTACGCTTGCAATTCTCTCCCTGTGTACCTGAATGTGTCATCGTACATCTCGGTGATATTATCTATTAATTTAGCAAGTTCCTGGATATATCTAAAATTTAATGTACCCCTAGCAATTCTGGTGGGATCCAGAGCGACTAAAACTTGGAAGCCAGTTGTCTCACTGATTAACTGAGCGGCTTTATGCATATCACCAGGTATCATATTTCTCTTGCCTCTGTGTTCATATTGTGTGTGAAGATATGGTGACGGTGTGTTTTTATGTATTCCCAACATTTCAACATGTGTGAGGGTCATAACTTCTGGGACAACTCTTCCCAGATAACACAACCCTTCGGAACTCGGGGAGAGCCATTTATACGCTTTTCTTCCACATATAAAATATACATTATCAGGGAGAATATAAGGAATGGTATGCATCATTATCATTAAACACATTTCTCTTGCAAACAATCCTATCTCAGGCTCTTCCATCTGGTATATGCAAGTTTCTGGTTGTATTATTTTAGCACAATAACCATCTGGTACTTTACCAATCATTTCTTTGGTGGAACTCAATGTATACCGGTACCTAAAATATTTCCCACTTGATTTAATTGAGCGTAGCAGATCATAGTTTATGGACTCATTATCAGCTCTTTGTGAGAAGGTCATCATCTGATTATTCCCCGTCACTTTCCAACCTCCGGGTTTATTGGGGTTGGTTATGTTTAAACACAAAAGTGATTTATCTACTTGAAATTGATAGAGTTTGAAATGAGGCGGTTTGGATGAGAGGAATTTTCCATCCAATGTTTTCCCCTTTTGTAATTCTAAAATTTCCGTGATATTCAGCGGAAATGGCACCAACCCTACATTATGCTGTCCCTGTGGCACATGTGAACACACCCAGCAATCGGTTTGATTTAACACTTTGCCTACCATGCTGTGATAATCCTCTAAAGGATACCCTCCCCAGTACGGGTTATATTTAGGTTGGCACCGTTGAATACAGCTCATCAACTAGGGACCCACAAAACTCACAAATACAGGAATCTTCAGACGATAACCCTTCACACCTTCCCCGAGTATCCGGAATGACAGCTCTCTTAACAATAACAGTACTAAGATTGGTCAGACACTCCCCTGATTGGCATTGCACTCCTCCTTTCTCCACTCCATCAGCACTGCCATCAGCTCCTGTTTCCTCAATAGGTCCCCCATCACAGACACTGGGTATTCCCGAACTGACCAGGATGGTGAACACTCTAAAAGAGAATATGAAAATGAACACAGCAGGCCCGTCCATTGTCACAACAAGACCTGCAAATTTCTCTCAGTTCAGGTATCTCACTACAACCTTTTCAATTCTCCCGGAACAAGCTCGCGAGTGACAGATCCACACTATCAGCTTTGTCTCCGACCTGTTTCTCCACCGGTTGATTGACCTTTTTACAGTGAGTGGAATGGACCCAGGTATCTCTCTCGGCCACCTTCAAAGATGTAGTACTTGTCAGCAGCACCTGGTACGGACCTTCCCACCGATCAGTCAAACAACCTGAACGTAAGAAATTTCGGATCATTACATATTCTCCTGGTTCAACATCATGGCAGTTCATTTCAGGCATATCATGGGACAACAATTTCAGTTTCTGCTGCTGTTGCTTTAACTGCTTACTCATTGATATAAGATACTTCACAGTTACCTCGTTGTTACCCTTTAGATCTTCCTGTGGACTTATAATCAAATGAGGTTGTCTACCAAACAATATTTCAAATGGGGACAGATTCAGAGGAAATCTAGGAGTGGTCCTTATACTATGTAGGACCAAAGGTAAAGCTTCTGGCCATCCTAGTCCAGTCTCCGCCATGATTTTACTTAGCTTATTTTTAATAGTCCCGTTCATCCTCTGTACCTTGGCACTGGCTTGCGGTCGGTAGGGGGTGTGAAGTCGGCTATTAATACCCATCAGCTTACACATATTTTGGAAAACATCACCTGTGAAATGGGTACCCCTATCACTTTCGATGATTCTAGGGATACCGTACCTGCATACAAATTCCTGAACTATTTTCTTGGCAGTAAACGCAGCAGTATTAGTGGCTGCTGGGTAGACCTCAACCCAGTTAGAGAATACGTCTGTGCACACTAATACATACTTAAGGTTCCTGCAGGGTGGTAATTGGATGAAATCAATTTGTATCACCTGGAAAGGTCCATCAGTCGGTGGAATGTGGGACGGTTCGGTAGGGATCGCTTTCCCTATGTTCTTTCTCAAGCAGGTCAGACAGGACATTGCTATCTTCTCTGCTTGTGAAGAAAACCCTGGTGCGCTCCAGTATGCCCTCACCAACTTGCACATGCCCTGTTTACCCAGATGAGTCAGACCATGTGCTGCTTCAGCCAGGCTTGGGTAATATGCCTTGGGAGCTACTGGCTTACCATGTCCGTCCCTCCAGAGCCCGGAGGACTCTTGCCCACACCCCTT
The DNA here is from genome assembly GCA_031769625.1 of Taudactylus pleione. Taxonomy (NCBI): domain Eukaryota; kingdom Metazoa; phylum Chordata; class Amphibia; order Anura; family Myobatrachidae; genus Taudactylus; species Taudactylus pleione. The sequence goes on along the minus strand of JAUIMM010000350.1, from coordinate 4,615,455 downwards.
GGACTTCCATATGGATTTTTCCTGAATTGAACACAAATTTTGCATCTCAATTAATTTCAGCATATCAATGGTTTGGAATTACATAATTGTTTCAATTGGAGAAGGCATTTTTAACCCCGCTGCCCATTTTGCAGCTTCGTCAGCTCTGTTGTTGCCCAGTGAGACTGGGTCATCCTCACATGTGTGGGCTTTGCATTTAATTACTGCCACTGCTTTGGGCAGTTGGATTGCTTCTAAGAGATGTTTTATGTGTCGGGAGTGTGCAACTGGTGTGCCTGCTGCTGTCATAAAATTTCTCAGACGCCATAGAGCCCCAAAATCGTGCACCACCCCGAACGCGTACCTCGAGTCAGTGTAAATGTTAGCAGATTTGCTTGCTGCCAGTTCACATGCTCTAGTCAGTGCTACTAACTCTACCACCTGGGCTGAGTGAGGAGGACCGAGAGGTTTAGCTTCCATGATGTCTGTGTCATTTACAACAGCATAACCTGTACATAATTCACCTGTGTCTGTTTGGCTATGACAACTCCCATCCGTATAGAAAGTCACATCCACATTCTCTAAAGGTGTGTCATGTATGTCAGGTCTAGCAGTAAAGGTCTGATTCAGATATGTCATACAATCGTGGGAGTCATCATGTCTGCTGAACTCACCTCCCGCCAGCAACTCCTCTCCTTCCACCCTTTGTACATCATGTTGTACATATGGCAGGTATGTTGCTGGATTCAGCGTACTGCAACGTTTAACTGTAATATTTGCAGGAGCGATTAGGGCTAGTTCCCATTTGGTGAACCTAGCCGAGGAGACGTGTCTGGTTTGAGCTGAGTTCAACAGAGCAGATACAGCGTGGGGAGTGTAGACAATCATATCATGGCCCAATACTACGTCCTCACTTTTACTCACCAATAAAGCGGTAGCTGCTACACTTCTCAAACAGGTGGGGAGTGATCTTGCTACCATGTCCAATTGGGCACTGTAGTATGCTACGGGCCTACTGGCATCACCATGTTTTTGTGTAAGGACACCTGCAGCACAACCATCGGCTTCCGTACAATATAAATCAAAAGGTTTTTCATAATCGGGTATTCCCAATGCAGGAGCTTTTGTCAGGCTATCCTTAAGATAAAGAAAGCCTGTTCTGATTCCTCAGTGTGTGTGACGCGATCGGGCTTTGAGGAAGAGACTAGTTCCTGTAAAGGCAAGGCCAAAATAGAAAAAGGTACGAATTTGCTGTTGATTCTGCGGCAGTGTCATGTTTTGTATGGCCTGGATTCTATCATTTGTGAGATGTCGTAACCCCTGGGTTAGGCAATGTCCCAAATATTTTACTCTGGGCTGGCACGGCTGTAACTTGTCCTTAGCCACTTTGTGTCCTGTTTGCGAGAGATGAAGTAACAAAAGTTTAGTATCATTCACACATGACATAAATGAGTCAGAACATAGCAATAAATCGTCCACATATTGAATTAGAACTGATCCATTGGCAGGTTGAAAAGCTTGTAAACAGTCATGCAATGCCTGGGAGAAAATACTGGGGCTGTCTATGAAACCTTGGGGCAATCGTGTCCATGTATATTGCACACCTCTGTATGTAAATGCGAATAGGCACTGGCAGTCAGGGTGGAGAGGCACAGAGAAGAAAGCAGAACAGAAGTCAATGACAGTGAAATGGGTTGCATTTGGTGGGATCTGCATCAGGATGACAGCTGGATTCGGCACTACAGGGAATTGGCTCTCTACTACCTTATTAACACCTCTAAGGTCTTGCACCAGCCTATAACCCCTCCCACCAGTTTTCTTTACTGGAAAGATGGGACTGTTGGCTACACTAGCTGTACGAACTAAAATTCCCTGTTGCAATAATCGCTCGATTATTGGAAACACCCCTAGTTCTGCTTCCTGTTTTAGTGGGTACTGGGGAATTTTTGGAGCTTGCCTACCGCTTTTTAAGTGTATCATTACCGGTCTTACGTCTGCCATTAATCCAGTGTCCTGTCCATCTTTTGTCCAAAGGGAATCTGGAATTTGGGACAACATTTCATCTACTTGTGATGGATTTTCTTTTAAAACTGTAGAGTGGTACATTATCCTTTGTGGGGTGTCTAACATATCCCGCACCTCGTATACCATTCTCTCTGGGATATCTAAATATACACCATCAGGGGTGCAATATATGACACATCCCATTTTACATAACAATTCTCTGCCCAGCAGGTTAGTAGGAGCCGCGGCAGCCAGAAGAAAAGAATGTCTGGTATGCAACGGCCCAATACTAACTTCTGCGCGTCTGGTTAAAGGATAACGTTCCACTTTACCTGTCACACCCATTGTTGGTATTGTCTCGTTGGTCACCTGTAAATTAACGGGAGATTTCATCACTGACTTGGTCGCCCCTGTGTCTACAAGAAAAGGATATTCAGTACCAGCTACATCAAACATCAAGACCGGTTCTTCCCTAGTACTTCCCGTTAACCTGACTATCTGTAGACTACAGGTATGACCTGACCCCTAGCGTTGGCTACCATTCTCCAATAAAGCATTTACGGCTACAATTGGAGCTGGTGCTTGCTGAATATTTGCTGATCTCTGTGCATATCCCTTATGGGGATATCCAGGTTTCCCTTGGTGTGGGGTCCATACTCTTTTTACTGTGCAGTTTCTACTTAAGTGTCCTGTTTGTTTGCAATTAAAACATGTCCGTGATTCAGGTGAAAGCATGTGTTGTTGTGAAGTTTGAGCAGAGGGCAAAGGTGGTGGATATGGGTAAGGATAGGGAGGGTAAGGGTATTGTGGGGGAAAAGAAGTGGGTGGATATCCTGGGACCTGTGGTTGCATTGGGTTAGTGGGATAGAGTTGTGTTTGTTGTTGAGTGGGGTTAGTGAGAGCAACTTGTTCTGGCATGAGTGTGTGTGCAAGTGTAAGCGTGTCTGTTGGCTGTGATGTTAACGTCATTCTCTCCAGATCTTGTATACTGACAGCCATTAATTTTTCGCTCTGGGTCTCCCTCTTTTTTGAGATGTTTTTGTCATGTTCTATGGCAGACTCTATGAGGTTATCTATTGTAAGTCCCCGCCAGCCAGGCTGTGAGGTCTGAACCCGAGTTTTTAAATTCTCTTTTAACCCATCCATTAATATCGTGACTATCATTCCCCTGTTGTGAATCCTATCTTTAATCTCTTCTATCCCAGTGTACTGGGTGATAGCCTGCAGAGCCCGGTCGCAATATTCTTCTGCAGTTTCACTCTCTTTTTGTTTGATTATGAAGATTTGTTCCAGTTAACTACTACTGGAAAATATACACCCAATTGAGTCACAATGCGGGAAATGTTACCTTGGTCTACTTGGTCTGTTAAGGGAACGTCGCCATCCAATACACAGTCCGTGATAAATTTTGTCACGTCGGTATTGTGTGGCAGGCAGGCCCTTAACACCACACGCCAATCTTTATTAGTGGGCTCATGAGAACTACCCAAATTTCTCAAAAATCTTTGACATTTGGCTAGTTCCTTTTTGGGATTGGGGAAATCATTTATGATGGAATTCAGTTCTGCTCTTGTCCATGGACAATGCATTACTACTTCCCTCGTGGGCACTATACCGTTTGCATCTGCATTTCCATTTGGAACAGTTATTGTCCGAATGGGATGCAGACCGGCAGCGTTGCTACCTCTGACCTGGTTACCTGGCTGGGGGTTTAATCTGCTGCTGCTACGTATGGTATTAAAAACTTCCTCAATGGGTGCCGAGTGTATTAACACTTCCCTTGCTGTTACCGATGGAGATGGCGGCACCACCCGTGATTGTGGTAATGCAGCATCTATCATTTGTACAGCATGGGAAATAGCAGACATTACAATAGGCTCATCTTCTACATCATAAACATTTTCTTTATGGTTACTTAAGAGGGGGTACAAATTACTTGTTACAATTTTATTGGTATTTTTGGTAACTGTACTTGCACCTCCATCCACATAAGGTGGGGGAGGTGAGCGTGAACTGCTGGCAATACTCTCCACGACGCTACTTAGCCGCCAGTGCGCGCCAATTTGCGGCTCGCCCGTATTGCAACTCAGCGTCGCGGATGTATTTTCTGGCAATGCGTTCGCAACGCTAGTTTGCATCGTTTGCACATTTTTAAGCCAAGCATCCCCTTCATGCTGCCATATTTTTAAACATTCAAAATACTTAATCTTTTTCTCTCGGGATCGCACCATACTGATGTGATCCTGGACATTATCTAACACATTTTTGTCAAAACTGCCAATTCTGGGAAACGGTCTAACACTCTTTCTCGTCATATTAAACCATATATCACAATACCTTATTGCATAAGTACCGTACTTAGTATGCATAATACGACGGGCTGATCCAATCGGAGCCTCCATTAGCAGCACATCATTGCTTAACATTTCTACCGTTTGCGTGGCTCCCATTTTGAGACAACTCCTACGCTTTTCAATAAAAATTTAAACTGGTGAAAGACAATCAAGATACTTTCACTTACCTGTGAACGATTTAAGTTGGCGGCTCCCACACACCTGGATAAGATTTCGTAAGGCCACTTCCACACCTAGATAAGTTTTGAAACAGGCAACTTCCAGACCCGGATAAGCTTTAGTAAGGTAACTTCCAAACCTATGAGAGTTTGTATGTCGGCCACTCTCACGCACCTCTATACAACAAAGACAACATGTACACCTGCTACTGTGTTTAGAACGGTAAAGCTGCTTACCGAGCGACTAGGCTAACCCTTGCACCTAGCCCTTAAGGATCATACGGTACCCTTAACTTTAGGGAATAAATTACCCCTACCAACAATACACACACTGTTACACACTTTTTCTCTGCGCAGAAAATAAACGTTTAACCCAGATATTGGTAGATAGAAAAAAATGTAAACCTCAATGGCTTTGTTCAAACACGTGGCAGCAGAACCGGAAGTGCGTATACGCTATTGTGCGATCGTCCGCATACACAATTATGCGACTACCACACAAGCGTATAATTACTTTTTTTTTTAACTGCGTACGCAAAAATGTGTTTTAGGTGCGTACGCAAATACTGCAGCACCCCTCTAAACACAAGGTTCTATCAACAGAGGAAAAACAAACTTTTTTTCCTCTGTTGTCCCTGGATTCTAATCAGCGCTTCCTCTACACAATAACCGGCAGTACGCTCTCAGCAACACTGTGGTAATGAAAGACTAATGCGTCTCCCAAAAGGTGCCTCCACCCTTTTGCTGAGAGAGTACTGACCGAGTGTTATCGTGTATCAGATAGTGTGATATCCCGGACGAGCCCCCACTGTTGAATTCGTCAATAAACCTTTTAATATATTCCTTCCTATAAACCTCTAAGATTCACCTGCCTAGAACCTCTAAGACAAAACCCTGCCTAAAACCTCTAAACAGAACGCTAATTGCGTACGCAGTTTAACCGCAAATAAAGACAGGAGTGGAATCTGTGTTTCCAATGCACAAGTATTATTCAGGTAAAAGTACAGTCAGTTACACGCAATCTATACATACACAAGTTAGGCATAAAAGGAAATAATACAGACCCAAGTACGGTTATACATACGCTGCGCCTCTGGACCCAGAGATAGACTTCTGACTAGATATCCTCAGTTCACCCAAAATTCAGCATGAACTGGCAAACCAGTGTTCGGACACATGTATTTATTCCCCCCCAGACTGAAACAGGACAAAGGGGGAACTTCCTGCTGATCTCATTGGTTCCCAGAGGAGAAGCATATGTAACGACACATTTAACAGGTTGTTTCAAATAGACTTTCCCTGCCTCTAACAGCCGGAGTCTTTCTGGTAACGCCTCCTGTAACATTCCATCAACTAAACATTTTGTTGCTTGTAAGTTCTGCGATCCGTAACTTGAGTTTGCATGATGCGATCTCTCCACCGATAACACCGGGATTCTGTAAAAAGCGTACGCATCAGAACGAAACCAAACACACCTTGCTTATCATGTATAATACCTTAGATATCAAAAACCTCTATTTCTTAGCATTTAAACTAACTTAACCAACTTGAATCATACAATTTGATGCTAATGGAACCTTGTGTGCGAATATGTAGTGTGTGAGTATTCGGGGTTTGATATAAGGACGCTAGTTATTAATGGGTGAGATTTAAGTGCATAATTTCTCATACACGAAGTGAACATCCAGCAGTGTGGATGGCTGAGGGTTGTAGTTCTACATGCCCTCTGTCAGCAGGCCCCCACCTGTTGTGTGTTCAAAGGAAAACAAAACCTCTTTTGTTCTCACAGACTCTTGTGTGAAATGCAAATGTATTACCACCTCAAGCTGTGGAATTTGGGGCCATCCTGTCTAGGATTCAGACAAATCCAATTGTGTAGATATTATATTACAATTGCCACAACTATACTTTATCTGCATCCAGGGATTCCCAATTTGTATGTAAAAATACCCATTGTCTCTTCTTATTTACTTTTACTCAGAAAGCTTGTTTTTCCAGTTGTCCTTGGTAGGTTAACAAAAACATTGCCATCTGTTCTTAGCTCCTGAGTTATAAATTGAATTGACGCTGACCACAAAAATGGTGTCTTGCGATCTCATTTCCAAAATGGAGTCTTGCGGCCATTCGCAAGATGGCGTCGCCGTGATTAAATTTTAAACTGAACTTGTCTCAGCCAATTATTCAGCTTCGACAGTCGGTATACAGATGCCAGAATCTCGACGCCTGTCGGGAAGCGACAATGCCATCCCAATTAAGATACCGACGTTGGCATCCTGAACGCCAGCATCATGATGGTAAGTATGTGGGTAAAGGTTAGCATTAGCCCGGGAATGGGAGGGTTAGAATGAGGGAGCTCCCGGGGTGGCTTAGGGTTAGGCACCGATCAGGGAGGGTTAGGGTTAGGCACCACCGGGGGAGGATTAGGGAGGAGAGGGGGAGAGTTAAGGTACTTACTGTCCACGTCTGGATTTTCACTATTGGGACACCGCTGTTGATCTTCTGGCATCCTGTCTGCTGGGAAATCATACCGATTCCATTCCAAGGGCAGTCATTCCTACTATGCTCCGAGCTAGGAAACCGGTAACATTAGCTCATTATCATGACATTTGGAAGTCATATTTCTCCTGGTGTGAAGGCCGTGGATCTTCCACTTTGTATTTTCATTTGCCGCGTCTTCTCTTTCTTCAAAGGGGCTTGATGTGGGTCTTCGTTTAGGATCTCTAAAGGTGCAGGTTTCTGCTCTTTAAGATTTTTTCCAGCATCACGAGCTCTGATGCCGGAGGTTCAGACCTTTTTACAAGGGGTTCTTTGGGTGCAGCCCCCCTTTGTACCACCCACTGCTCCATGGAATCTGAACCTTGTCTTATCCTTCCTTCAGTCGGCGACATTTGATCCTTTAGAGGACGTGGATTCGAAATTTTTAACTTGGAAGGTGGTCCTTTTGTTGGCCCTCGCTTCGGCTAGGCGAGTGTCGGAACTTGGAGCATTGTCCTGCTGTACCCCTTACTTTTTCATGAAGATTGGGCAGAACTACATACCTGACACTTTTTATTGCCTAAGGTGGTCCTCGGCTTTTCACATAAATCAGCCAATTGTAGTTCCGGCTTTGTTGGATTCTTCGGGAGGATCTCACTCCCTAGATGTTGTCTATGTGGCCTGTACTGAGAGACTGTGTGAATCAGATGCCTTATTTGTTCTTTACGATGCTAACCGAAGGGGTTGACCTGCTTCTAAACAGACGTTGGCCAGTTGGATTCATCTGATCATTCGGCTGGCCTATGTGGCTAGACTTCCATCTGTATCCATCTCAGCGCATTCTACAATCTTGGTTGGTACTTCTTGGGCAGAACGTAGAGGTGCTCCGGATTCTTAGCTTTATTGAGCCGCTACGTGGTTTTCTCTGCATGTGTTTGTTAGGTTCTATAATTTCGACACCTTTGCGGCCTCTGCTTCGAATTGGGTGTGGATTATTAGATCGGCACTACTTGTTCGACCATTAAATGGTCGACCAGGTTAGTTCGATATATAGTTTAGATAGACAAAGTATAGATCGACAGTAACAATAGTCAGTCAGTACTATAGTCGAACGGGACATTATATCGATATGTAATATATAGAATATGTAAGATGGAAAGGTATATAAGGGCGACACAACGTAGATCGACAACTAATAGACAATGGCCCTCATTCAGACCCACTCACGAGCGGCTGTCCGCTCGCAAGTGGGTCGATGGTCTGCACTGCGCATGCGCACGACGGAGGGAGCTCCGTCGTGCGCATGCGCGAGACGCGACGAGCAAAGGACTTTCCTTCGCTCGTAGTGTCTCATCAAAGGGGGCGTGCTGTCGATGTTGACTGACAGCACGCCCCCTTTGGTGGGCGTGCCGGGGGCGTGCCTGGCAGACGGAGGCGTTCCCAAGGGAACGCCTACCGTCTGAAGCCTGCCCCACTGACATCACTAGTGATGTCAGTGGGAGTGATTTTGGCTCTGATAGAGCCAAAATCACCTCTGGCCTTGCGGTTGAAAAACTCAACCGCAGGCTTTTGCTCGCAGTGGCGATGGTCGCGATGGTCAAGACCATCGCGACCATCATCCTGCACGCTCGTATATGCTGTGGGTGGTGACCCACAGCTATACGAGCGTCCAGGAGGACGCTCCATATTAATGGAGGTGGGCCCTGATTCAGAGCGAGCGCTCTGGTCAGAGTGTCCGGCTCTGAATCAGGGCCAATGTTCCAAGTTCAAAAACAAATAGGTAGACAAATATTAGATTGACAGTTAATAGATCGACATCACACAAATAGAAATAATAACAGATCGAAATCAAATAGATCGACAGCTAATGGATCGACAGTTAATAGATCAACAGATAAAAGATCGACTAGTCCAAGATCGATGCCAACTAGGTTGACAGTTGATAGATCGACCGATAAAAGATCGACACGTTACTTTTAGACAATACAAAAAGGTATACATATCCTACACGCTGCCCGCTAATAGCTCATCCCCCGATGCTACTTTCAACCGTGGAACTACAGGTCCCAGCCAGCCCTTTCATCCATGCAAGCGCTCCCGGCAATGCTAGCCTCAACGTACACCTTGCAGGCCTTGTCCCTGCTAAGTGCTTTTAGCAGGCAGCCTCTTAACTAGACGGATGCGCCCATGTCCAGGCGTCCAGGATAGCGGGGAGCACAGGGGGGGTTGATGAAGGGGTGCACTGCAGTGCATGGGGGTGCCCTGCAATTAGGGACAAGGCCTGCAAGGTGTATGTTGGGGTTAGCATTGCCAGGAACGCTTGCATGGATGAAAGGGCTGGCTGGGACCTGTAGTTCCATGGTTGAAAGTAGCGTCGGGGGATGAGCTATTAGCGGGTAGCGTGTAGGATATATATACCTTTTTGTATTGTCTAAAAGTAACGTGTCGATCTTTTATCTGTCGATCAATTAACTGTCTACCTATTTGGCTTCGATCTTGAACTCGTCGATCTTTGATATGTCAATCTATTCACTGTCTACCTATTTGGCTTCGATCTTTTATTCTCTCTATCTTGTTTGTTGTCGATCTGCATATCGTCGATATGCTTTGTTTTGGTCTTATGTTGTGTCGATCTGCTTTGTTTCGATCTTTTATTCTGTCGATCTCATGTCTGTGTCGATCTTCAGGTGATCGATCTAGCGGTCTGGTCGATCTATGGTTTGTCGAGCAATTGTTCCTGTTGAACTAGTTGGAGTCGATGTACTGTCGTCGATGTATGTATTGTCGATCTCAGTTAGGTCGATCAAACAACCAGATACCTTCGAATTTTGGTCACAGAGTGTTGCTGGTTGTTCAGCACCCTCCCCCCTGGGATGGTAGCTGTGGGACATCCCTACTTTCAGAAGCTCCAGTGTCCCCTAGTGGATGAGGGAGAAAACAGGACTTTGGTACTTACCATTAAATCCATTTCTCCGATTCTGAAGGGGACACTGGACGCCCGCCCAGTGCTTCTTCCCTGCTTCTGAGTTCAGTGTTCTATTCTGCTACAGTTCTCTTGCAGTTTTGTCTGTTGTTATTGTGTGACTCTCTGCGTTGCTTGCAGTGTGTTTTCCGATTGGACTGACTTTTTTTTTTCTTTATTATATTCTCTCTCGTTCTGTCTGTTCTCCGTATCCTGTCGGGCTCAGTTTCTTTAAACTGGGGCTGATGGGGCATAGAGGAGGAGTCAGTCACACTTTTTAGATTAGTGCCAGGCTCTACTGAACCCACCTTCTATATCCCACTGTCAGAAGCTCCAGTGTCCCTTGTGGAATCAGAGAATTGGATTTAACTGTAAGTACCAAAATTCTGTTTTTGGCACCCCTAATTCACTGTATGTCGCCCCCTGAGGAGCAGCTGGAGTAACCCACCACATCACCCTCTCTAGATTTAATTTGCTATGCTGTCGGCTACTCCCACAGAGATGTTAGATGGCTGAGTGCAGTGGGCGGAGGCGGATCAGAGGCTTATCTAAGGGATTGGCATGTAGAATTGAATAATATTATTATTAATTGATTCACATGCATTTTCTTATTCTGAGCTCCAAGTTAGCCACGTCTTGGCAAATATAATTTTTGATTCTTTATGCACCTGTAGGCACAGACTGTCATTATTATTATCATTTAAATGCAATGCCCCACAAACTGTGCAGCACTGGACAGATCATATATGATAAATGACATGCAGAATTTGCTGGTGTAAGAATAGGATAAAGAGGGCCTTGCACATGAGGGCTTACACTCTAGAGGCAGAGGGCAATGCTGTTATAATAGAAACTATTGGGACATCAAGTGTAAATTGAGACAGTAGCTGGTAGAGAGAGTAGTAGCAGGTAGGGGGATGTAGTTACTATGCCTACACCCGGGATGCCGGCTCTCGGAATCCAGGCGCTGGAATCCTGACAGTAGTGAAAATGCCAACGCCGGAATCCCGACAGCCGGAATCCCGACAGTAAGTATAGTCGGGCCAAGTAGGTGTTAGTCGCAGGGGGGTTTAGGTTTAGGCACCCTAGGGGGGAGTTAGGATTAGGCTGCGTGATGGGGGAGGGTTAGGCTTCAGACAAGGGAGTTTAGGGTTAGGCACCACCAGAGGTAGGTTAGGGTTAGGCACTAAGGGGGGAGGGTTTGCTTTAAGCACTTACCAGGAGGGTTAGGGTGCAGGGTAGGGATGGTTAGTGTTAGGGTGCTGGAAGGGAGGGTTAGGGGGTAAATAGGGCAGGGAACCAGTACTTACCGTTCCCCTGCCGGGATTCTACTGTATCCATCGGGATGCCGCTGTCAGTCTATTGACAGCCGGCATCCCGAGTGTCGGGATCGCAGGTAGGGGTGGGATAGGCTATAGTGAAGAAGTGAGTTTTAAGAGAACACTATTTTAAATTGGATTCTGGAGAGTGGTAAAGCAGTTAGTGAAGAAGTTTCTACTGCATGGACAACCGTAACAGCCAACCTTCCCATAATGATACAATAGAGGACACAAATGTTTTTGTTGCAAACATAATTTTTCTTAATTTTTTTTAAATATGTTTAAATGTGAAACTTTTTGCACACATCTTCATGTGTGGCAATAATTTACATAAAGTGCTTGGTTTACAACTTATTACTTGTTTACATTGTATTTAACTACAATAGTTTTGAGTACAGGCTAAACAATACACTTAAAACATCTGACAAAAAACAACATTTAAGCTGCAAAAAAAGTGCCTACTAGCATGTATGCAGATGTGTATGTGCATAAAAGATTCCTGTACACATCTAAAAAAATATATACATATTTTAAAAAAGTACAAGTTGATCCATAAGTGTGGAAACACCCTTATAAAAAGGAAATGAGTAAGGAAATCTGAATCCGGTGTCTACACATGATATGAGAGTGGGGGGAAACTTTTAGGGTATGTCAACAGTATGGCGGCCATCTTGGATGCAACTCTAATTTTTTAATAGAGAAGGTGCTCATGTGACATATCAGACAGATGAAGAATTTAAGTTTGTTGTGTGTGTAATAGGAAAAAAAATTATACTTACTATGTCAACACGAAGCCAGGGTCTTAGTGTGTTGCGCCGTCTCTGGGTCAGCAGTCTACGACTCGACAAACTTGTCAATAATGGCTTCGATGGTATCATTATTGGTGGAGGATTCCATCTTGCTGTTGTCCATTGGGTTATCAGGCATGAGCAGTGTTAATGGGGGTTACTGTATTTGGTGTTGGGTAGGCTGGATTAGGTACTGGCCTCAGTTCTTTGGCTGTGTTCACCACTAGAAATGTGGATACTGGCTCAGCTAGAGGAGGATAGGGATATCTGTTTGGTGAGTGCCGAATACAGTGTAACAGAGCTCATAGTAGGTCCAGTCAATACGTGCAGTGCCACTTTTCTTGCAGTTATGATCGCGCACTTTGCTGAACTGTTTCCGCAGTGCTTTGAGTTTAATTCACCACCTGCTGCTGCATTATTTTAAAGCCTTTGATGCCAGGATCTGTGAGATGTTTTTGTATACAGTGGCATCTTTCACTGTACCTGTCATCTGTTTCCTAATTTCATCCTCTCTTCTAATAGTCAGCAGCTCCTAAATGTCAGCCTCAGTCCAGAATGCCTTGTTGTGCTCTGCCACGTGCTTGGAGATGACATCCCGACCCAGAAGCTCCAATCAGTGTCTTTTTGCGTGACCCGCTTGTGCCATTTAACGGAACCGTTGCCAAGCTGCTTCCCGGTCTCAACCCTGGTAGCGACCAGGGTCGGATTCCCAGGTCACTCGACCCGGGTTATTTTTCAAGGACCACAACCCGGGTAGACCCGGCAATAATTTGGGTTAGTGTGGCAGTGGAAAAGGGGTATGATTGTTATGAATTGCATTCATGTATTGTAATAAAGATCATTAAACCTCATTGATCGTAACAGAACAGTAGCTTTATTAGTCTGAGTTAATTGTATTGAACATTATTTAATAAAATTAAGTGGACATAGTTAATTCAATTATGTGTTTATTAGAAATGTCTCTTGGAGAAGAGAGAGTATGGTCTTATTGTATTTTAAATTTTCTATTGGTTGGCCTTTTTTATCTAGAGGACTCATGCTGTAATTTTATATACTCTGGGATGATTCATAGCTGTATGCAAGTCCATTTTGCGGACAGATCTTGAGACACGTGCCCAAGCTCAGCATACTCAACTTTGAGCAACTACCAACACTGGGAGCCTTTTAGTAACCAATTTACAATACATGGTCCCTTTTAGTGACCAATATATGTCCACAGGCGCTAAGTTGTCGAATGTAAAGCTATAAGCTAAAACCATAGTGTTTGCCATCTAATACACCTGTGTTGTTGCTCAAAAAGGGCCTGCTGCTGAATTAAACCTAAGTCTTTTGGTGAAGTGTATCTTGTATGTTTTTGCACTGTGCATACTCTGGAAACTAGTGTACGCAAATTCAAGTGATGTAGTCATTTCAAGCGCATCTCCAATTATGGCTTTCAGTAGAGGTGTGTTGATGAAACTGCAGGCCACAAAGTTGGTCATAAGCAGAGGCAGCTCCTACCTGTATTTCCCTGGGGGGGTCTGCTTCCTGCTCAAGTCTGCTCTCTGTGCAGCCGGCTTGTGCTTATGCAAAGGATCGCAATCCCGCACATGCACACAATTGACAAGCACGCCAGGCTTATAGGGGCTGCATAAACTGCAGCCCCTCAGGGCCATTGCAAGGTTTCTGGGTGCCCTAGGCAACATTTCACCCACTGCCCTTGCTCCTTTCAATTCATAATATACCAAACATTAGTGCCCCCAATTTATAATATGCTACACAGCAGTGTCCCAAATTCATAATATTCTTTATAGAAATGCCCCAACTAATATACCACACAGCAGAGCCCCAAAATCATAATATACCTCTTAATACTGCCCCCAATTCATAATATGCCTCACATCTCTGCCACAAATTCATTATATGCCTCAATACATAAAACATACCACAAATGTGTGCCCCTAATACATAATATGCCACACATTTCTGCCCCTAATATATTCTATAATAGTAATACAAATGTATTGTATGCCACATAGCCGTGAATTATGCAACACAATGCCCCTACTGAGGTGCCCCTAATACATTATGCCACACATCTGTGCCCCAATATTTGTGCACCCATTAAACCCCCCCACACACACTCATCTGATAGCACTCATTACCCCCCACACACACACACTCACCCTGCCAGCACTCATTACCCCCTCCACACCCACTCACCCTGCCAGCACTCATTACCCCCTCCACACCCACACTCACCCTGCCAGCACTTATTAAACCTCTCCCACACACTTATCCTGCCAGCACTTATTAAACCTCTCCCACACACTTATCCTGCCAGCACTCATTACCCCCTCCACACCCACACTCACCCTGCCAGCACTTATTAAACCCCCCCCCACACACTCATCTGATAGCACTCATTACCCCACACACACACACACTCACCCTGCCAGCACTCATTACCCCCTCCACACCCACACTCACCCTGCCAGCACTCATTACCCCCCACACACCCACACTCACCCTGTCAGCACTCATTACCCCCTCCACACTCACACTCACCCTGCCAGCACTTATTACCCCCTCCACACCCACACTCACCCTGCCAGCACTTATTAAACCTCTCCCACACACTTATCCTGCCAGAACTCAATAAACCCCCCTCCACACACATACACATACTAAGCCTGTGTGCACTCATTAACACATACACGCACAAGCCCCCCACCCACTATTCAGCACCAGCAGTTGCTTATGTTATCTAGGGGAGCAGAGCTTCTTATGTGAGTGACAGGCTGGAACCCGGGGATAAGATAAGAGGAGGAGAGTGAGTGTCGGCCACCACTGCTACTGATGACTCTACCACACTGACAGGTGACAGTGCACTGAAGGGGCTGGGGGATTTCCTGCGTCAGCTTTGTACATCAATAGCCTCAACTGGACTGAAAGAGACATCGTTAATTTTTTTGTGGACCCAGTGGCGCACTCCAGTGGCAGGTACCCTTAGGCAGTTGCCTAATGGTAGCACTGGTCCTGCAGCCCCTAGAAGCCAGATAGGGCTACCATTATTACAGGGGAATGGCTTCTCTCTGCTAATTGCAGTTCAGACTGGTAGTCCCAGGGGGAGAAAACACCTACCCCGGGACTGCCTGTCTGGCTGTGATAAACAGGGAGCTCTTCTAAAGGGCAGAAACTGCCGCTGCTAGGCAGTCCCTGGGGGTGGATGATTTTACTGGAGGGGCTGCAGCCCCTAGGTAAAATCCGCCACTGGTCATAAGCATAAATACTTATGTATCCAGGAGAATCTTTTGAAACAATTGTAGACTGATGTGCACTCATTATGGTGATTAGTAGCAAACTATACATATGGTTAGGGGTGGGCGCACCACAAGATGTGTACAACTCTGCGAATATACACATTTTATTCCATAATACGTACAAAGTGGGAGCACATGGGCCCAATTTCTGTCAAATTCAGAATCACACCAGAGGGAAGAACTGTTCCTCTCTTAAAATCAACATACAGATGTTAACGCTGGCAATGGTAACAGACCAGGACAATAATAAAATGTATGATTAATAAATGCACTCAGCAAACTCTCAATCTATAAAAATATTACTGACTTGCCATAAGAAAAACATTAACCTTAAAGACAAACAAACTGCTATATACACATCACCATTTTATGCAAAAAATGTGATTACCTTGTATTGGTTAGAGAAATAGTAAATGATCATTCCCAATGGTTTTCTTACATTAAACAACCGCTCTAACTTCCCCAGAGTTGACAGCCCCCCTTCTTCCTCAATCAGAATCATACCCCAGAGCTGACAGCCCCCCTTCTTCCTCAATCAGAATCATACCCCAGAGCTGACAGCCCCCCTTCTTCCTCAATCAGAATCATACCCCAGAGCTGACAGCCCCCCTTCTCCCTCAATCATATTCATACCCCAGAGCTGACAGCCCCCCTTCTCCCTCAATCATAATCATACCCCAGACCTGACAGCCCCCCTTCTTCCTCAATCAGAATCATACCCCAGAGCTGACAGCCCCCCCTTCTCCCTCAATCATAATCATACCCCAGAGCTGACAGCCCCCTTCTTCCTCAATCAGAATCATACCCCAAAGCTGATAGCCCCCCTTCTTCCTCAATCAGAATCATACCCCAAAGACAGCCCCCCTTCTTCCTCAATCAGAATCATACACCAGAGCTGACAGCCCCCCTTCTTCCTCAGTCAGAATCATACCCCAGAGCTGACAGCCCCCCTTCTTCCTCAATCAGAATCATACCCCAGAGCTGACAGCCCCCCTTCTCCCTCAATTATAATCATACCCCAGAGCTGACAACCCCCCTTCTCCCTCAATCAGAATCATAACCCAGAGCTGACAGCCCCCCTTCTCCCTCGAATATAATCATACCCCAGAGCTGACAGCCCCCCATTCTCCCTCAATCATAATCATACCCCAGAGCTGACAGCCCCCCTTCTTCCTCAATCATAATCATACCCCAGACCTGACAGCCCCCCTTCTTCCTCAATCATAATCATACCCCAGAGCTGACAGCCCCCCTTCTCCCTCAATCAGAATCATACCCCAGAGCTGACAGCCCCCCTTCTTCCTCAATCAGAATCATACCCCAAAGCTGACAGCCCCCCTTCTTCCTCAATCAGAATCATACCCCAGAGCTGACAGCCCCCCTTCTTCCTCAATCAGAATCATACCCCAGAGCTGACAGCCCCCCTTCTCCCTCAATCAGAATCATACCCCAGAGCTGACAGCCCCCCTTCTTCCTCAATCAGAATCATACCCCAGAGCTGACAGCCCCCCCTTCTTCCTCAATCATAATCATACCCCAGAGCTGACAGCACCCCTTCTCCCTCAATTATAATCATACCCCAGAACTGACAGCCCCCCTTCTCCCTCAATCAGAATCATACCCCAGAGCTGACAGCCCCCCCTTCTTCCTCAATCAGAATCATACCCCAGAGCTGACAGCCCCCCCTTCTTCATCAATCATAATCATACCCCAGAGCTGACAGCCCCCCCTTCTTCATCAGCTTCAGCGAAGCTTCCAGCTTCAGCGAAGCCTTTCAGTCACTGCCAGGTCCCTGTGACATGCACTCGCGCTGACGGACTGTTGCACATGCGCATTACACAGGAGCCCATCACTGGCAGTGTTAGGCAGCCAGCAGCCGAGCAGAGGACCTCGTCGGACATCACTGGAGGGGTAAGTATTGATATATACTAGTGGCATTTTCATTTGTATCAGTGATACTAAACGAAAAATGCGACTGGGATTTACGTTCCTTTATAAATGGGGCCCTGACTGTCAATTGGGCTTCCACACATAGGATAAATGTTCTGGGACATGACATGTGCATGCAATCGGAAATTGCAGTCTATTCAGAGGTACTATATGCATAGGCTAATGCAAATGTGGGCTACTTTCAGCAGATGGACAGGGCTATTGTGGCCGCTTTGAATACAGATGAAGACTTGTGTGCAACTCTGAATTAGCCCCTATATTGCTTTATCATTACATTGTAACATAAAAGCCTGGTATTAATCTTGCAACGTTGACTCTATTTCATTCACAAGATTTAGTTGTATTCTTGTGTTTTTTAATGCACATACAGTATAAAGCACTTTGAGTCCTAGTGGGTTGGAACGTGCAATATAAATAACATTATTATTATTAGTCTCCTATGTTTAATACTTATCAGCACATTTATTGTAATTAGCCTATTCTTGATACATGAAAAATATCTAGTCTCCCAAAGATAGTATATACAGGGCCGCCAAGACAAACTGTGGGTACGGGAGAGACCAGGTGACGTGGACAAATTCTGTGATGTATGGTCGCACCCCTTCATAAAAATTCTATGAAAAATACTATGTGCGCCTCCTCCACAGCTCGCTGGGCCATCGCCTGGCCCCTCAGACAATGCCAGTCCCAGGTAATTAGTAATTAATTCTTCCCCCCACCCCTGAGTATGTATCGATGCCTACCAGTATAAGTATTTTTTTATTTTAATTATTTTATTGCACTAGTCATGCAGTGTTCCTTTTACCAAGAGCAAATTCAATACTTTATTTCGTTATGATGAACAAATGAATTGCTGTATTCTACCCACAGCTAATATTGCATCTCATTATGAGACTTCAACATTTACCGTATATACTTGAGTATAAGTAGACCCGAATATAAGCCGAGGTACCTAATTTTACCCCAAAAAACTGGGAAAACTTATTGACTCGAGTATAAGCCTAGGGTGGGAAATGCAGCAGCTGGTAGTGCCCCCAGTAGTAATCCTCCCTGGTAGTGCCCCCAGAAGTAATTCTCCCTGGTAGTGCCCCCAGTAGTAATCCCCCCTGGTAGAGCCCCCAGAAGTAATTCCCCCTGGTAGTGCCCCCAGTAGTAATCCCCCCCCTGGTAGTGCCCCCACAAGTAATCTCCCCCTGGTAGTGCCCCCACAAGTAATCCCCCCTGGTAGTGCCCCCAGAAGTAATCCCCCCTGGTAGTGCCCCCAGAAGTAATCCCCCCTGGTAGAGGCCCCAGTAGTCCTAATAAAAAAAAAAAAAAACACTTACCTGAAACCCCGCTCCTGGTCCCGCCGCTGCTATCAGCTCCTCCGGCCGCTTTGCATTATGGGAGAGACGTCGTCATGACGTCTCTCCCATTACCCACTGCGGGAGCCAGAAGATGGCTCCCGCAGTGGGAGCAGCAGCAGCCGATGAGAGTCTGACAGGCTCTCATCGGCGGCTGTGTGTTTGGCAGTGTGTAGTGCTGACCGAACTCCGTTCAGGTCAGCGCTACTCAGCTGCGTACCATGCGGGCATGACACGAGTATAAAACGAGGGGGGGGCTTTTTCAGCACAAAAAATGTGCTGAAAAACTCGGCTTATACTCAAGTATATACGGTAATTTTACTTTATTCACTTAAGCACCTGGCAGTATTTCTCTACCCACTCACACTCATTTGTTGAATCAGTTCATATTCTATCTAACTTACAATTGTTTTAAAAATACTTTTTAAATTAAACATCAAGTGATACATTTCATTAGATTTATAAAACAAGGTTTCAGTTTTCAAAATTGAACAAAGATGTTCTGAATAACTAATTTTCAATTATTTTGTAGTTGAACAATGTAAACTTGACATTCAAACTTTAAAATGAAATAAGGAACATACTGTAAATTTGAAGAAATAAATATAAATACATCAAAGCAAACAAGAGAAGATTCTTATTTGTAATATAACATTCATGTTCTCTCTTTTTTTCATAGTAACCTTGGTCACTCACTATCTTTTGTTCTATCAAATTAATATTTTAAATCTTTGAGATGTATAGATAGATATATTATATATATATATATATATATATATATATATATATATATATAGTAAAAATGAACAGGCGGCACTCCAAGGCTGGTGAAAAACGGGTGTATTTTCAAATCGACGTTTCGGGGTATTTCACCCCTTCATCAGGACATACATCAATGAAACACACAGTGCAAATAAATACTGTTAC
Organism: Taudactylus pleione; assembly: GCA_031769625.1. Lineage (NCBI taxonomy): Eukaryota > Metazoa > Chordata > Amphibia > Anura > Myobatrachidae > Taudactylus > Taudactylus pleione. The sequence continues at coordinate 4,595,894 of JAUIMM010000350.1, read as the reverse complement.
TAATCAGGGGATGCCATCAGGAAACCAGCTGACGTGATCCCGACAGCCGGCTTCCCGACTGCATTATCCCAGCGTGGGTTAAATGACAGGCGTCTATATCTAGAATCCTGTCATTTTCCCGACGCCAGGAGCCATTTTACTATCCCTGCTCTTCCTCTGCTAAAGCCCTTGTGGTGCGGTGATTGCAGGGTGGTTCTCCCACTATACTAACGAGTATCAGTGAGAGGGGTCACATACTTACCATCATGTCTGAGAGTGAATTTCCTCTCCAGCTTATGTTTACTAAGTGCAATGTACCAATAGCGGAGGGGGAGGGTAACGCGGAGGGGCTATGTCGGCAGTGTTATTTATTGGGGCGGCCAATTACTGTCACGGCTCCGGTACAGGAACCTCCCTGGGCTTGTTTCGCTAAAGCGCTTACAACCCTCGTGGGCCAGTTAGCTCCGCCACCTGCGTTTTCCCAGATGGGATTGTCCCAGCAGTCAGTGGTGTCGTCACCCATGCAGGGGTTCCCGAGACAACTGATGGTACCCCACAGTCTCCCTATTTCCCCTCCCCAGGTTTCACAGGAGCCTGCGTGGGTTAATTCACTGACAAATTCGGTACAGCATTTGTCGGACGTGTTACAAGGGGAGTCTGTGTTGCGGCCACATAAGCGGCCTGTGGCGTCTCTGTCTGCTCCTTATGAGGATGACGACGTGACGTCCGATGATGGTGAGATTCTGGATCTATCTGACCAAGAACCTCTCCGTACTAAAGAGTTGGACGCTAAGTCCAAGGTTTATATTCCTGGCCTTATTCGGGCAGTCCGCACGGCTTTAGTTATTGAGTATGACGATCCTCCGGTGTCCAAGTCCAAATATGCCATTTTTAAGGATATTAAGGGTGACGCCACAGTGTTTCCTCTTTTGGGTCAGTGAGTAGACCATTTAGAGGAGGCGTGGAAACACCCTGGTAAACGGTAACAGCCTCAGAGGCGCTTAGCTGTGGCTTATCCATTTGCGGACAATTATTTTTCTAAGTGGGAATCCCCTCCACAAGTGGATTCTCATGTGACACGCCTAGTCCGAAGTGCCACCTTGCCCATGCCCTCCATGTCCTCCTTGAAGGATGCTACGGACCGCAAGGTGGAGATCTGCCTAAAGTCCATTTATTCCCTCGAGGGGGGGCATCCAGACCGGCTATGGCCGTATGTTGGGTAGACAGAGCTATGGAGCGCTGGGCTGATAGTTTGGAGATGTCTTTGGATCCCGACTGTTCGGCTGAACAGGCCGAGTTGGTAGGCAATCTCCGGGATTCGGCCACTTACATCAGTATCCTCACATCTCAGATTTCTTCGTCAGCTGTTGCTGCTCGTCGCACCTTATGGTTGCGATCTTGGAAGGCGGACGCTGATTCCAAAAAGGGCTTAGAAGCATTGCCTTTTAATGGAGAAGTCCTATTTGGTCCGGATCTGGACAAAATTGTAGCCACGCTGGCGGCAGCCAAATCTGCATGTCTCCCGTCTGCTGCGGTCCCTTCAAGTTTGGGTACATCATCCTTCCGGCCTTACAGGGCCCAGGGTAGGCCTAAAGCACAGTCTTTTCCCCGACAGGCTGGGCCCAAGAAATCGACCAAGCCCAGGAAACAGGCCTGGAGTACCAGACGTCTGGCCCCTAAGTCAGATGACAAACCTGCGGCCTGACGGTCCGGGCCTCTCTTTGGGGAATCCCAAAGTGGGAGGCCGCCTGCTGCAGTTCGCCAAGTGTTGGTCGATAACCACGACAGACAATTGGGTTCACAAGGTGGTTTCTCACGGGTATGCCCTCTCCTTTCGGCACAGACCCCCATCCCGGTTCTTCACCACGGGCCTTCCTTTAGACCGGAACAAAGCCTTGGAACTGCGGAAGGTTTTGCACACTGTGCTCCAGGCTGGAGTTATAGTGCCTGTTCCATTCTCCCAGATAGGCCAGGGTTTCTATTCCAATCTATTTTTGGTGCAGAAACCCAATGGGTCGTACCGTCCGATTCTCAACCTCAAGGCCTTCAACAAGTCCTTGTGGGTGCCGCGGTTTCGGATGCAGACCCTACGGTCCATCACTCTGGCGCTGGAACCTGGGGATTACATGGTGTCATTGGACATACAGGACGCTTACCTGCATGTCCCTATTCTTTTGTGCCATCAGCAGTTCCTCAGGTTTGCAATCTGCAACGATTACTTCCAGTTTTGGGCGTTACCTTTTGGCCTGGCGACAGCACCACGAGTGTTCACCAAGGTCATGGCGGTCATGGCGGCTTACCTGCGGCTGCAGGGAGTCCGCATGTTGCCGTACCTAGACGACCTTCTGTTGGTGGCAGGATCTCCAGAGCTCCTTCTACGCCACTTAGACCTGACGATTACAGTACTGCAATGTCACAGCTGGTTAATAAACTGGCAAAAGTCCACCCTGATCCCGTCTCAGAGGATTCTGCACCTTGGAGCCTTATTGGACTCCAGACATAGAGGATCTTTGTGACGGGGGAAAATATCTCTGCCTTACAGTTGTCTGCAGAGTCGCCGAGTGTCTCTGCACTCGGCGATGAGGTTACTGGGCTCCATGGTGTCAGTATTCGACATGGTTGAATATGCCCAGTTTTACTCCAGACCTCTGCAGCAATTGATCCTTTCGAAATGGAATGGACTGCCTCAGAGTCTAAAGTCCCAGACGATGGTGCTACCTCCGGAGGTTCGCCTGTCTCTAGCCTGGTGGTGGGTTGTCCATTTTGGGTGGCGAACAGGGTCCTGTTAACAACGGACGCCAGCCTTCGGGGCTGGGGAGCTGTCACGGGTCCACACTTGTTCCAGGGCAGGTGGACTCAGGCGGAAAAGGAGCTTCCAATAAACATCTGGTAACTCCGCGCGGTTTTCAATGCTCTCCAGCAGGCACATCGGGTTCTCCAAGGTCACCCCGTGCAGGTCCAGTCGGACAACGCCACCACCGTGGCCTACATAAATCGACAAGGAGGAACCCGAAGTCGGGCGGCACTCGTAGAGGTATCCCGCATCCTGGTCTGGGCGGAGCGCAATCTTCCGGCCGTATCAGCAGTATTCATCCCGGGAGTCCTCAACTGGGAGGCGGACTTTCTCAGTCGCCAGGACGTACATCCGGGGGAATGGTCTCTGCACCAAGATGTTTTTCAACTTCTGGTGGACAGGTGGGGTCTTCCAGAGATAGACCTCATGGCGTCACGGCACAACAACAAGTTGCCGGTGTACGGGTCTCGAACAAGAGACGAAAAGGCGTCTCTGGTGGATGCTCTGTCCGTCCAGTGGACGTTCCGGTTTGCTTATCTCTTTCATCCGTTTTCCCTTCTTCCGCGGGTAATCCGGAAATTCAAACAGGAAGGAGGTACGCTCTTGTTGATAGCTCCTGCGTGGCCCAGGCGGCACTGATTCTCAGACCTTCAGAGTCTGTCCATGGACATTCCTCTGCGGTTGCCGCTACGACCGGACCTGCTATCACAGGGTCCTTGTCTTCACCCGGACCTGGCTCGGCTGTCTTTGACGGCGTGGCTGTTGAGACGGCCATGTTAAGGTCCAGGGGGTTTTCCAGCTCTGTGGTACAAACTATGCTAAGAGCTCGGAAACCATCTTCTGCAAGGATATACCATCATGTGTGGCATACGTTCTTCCAGTGGTGTCGACAGAGAGGTTATGCCCCTCGGGAGTTCCGTCTGTCTAGAGTGTTAGCTTTCCTACAGGCGGGGCTAGACCATGGGCTTCGCCTTGCTTCTCTGAAGGTGCAGGTGTCTGCCCTGTCAGTCTGGTTCCATCGTAGGATTGCTGCGATCCCTTTATGCAAGGTGTTCTTCAAATTCAGCCACCTTTTGTTCCACCGGTGGCGCCTTGGGATTTAGCTGTGGTCCTGAGAGCTCTCCAAGGACCGCCGTTTGAACCACTGGGCTCAGTGGAACTTAAATGGCTAACAGCTAAAACAATATTCCTTCTGGCTATTGCTTCGGCCAGACGTGTTTCTGACTTAGGGGCTCTCTCCTGTAGACCCCCTTTCCTGATTTTTCATAGGAACAGGGCGGTGCTGCAAACTCGTCCTGGATTCCTTCCCAAAGTTGTTTCAAGTTTCCATATCAACGAGGAAATCGTTGTGCTGGCTTTTAACTCATCTGATCTTTCAGTGAGTGAGGCCACTTTGGACGTTGTGCGGGCCTTAAGGATTTATGTTGACCGCACATCTTCGTTTAGGAAGTTGGACTCCTTGTTTGTCCCCTATGGCTTCCGTAAAAAGAGTTGGCCTGCTTCAAAGCAAACTTTGGCAGGTTGGATTCGTATGGCAATTTCAGAAGCTTATCTTCATGAAGGCTTTCCGGTTCCATCCTCTGTGAGGGCTCATTCCACTAGGTCTGTGGGTCCTTCGTGGGCAGCTCGACGTGGTGCCTCTGCAGTCCAGATCTGCAAGGCTGCCACGTGGTCCTCTGTCCATAACTTTGTGAGGTATTACGCGTTTAACACCTTTGCCTCTCAGGATGCTTCCTTCGGGCGGCGGATTCTCCTTTCAGCACAGGAGCGTCCTCACCCTTAAAGGATACTGCTTTGGGACATCCCCAAGGTATCCTGTGGATACCCTATGGACCCTGATGTAGAAAATATGAGATATGGTAAGAACTTACCTTTGTTATCTCTATTTCTATGAAGTCCACAGGGTTCCACAGAACTCCTGCCCTGTCGCACCTGTGCTGCAGATGGGCTTTACTCTGGTCACCGTTTTTTTTTTTCCGTCTCCCTCTGGTGAGAATGTGATTCTTGTGTGTGTCCAGATCTTTTTTCTCTCTCTTCCTTCCCCTCCGGCCTATGGCTTGGTACGTAACTGAGATGCCTTGGCTCGGGGGCGGGGTATAGGAGGGGGACCCTAGTGCATCCTGGGAGGCTGAAAACTTAACTCTATGGTGCCCGATGCCTGACGTCATCACCTATACCCCAAGGTATCCTGTGGAACCCTATGGACTTCGTAGAAATAGAGATAACAAAGGTAAGTTCTTACCATATCTCATATTATACAGACATAGGGCCTGATTCAGACCTGCTCGCAAGCGCTATGTGCTCTCAAGCGGGTCGATGGCCGGGCAGTGTGCACGTGCCGCAGTGAGAGAGAAATTCTCTCGCTCCGGGGCTCGCTACAAACGGGGCGGCTATCGATGTTGAGCGACAGCTCGCCCCGTTTTGTAGGCGGGGAGGGGGGGTGGCTGGACAAAGGAATACCTGCCGTTTGGGGACGGCCCTACTGACATCACGAGTGATGTCAGTAGTGAGCTTCCGGCTCTATTAGAGCTGGAAGCTCACTGGGGCTTGCGGCAGACGAGACCCTACCACAAGGGTCTCATTGCAAGCTTGATGGTCGCGACCATCACCTGGCTGCTTGCAAAAGCTGTGGGTGGTCACCCACAGCTTTGCGAGTGGCCAGAAGGCTGGTCTCATAAAAAAAAAAACGCCCTCCAGACCTGCAAGCTGCCTCCGCCAGCGAGCGGGTCTGACTCAGGGCCATAGTCACAGAATATGAATTACTTAATCCAGAGCCCAGAAACTAGCTTGGTTGGTCCATTAGCATTTGAATACAGATGTAGCTAGCTCTCACACTACAAGCCAATTAGCATTTCAAAATATGTTGCCAAGGGACCTGGGCATGAGCTTCACAATAAGGTTTAGAAACACCCCTTTCATGGCATCTGTCAGGTGAGACGGGGGGGATTGGGTTCACACACAGAGCTCAGAGACACTAGCGGAAGCATAGGACAGACACTCGCTCACTCTGCCACTGCGAGACCAGTGCAAGGATGGAACTCAACACGCCCCAATGGAGAATCTGGCTCCTTTTTTCCCTGATGGAATGATGTATCCCTCTCTCTCTCAACCCACACTTGGCTTACATGGACCTTAATTAATGACATGGTTAATGATTGTTTAATAATTTAGTGATCTGTACAGTAATTAGTTTATATGTTTAAGTCTGTAATGTATACTTTTTGTTTTTGTAAGAGAGTAGTGGTTTGTGGGCAGCATGCAGGAAAGGAATTTATAGTGTTCGTATACACAGCAAGGTTATCAAGCTGTAATGCTTTGGTTAAGAGTAGGCTTGCCTACCCTCCCGAATATCAGGTGCCACTCCCGACCCCACGGAAAGGCAGGCAAGCCTAACGGCTGCAGCCTGCCCCCCCGGACTACTTCTAGAAACCCTCGCAGTGGGGGTCCCGATGACGCGATTTGCGCTGAATCGCGTCATCGTGGCTCCGCCCCCTGCATCACAATGCTTTTATTTTCGGAATTGTGAAGAGGGGGCGGGGCTGCAATGACGCGATTGTGCAGTCACGCCCCCTGGATACCACCCCCAAACCGGCGTCATAGCCCGGCCACACCCCCAGCTGTATGCTGGCATTCAGCTCCCCCCAGAAGGAGGGAGCTGAATGTCGGCAGGTATGGTTAAGAGTGATGGTTATTCTGTGACACAGCACTATGGTGGTTTGTGAATAAACAGCAAGATATGCTGTTTATTGTGAAGTTCTGTTGTGGTCAATTATAGTTTTTGTTATAATTATAGGCTTGTTATAATTAATACCATGTGGAATGAAAGCTGCAGTTTGTTAGTATGACCACCACCATGTGGTTTAAACAAAGGTAATCGTGCCTACCACCCCCATTGAACCATGTGCTGAACAATAGCATGGCCTAGTGAATGCTGGCTGTATTCTGGAAGGATTGCGAGGTCTGTATTAAAATTATATTGTTAGACATTGCAAACACTTTATGTTATGCATTCTGGAATACTATATAATGCAATGTTTGCCTGAAAATATCACACAGTTGTGTGTGAGAATGGTGACCATTTTACCAAAAATAGCTTCAAGGTGAGATAAGTTCCACATCTCACTAATAGATATATCGTATTTGCGAAAGAACATTGAAGTTAGTTTCCCCTATTACCATGTTTTGTTAGCAAATGGCATACAGTATCCAATTTGCATATGCATAATAGTATTGCAAGTAATGTCTGATGAAGTTGGTGTAATGAAGGAAGTGGATGGATAGATATGTGAATATGATGCATTACGTTGGCATTACAGAGCTATAGCATCATGGGAGTTTTCTCACATTCAAAATGGAGTATCTTTGAACCATGAGGTTTGGATAAAGCACATGTTCTCTCTCTCTCTCTCATAATGTGATATACTTTAGTACATCTGGTGTGCAATGTCTTATTGAAATGAAATTATCCTAATGACTTAAAGATTCCTGGGTAACACTTTTGTGGAGTTAAGATATTGATTATAATATGTTATTAAATAATAACAATTTAATATTTGCTTCAAGGATATGATATTAGTAGGCTAAAAATGAACTAAAACCTTTCACCCACCCTTTTACATACACCTAGTTGGTTAAGGAAGGTCCAACATACATTATCACAGTAAATGTAGATCACTAGGGCACAGACTACATTTACTGTGATGATGTATGTTGGGCCTTCCTGACGAAGATTCACTTAGAATTGAAATGTTCAAACTGCTGGTTACTATTTGAACTATGTTTAAATAAGCTAATTCAAAACCAAAATGAGATGGATTTCTAAACATAAAACCCTCTTTCCCTTGGGCCTCAACACTGACTTCAAACTCATACGGTTTCTTTGATTAGCCAATCCCCTTCTGCATCCCAGGGGGATGTGGGCGTTTTCTACTTGTGTTTTTTTACTTGGGTTTTTTCACTCTTTTATTATGTTTTACTATTTATAGATTGTTTAGTGCCTTTTACTTATCTCTTTATCCTGATTGGCCGTTTTTAATAATGATATCCTGGTCTCCACCATCCTCCAGTCTCTTACCACATTTTATCCTATATTTTTAGTCCCTATTGTGTAATTTTTAACTATATAAGCTATTTTTACGAACATTAATGCACCCTTTCCTATATACCTTAATTTTTTATGAGATATCATGAAAGGAATGGACGAAGTACCATTTTTGGTTCAGGAGCCAATAAGATTAAATATTTCCAGAGATTACATAATTTCTCAAAAAGTAACAATAATTGGAAAAACCAATCGTCAGTATAGGGATTCCTTCATGGGGCACTCTTTTGTACATAAATGATTTGTTAGTATAATTAAAAATTAGCTTTTAATATATTTCCAATAAAAGAATAGGGATTTGTTGTGCTCATTTATAAAATATCTAATCGAGCTCCCTTAGCAATTAATCTCATGAAGTTTTAAAAATATATCTATTATAAGAATTAGCATAAAGTATGTGGTGACTATGCTTGTTTGAATTCATATGCTCATATAGCTCCTGATGGGTACATAATATATTATAGTAACAGGGTCAGGTACAGTTCGTATGACATATAAAAATTGTAAATAATAATTGGAAATAACTCATAAATTAGAACTGTATATAATGATAATCACTCGGTCATTTGAGATAAATCTATACATTGAGTGTGATAATAGCGTGTCTGCTGAGTATCATTCCAGATTCATATACCATGTGTGGCCAAACACATATGCAAATGATCCCCAACTTGCAACAAATTATTTAATCCTATTGCCGAGTTGGATACTACCTCAATGTAACAAAAAATAAAATAAATTTATATATATATATAGACAGAAGAAACTGGCACACAGAGTCGACAAATAATGTCAAAAACGATTTAATAAATCGAACGTTTTCGGGGTCACAGCCCCGTCCTCAGGACAATTACATACAAACACAACATAGACAACACTTACCCCACTCTAATATACCCCCCCGTCTGGCTGCCATCCATCCCTCTCTGCGCCCGGCGTCAGCTCCTCCCACCGGAACCGGCAACTATTGAACTTCCGGAATCCACTCCAGCCATCACCATAGGAACAAGCCGCTTGCGTTCCACCGGCCCACCTCCTGAACTCCAGCATGCTCATTCTATGCCTCTCACCAGTGGGATAGCTGTATTGTGTACCAGGGCACAGAGACACTGTGGATGCACGGAGAAACAAAATATGAAACCAAAAATAAAGATAAACAGACATATACCGACTCACTGTCGCAGCAACAACCCCCTCAATACAAAGCAACACCATATAAACCAGACAAATGAAGTAGAACAAATAGAAAAAATACAAAGAAATACAGAAAAATACATCGAGAAATCATATACATTAAATAACATAAATATCAAACTACCTAATAACTATTAATACAGTGGATCAACTACTCCATTCATATAAGACTATTCCAATTGATTTTATCATTTAATCCCCCAGGTTTCGTGGTGCCCAATCTAGTGATCCATCTTGCTTCTTTAAATAGCAAAGCTTTAGCCCGATCCCCCCCTCTCAAGGATACAGGGGCATGATCGATAATGAAATATCTCAAAGAATCCAGTGAATGGCCAACCTCTCCAAAGTGTCTAGCCACCGGTTGGTCAATTTCCCTGCCATTCAATACCAGACGGATCGCTGACCGATGCGCTGCCATTCGTTCTCTAAACTGTCGTGTAGTCGGACCAACATAATGTAGTCCACACGGGCACACAATAATGTAGACTACATAAGTTGTCAGACAAGAAAGAACAAATCTAATGTTATACGTGGTATTTAAGTGTGGGTGTTTAAAAGTCTTGCACGGTACCAAAAATTTACATGTCGTGCAACCACTACACTTATAGCACCCTGGTGCTTTTACATATTTATTGGGTGGCACTGTCAGACCAACGTCAGTGATATCCGAATGGACCAATCTATCCTTAAGATTACGGCCTCTCCGGAAGGCTGCTAAAGGACGTTTGTTATGAAACATAGGTAAATCCTTATCCGTGTTGACGATGGGCCAGAGTGCTTTAGTGGCCCTCCTGATGATCGGGCTAGCCACTGTATACTCACTGGTCCATGGTATAACACTAGTGTCGTCCCTATTGGCAGGATTCAAAAGCACAGTTCTCTGAAGTTGAAGAATCTCTTGTTTTTGTTTCTTAAGCAGATCTATGTCATAACCTCTACACACAAATCTATCAATTAAAGCATCCAATTCCGATTCAATCTTACCAGGATCACTGGTGATGCGTGCCACCCGCATCATCTGTGATCGCGGCAAACCCTTCTTCAAAGAAGGGGGATGATGACTGTTGGCCATTAGAAAGGTATTTCTATCTGTCTTTTTCCGAAACACCCCTGTTTCAACAAATCCATCTTTCACAGTAACAGTCACATCTAGAAAATCAATACTACTATGACTATATGTATATGTGAATTTAATGGGTGAATTAGACCCGTTAATCTCCTGCTTGAGCTGTATGAAATTATCAACCCCCCCCAGCCAAATCAAAAACACATCATCTATATATCTCGTAAACAACAAGATGTGTTTGCTGGTCTCGGGGTTGCTAAAAAACATACGGGCTTCCTGCTCAAACATAAATACATTAGCGTACGAGGGTGCCACGGAAGAACCCATGGCGCACCCCCGTAGCTGTAAATAGAAAGCCCCATCAAATAAAAAATAATTCCGACGTAACGTAAGCTCAAGTAGTGTCAAAAAAAGGTCATGGTCAAATACAGTAGGTGATAAATTTTCTTTCAGAAATCCTTTCATTGCCAACATTCCCCCCTCATGCGGAATGGAGGTGTACAAACTACACACATCCAGACAGCATAACAGTGCCTCCTCAGGTAAACGGCCAATATCCATTAGCTTCTTCAAGAACATCGTAGTATCTCTCAAAAATGTCTCTTGAAGATATATCAATCACTGTAACACACAATCAAGAAGTTGGGACACCGGCTGTAATAAGGAACCACGGGCCGAAATAATTGGCCTCCCTGGTGGTCTAATGGGGTCCTTGTGAATTTTCGGCAAGGTGTAAATCACTGGAACTTTGGGGTGCTGGATACACAAAGATTTAAAGACCTTGGCATCAATAATATTTTCCTCTTTAGCCCTCGTCAGGATAGTAATCAATTCCTTTTGGTATTCCACTGTGGGATTATAGCGGAGTTTAGAGTAGACATCATGATCCGACAATTGGTGATGAATTTCATTTTTGTAATCCTCAATCCCTTGGATCACAATAGCGCCGCCCTTATCGGCCGGTCTAATAATGATGTCTTTGTAATCCTCCAAATTCTGTAGAGGCTGGAACTCAAGTTTAGAGAGGTTCGGTTGAATCTTACAGGGGGTGGATATATATCTGGTCACAGAATCGTCATGTAGTCTACTGAAAGTCTTCAGCGATGGGTTGGTAGACACTGGATAAAAGTTAGATCTCGAGGTTCTCCGTAAGAAAATATCTTGGACCGACAACTCACGTGAAGGCTTTTCATCACGATAAAATTCCTTCAACCTTAGCTTTCTGGAGAACCTGTGAAGGTTCAATTTCCAGGTAAAATCATCATGTTTGTTCGTGGGTACAAAGCTAAGCTATTAAGTACCCTAAGTTCAATAGGAGTGAGAGTACAGTCTGAAAGATTGAAAATCAGTGTTTCTTTTTCTGGGTCACCTTTCTGGATCCTCTTCCTCTGCCCCCCCTGACAGGAGGGAGATCGTCTCTGGAAGGTAGGGTGGGTGTAGACGCCCCCTCTAAAGGGACCACAGACCTAGATAGAGTGTCCTCCGCTTCCGACACTCTAAAGTCACTGTCACTACTTGACTTATATTGTTTGTGTTGCATCCCCTGCTGCTCCCTCCTCTGCCATGGTCGCCTACTCCTTGTCCCTGATGCATTAGACTGGAGCATCTCACCCCCAGACAACCATTTGTACACTCGGTTATCCTCATAGTCAGAGTCCACTGCCAGTTTTTTTCTACGTTTAAATTTCAATAGTTCTCTGCGATATTGATCACACTGAGACTCTAATTTGGACATCCAGTCAAAATTGGTATCCTCTTCAATGAATTTAATGTGTACCTTCTCAAAAGAGGCAATCTTTGTTCTAACCAATGCAAGTTCTTTATTTGCTTCATCAATAACCAAAATCATGAGATCAAAGGCACATTTATTGAGGATAGCAATCCATTTATGAACAAATTCTGGATTATTCCGTCCAATTGTCGGGACGTTGTGCACTCTAAAACCTCTTGGTATTTTATGCTCCCTAAAGTAATCCGAAAGGGATATACTGTGGAGCAAGAAATCAATTTCTCGACGTTTCAGTTTTAAAAATTGGAAATACAGATCTTCCACATTCATTGTAGGGTCAGACAAAGATACCGTCTCCTTCGAGAGGATTTTATCAATTTCAGTTTGTGAGAAACTAAAAGTCTCCCCCAGCGGTGTTATTAACACATTCTGACATCCCGCTAATTCATTTCCTAGTGTGGAACACTGTGACGGATCCATCTGTCTGTATATGAAATCTCCAAATAACACAGACGTTGAGACCAAAGCAGTATGTAAGCAAAAAAGTCCAGCATACAAGATATATCTATAGGTGCCTTGCAACAGGTGCTAATCAGCACAAATGCACAGTTCTCCTCCAATTTGCCGGCACTCAATTCAAATAAACAACCTGCTCCGGTGCACAGAAAAAAATAAACCAAATAGACAGAAGAAACTGGCACACGGAGTCGGCAAATAATGTCAAAAACGATGTAATAAATCGAACGTTTTCGGGGTCACAGCCCCGTCCTCAGGACAATTACATACAAACACAACATAGACAACACTTACCCCACTCTAATATACCCCCCGTCTGGCCACCATCCATCCCTCTCTGCGCCCGGCGTCAGCTCCTCCCACCGGAACCGGCAACTATTGAACTTCCGGAATCCACTCCAGCCATCACAATAGGAACAAGCCGCTTGCGTTCCACCGGCCCACCTCCTGAACTCCAGCATGCTCATTCTATGCCTCTCACCAGTGGGATAGCTGTATTGTGTACCAGGGCACAGAGACACTGTGGATGCACGGAGAAACAAAATATGAAACCAAAAATAAAGATAAACAGACATATACCGACTCACTGTCGCAGCAACAACCCCCTCAATACATGATGGTGATGGCTGGAGTGGATTCCGGAAGTTCAATAGTTGCCAGTTCCGGTGGGAGGAGCTGACGCCGGGCGCAGAGAGGGATGGATGGCGGCTAGATGGGGGGTACATTAGAGTGGGGTAAGTGTTGTCTATGTTGTGTTTGTATGTAATTGTCCTGAGGACGGGGCTGTGACCCCGAAAACGTTCGATTTATTACATCGTTTTTGACATTATTTGTCGACTCCGTGTGCCAGTTTCTTCTGTCTATTTGGCTTATTTTTTTCTGTGCACCAGAGCAGGTTGTTTATTTGAATTGAGTGCCGGCAAATTGGAGGAGAACTTTATATATATATATATATATATATATATATATATACACACACACATATATACATATACATACACACATGAATGCTAGCAGAGTACTCTCTGAAAAAATGGGAGATCAAAGACCTCCCTGTAGGCGTAAAAATATCCCAGATGACCTGATACTGATTTATATCAGGATAGCAATCCTGGATGACATAATTAAATAGTATAACATACTATAGGCAGATAATATCATGTTGTGTCACATAACCCCATAGAAATCTAAATAGTAAGTACGGAGTACAAGTACCTGGTCCCCTCTGCTGTCCAGGGTCTTCTAAGAGCGGACACCGGGATTAGAGAGGGATCAGGAATAACTCCGATAGAAAATAAAGGGAGAGGTGGGGGACACCGATCCGTACGTGGTGTTAGGCAGTGTCTGTTGCTGAAAGCATTGCAGAAATCTGAATGCGCCACCGGACCAGGTCACGACCCACCCGAAGAAGAGTACCTGAGTTAAAATGACCGAAGGATTGTGCCTGATACCCTGCTGCCGAACTGCTCCCTCCTGCAGTGGGGAGTGACTGACTGGACACGTGTTTCACCACAATGGGCTTGTTCACCATACAACCTGATGCTGCATATCCAGGTCTCTCTTAAATAGGCTTCTAATGTCGGATTAGTCACAACATGTGAGAATGGTCTGGATAATTAACCAGCAGTTTACATAAATTATAAAGAAAACAATAGAACAAAAGTGTTCTTATATCATCATATATAGCAAGTGTGGAAAACTAGAGTACTCTGCTAGCATTTCATGTATATATATATATTTTTTTTTTTGGTTGCATTGAGGTAGTATCCAACTCGGCAATAGGATTAAATAATTTGTTGCAAGGCGGGGATCATTTGCATATGTGTTTGGCCACACATGGTATATGAATTTGGGATGATACTCAGCAGACACGCTATTATCACACTCAATGTATAGATTTATCTCAAATGACCGAGTGATTATCATTACATACAGTTCTAATTTATGAGTTATTTCCAATTATTATTTACAATTTTTATGTCATACGAACTGTACCTGACCGTGTTACTATAATATATTATGTACCCATCAGGAGCTATATGAGCATATGAATTCAAACAAGCATAGTCACCACATACTTTATGCTAATTCTTATAATAGATATATTTTTATAACTTCATGAGATTAATTGCTAAGGGAGTTCGATTAGATATTTTATAAATGAGCACAACAAATCCCTATTCTTTTATTGGAAATATATGAAAAGCTAATTTTTAATTATACTAACAAATCATTTATGCACAAAAGAGTGCCCCATGAAGGAATCCCTATACTGATGATTGGTTTTTCCAATTATTGTTACTTTTTGAGTTCTAGTTACTCGATTCCAGGGAGCACCTCCAGCATATAAAATTTATCTTATGATAAAATTATGATATAAGATATGATATATATGGTACCTATTGCTGGTTTTACTTTTAGATGTGAAATATAACAGTGGTTATTATTCCTATGTGGGATATTCTGATTTATTTGGGATAAATTACATAATTTCTGTATGAGCCGCTAGAATGCACAACATCGCGGATATAGCGATAACGTTTATGCAATGCTCCGGACTTCTCATACATCACTCTCGGCGTCTAAGACAGTCGAGACGTCACTTCCGGATTTGGAAGCCTCAGGAGCTAGCCGGGGGGAGATGGAGGAAGGAACACACGCTGCTAGTATACCGTAAGTTAAGGTCGCGCAAACTTCCAGTTCTCAAAACGGCGGTCCCAACTTTATCATCTATTATGGAATGAGGACATAAGACTTTGTAATTTGCTTATCATGTATCATTTGATCTTGGGTGCTGGACGTTATCCACTTTAGGGTTTATTCATTATGTGCAGATAGAAGCAGTTTTAGCCCCATTTTGCAATATTGTTGCCCCACTTCCGGTGTCAGACAGAAAGTATTCTTGACCTCCATCATTTAAGGCCACCCATCCCACACACATGCCATGCCTTGACAAAGGCAAGATGATTGAAACGTGTCGGCGGCAGGTGTGTGGGCAACTAAGGAGCTCTCCAGGAATTGTGTAAGCTCTGGGACCCTCTGTGTTTAACTCCCTAGAACAGTGGTTCTCAAACTCGGTCCTCAGGACCCCACACAGGTCACGTTTTCAAGGTCACCCAGCAGGTGCACAGGTGTATTCATTACTCACTGACACATTTTAAAAGATCCACAGGTGGTTATAATTATTTCACTTTTAATTCTGTGAAGAGACCTGGAATAAATGCACTGTGTGGGGTCCTGAGGACAGAGTTTGAGAACCTGTGCCCTAGAATATCCAGAGTTCATGGGAACAGAAAACCTAAGGGTCCCATTGCCCACTATCTGGGTACGTTCCTGTTTCTCTCTATAGCCTTTGTGTAAGGGTAATTGTTTTCTTTATTGGAACAATTTTGTCATTTTAAATACATGAGGAAGGATTATGGGCCTGATTCAGAGCTGAACGCTCTGACCAGAGCGCTCGCTCTGAATCAGGGCCCTCCTCCATGAAAATGGAGCGGCCTCCTGGCCGCTCATATAGCTGTGGGTGACCACCTACAGCATATGCGAGCGGCCAAAAAGATGGTCGCGATGGTCTTGACCATCGCAACCATCGGACTTGCGACGGAGACCCTGCGGTAGGGTCTCCCTGCCACAAGCCCTGGAGTGATTTTGACTCTATCAGAGCCAAAATCATACCCACTGACATCACTAGTGATGTCAGTGGGGCCGGCTTCAGACGGTAGGCGTTCCCATGGGAACGCCTCCGTCTGGCAGGCACGCCCCTGGCACGCCCACTAAAGGGGGCGTGCTGTCAATCAATATCGACAGCAAGCCCCCTTTGGTGCGAGACCCGGAGCGATGGAAAGCCCGTCGCTCCCCGGGTCTCGCGCATGCGCACGACGGAGCTCCCTCCGTCGTGCGCATGCGCAGTGGGGAACATCGACCCGCTTGCGAGCGTACTGACGCTCACGAGCGGGTCTGAATGACCCCCTATATCCATGTTTATTGAGTATTCCATCTTCGTATTACTGTGCATCAGTCGGATTATTTGTTCATATATACACGCTTTTATTTCTGCATAGCTTTTGGTGTGTATTTTGTGATTAATAAAATCTGCAATACACAGGAGGAATATTGCTTGAGTTGTATAGATCCGAGCGCTATTAGTTTTTTGCCCCACCCATTTTCCCCTTCTATTAAAATTAGCTAATTATTTGCCTTTATCTACATGGTGAGTGCCCTCCAGTTGTAAACTGGAAATAGAAGATAGGGCACAAAATAGTGTAACACTATATAACTGATAAATACAATATGACAAATTCATAAAAAATTTTAATTTAAAGTGCCAAGTCAGTAATCCGGATTTCACTATCAGCATTATTTAAAGATGATGTAATCCGTACCCAAACTCAGAGGACACTATAAAAGAAGTAGTGGTTACCCGGTTTATTGGAATATAGGGCCTGATTCAGACCCGCATTGGAATATAGGGCCTGATTCAGACTCCCATGGGAACGCCTAGCGTCTGAAGCCGGCCCCACTGACATCAGTAGTGATGTCAGTGGGAGTGATTTTGGCTCTGATAGAGCCAAAATCACTCCAGGGCTTGCGGCAGCGAGTCCCTATTGCAGGGTCTCCGTCGCAAGCCCGATGGTCGCGATGGTCTTGACCATCGCGACCATCATCATGGATGCTCGCTATAGCTGTGGGTGGTCACCCACAGCTATGCGAGCGTCCAAGAGGCCGCTCCATTTTCATGTAGGAGGGCCCTGATTCAGAGCGAGCGCTCTGGTCAGAGCGTCCGGCTCTGAATCAGGCCCATAGTTCCATCCAGATCGCAGGGGATACGGTGGTCACAATGCTGGCACTGGAATCCCAACACCTGTCAGGATCTCGACGCCAGCATCCAGACCACCAGAATCCCGCAGGTTTAGGTGGAGGAAAGGTTTAGACACCGGGGATGGAGGGTTAGGGTAGGTAAAGGGTTAGGATACCTACCGACAGTTGGCATCCTAACCCTGTTGGGATGCCGGCGTCGGGATTATGACCCCCGGGATCCCAAACGCCAGCATCCTGTACCCATTCCTGAAGGTGCTGAACACCTACAGATCTAGCCGCCCTCATCATTGCTGCGATGCACGCGCACAGCGTCATGCATCGCGGCATAGTGGAGCTCTCGCCGGGCTGCCTTTATGCGCACCCGGCGTTCTTCCCATTGAAGTCTATGGTGTGTGTGTGTTCATACATACGCACATGCCATAGACGCAGACATGTGAGTCATGCCTTCCATGCCGCAATGCGCTCGTATCGTGGCATAGATGAGCGTGGCTACATCTGTACTGCACTATCTCATAGGAATCCTTCACACTTTTTATGAAATCAGTCCAAGAAGGAGTCCAGCATGTCATCAAAATTCGGGATCTCCTGTCCCCTCTATATATACTTTTGCTAATAAGTGTGTAATTGATAACATGTGCCTCATATTCAAATATTTTGCATTGGCCATTTTCATTAAAGTATGTTATCGCCAAAGAAATAGTGAATCTAAGCTAAGGGAACTTCAGCTCAATTATTGCCAGCGGAGGCAAACTGAATAAATATCTATCTAATAATTGGGTATGGTCTGTCTCCATCATACTCACCCCCCACCCCGCTAACTGTTACTGACCCATGGCATTATTTCTTTGACATCGCATGGAGAAACAAGCCTATGTTATATCATTGTTTTACTAGACACTGCAAACACTGGAAATGAGCACAGTGTCTGTCATGAGAAAACATCTATAGATGTGCCCACATACATCTATCCTCCATGCGCTACAAGTCGCGCCACACATAATGCGGGAGCTCAGTGTGACTCGGTAGCGCAGAGCATCTTTTCATGCGTCTTTTTACCTTCAAATGCGTCTTATTCACATAACGATGTGAAAAGATAGCACAAGCAGCTTTTGCTGATTAAAATATTATGTGAGTGACTGCGGGTGTATCTGCATGAAAAATGCTACGTTACAGTGTCAGCGGCTGTAACACCGTAACGTAGTGTTTAGCATGCAGATACATCCGCAGTCACACACAGAACATAGGCATGCTGCATATAATTTTAATCGGCAGAAACTGCTTGAAGGTAAAAAGACACATGAAAAGATGCTCAGTGCTACTGAGTCACGCCACGGCATGGCGTGACTAGAAGTGCTGTTTTAATACGCCAGTAGGCTAGATGTATGTGGAGCCATCTGTGTTGCAAATTATGTTTATTATTCATCAGCTAGTTATGAACAGGGCTGTAGTGAGCCAGCCTGGGCCCTATTACTATTGAGGGGGCGAGGCATAATCGCTGAGACGAGGTTCCCCTCAGAAAAAAATTCTATTGCCAATGCGCTCGGGAGGGGGGCGCTGTGAGCCCCACAGCCCTGTGCAAATATAGGGGGGGGGCACAATCAGTGTGATCTCCCCCCTTCTCACAGGCAGAGGAGACTGCTGGTCACCAGCGAGCAGTTTCCAACTGCAGCCCAGCACACAACAGTTCCTTCCTTGCGTGTAAAGGGGCGTATCCACTTGTAGATCTTGGAACAACTGTACGATTACAACATTGTAATCGTACAGTCATTCCTCATCCCCTGTAGTGCCTACAGTGAACGATATGTCATTCAGTGCAGGCACCTTCCCTCATCCCTGAACATGGCCAATCTGTTGTTAGGGAAAACTCATATTATTCTGACTAGCTCTTTGGAAGATCCCATCTTCCTCCAAAGCAATACATAGGACTGCTTTGTATGGTACTGCCTACATGTTGCTTGGAGCTGATGGTAATGTCCAGAAGGTAATGCCCCCTTTTTTTATTCTGCTTCAGATAATACCCCCCTCTCTCTACACTCTAACATGGGTCATGCCTTCCTTGCATTCTTTGCCTCATATTTACATATATCCTACAATGCCTCACATCTAGCTCTTCAGTCCTTCTCCCATCCTACTACACCTCTTTCACATCCCTCCATCCCAATACCCATACCTTTCTGCCATTGTTACTGCACAGTCTTATCCTCCTCAGTTTCCCCATAGGACCACTAAGTCCATTGACCCACCTGCCCATAATGTGTCTTACCTCCCCTCAGGGTCTTCAATAATATGTGCTATATAGTACAGATGGGCAGGTTATATGGATGATGGAGAGAAAGAGGTGTCAAGTCCATTACTTTTCAAAGAGTGCCTGGACTCCTAAATACGGTCTTGTGTTCGTGTAAACACATAATTTTTGCAGCAGTTTAATGTATTTCACTTTCGTTCAGGATCTACAAAACAAAGGGTAAGTGATGGAAAAGGGGGTAGAAAGGAGGGGATGGGGAAAATTCAGAGTAGGGGAGAGGCTAAAGAGGAACAGATAAGTGCAGACAGCCACAAGATAAATTCTGTATGAAATGTGCAAACCATACAGCCTATCACTGGTGATTAAGCATGAATAATTGAAATTATAAAGAGATTACACATCTAATATCATGCTGTGGAATAGTTTCAACTTTTCTTCAGGATCCCGTAAGGGAAAAATGAAGTTAGACTGGTAGGCTGGATATTGGTTTAGATAGATCTTTTCCAAAGAAACAGGTAAGCACTATACATACAGTCACTTATAAATGTGTAAATTCAATACTTTAGCTTAACACTTCAGACCACAATGTTTGCATTCTGTGTCCCTCTTAGGGATGGCGCTATAAATTCCACCCAATAAATGCCCACTGAATCCTGCAGGGTCGCTCCCATGCTTTTCTTCAAATTGTCTTAAAATATTGGGCCTGATTCAGAGCCGCACATACTGCTGATGTTCATGTAGATGAGCGATTTTTTGGTACTGTACGTGCGCCAAAATCCCTAGAAATTCCCATTGTGATGGAGACGCACTGTATAAGAAATGTGACGGGTGTTCCTGGACGGTGACTGGGAGGTTGCTTATGGGCATAATATGGGCAGTGTCGGTGATAGCGGTTGCATACAGAGATGCTTATCCTGTCACCTAGGAGGCCATACCCAGATGGCGAAACTACACCTGCTATAAGGAAGGTGCAAGTATTGATGATGCAACATATGGTGCTTCTAAAGACACCAATAGGTATTTCAGCGTCTAGACGGTGACATTGGGCGTCTCAGTTCTTGCACAGTCGGATGCAGAGTTGTACACAAGGGAGAGACTTTGTAGTGGCATTTGTATAATCACAGATGGGTGGCCGCCAATAGACGCAGCCACGGACGATCCTGCTCCCACCTCTGAATCAGGCCCATTGTGTGTTTGTAATTTATTCCTAACATTTCATCTGTGTTCAAGGTACGTTATCTTCAGCAATCTAGTTGTGCGCCTTATATAATGCAGGCCACACGGGTACTGCAGGACGTATATCATATGGCTACTTTCACAGTTTGTAAAACGTTTGATAAGAAATATTGCCCCAGTTAATGCAGAGGTAGTTTCTGATACTCTGTATAAGATATAGGTACAGATGTTACATACACTGCGATTACAATCTGAAGCCTGTCTGCCTTGGTGGAAACCATACACCTGAATTGAATTCTGCATTGTTGTACTGTTAGTCTCACATCAGTTACTTGGTGCTATTAGGGATATTAAATTAAAACTTTTTTGTATAGTCATATGGGTTTATCACCAAAAACAAACCTCGATACGTGTCTTGTAGAAGAATATGATGATTTTCCTCTTTGTTTTTTATTAATGGTCTCTTTTCTTTTTTGTCTTTGCATCATTCTTGCTTTCGACTGTGATGCATTCTTCTGTGAGCCCTGCTGGGGTTGTAGACACATCATTGGGGTACAACCCCTTGCAATTACTCTCCTTTGCTCCTGCAATGCGGTGGGTATGGTGTCCACGACCACGGAATACATGGGTGATGGTGTTAGCTACCGGGGGCCAAGCTTCAAAATATATCGCAATCTGGTACTTGATAAATTTGCTAAAAAAGTAGCTCCCATAGTAAACGGGAGACCGCAGCAGAGATATCTGATATGTGCTGCAGTCCCCTGTGCATAAATGCCGGGGATACTTAATATTTGCAAGTACCTTGAAAACATGTGTATTTATGGGATATCCCCCAAATATTAAGTGATAAATAGGCCCCTTAGATTTATGAGAACCAAATAATGGTCAAAGAAAATAAAAAACTCTTTTTTAGGGGCACCCTTGTTGTTATATAGAAAAACAAGACTCTTGAAATGGCATAGAAATGAGTCGTATTACAAATGTATAAAAGTTAAAGCCTCAAATAGGGTTTTAAAACAAAAAAATAAAAAGTAGCTGTTAGGAGTGGGTAGGTCCAATTTTACAGAACAGTATTAAAGACACATAATAAATAAAAATAAACAACACTAATAATTTCTGGTATATAATTTATAATGAATACAAAATTATATAAACATAAATATCTAACCAGAGAGATTTTAGATCTGGGTCTTAATAATAAAACCATGTGAACCGTAGATATATAAAACACTTGCAGAAGTACTCGCTATTGCCCGGGTTTAAATCTTCAAGTGATAAAGTTTTATTATATAATGTTTTCAAAATCCATCCAGGGAAGGCCCAGAACAAGCTCCCTGGGTCAAAGTTCTGCCCGAACCCACTCCACCGTGATGTCCGACCAGGACCCCAACCACTGTATTAGGCATTCCAGACCAAATGCCACCCCTCTGTTAAGTTTACATCCAAATCCATCCAGTGGAAGGCCCAGAACAGACTCCCCGGGTCAAAGTTCTGCCTAACATCCCTGGGTCAAAGTTCTGCACAGCATACACCAACGGGATATCTGACTGGGACCTCAACCCCATATTATGTCTTCTGGGATCCAATGTTACAACTATGAAGTTTTCGTCCAAATCCATCCAGTGGAAGGCTTAGAACAGGTTCCCTGGGTCAAAGTTCTGCCCAGTGTACACCAATAGGAGGTCCAACTGGGACCCTAACCCCCCTAAAACCTGGGTAGGACCCAATTGGACCACCTTACATTGGTTTCATCCCAATCGGTGCAGGGATGTTCGAATGCATAACCGGACAGACAAACAAACAAATAAACAAGCAAACAAACAGAACAATGAATTTTATATATAAGATGTATTAAACATTAAAATATTGTAGACTGTCAGGTTTGTAGTGTACACTCCTAAAATTGGTAAATCTTGCATGAAATGTTATATAAATGTCCTTCACATGTGGAAGATGAGATAATGAGTTCCTTGCATAGAACAACAAATGGTATTGTATAGATACTCCAGCGTATATAGTTGCCAGTCTTGTAGTACCATGTCCCGAATTTGCTACACATGGTTGCAAAGATAGGGGTCCGGAGTGGCACTTTGTGGCCAGATGCCTCCTTCCACTGTGCTCCCACTGAAAATTTCGGGCTGTACACTCAAAGAGTGTCTGGTCCTTAATTGATAGCCCACAGCTACAAAGTGAGTATATTGTTCTCCTGAGATGCTTGTGTTGTGATGGAGCAAGTTAATGAACAAACTGTGGGTGTACACGGACTAGCTGAAATGGCGCTAGGTGGCCGGGTGTCTCTTTCCACTGTGCTGTCACTTAATAGGTCAGGACTACACTTGGTATCCGATGTATGTCGTGTTCAATTTAAAGGACACAGGGCCGCTGAAGGTCTGATGTCTGACAGCAGAAGGGTTACCTCTAGTAGATATAATAAAACATACAAATAATCCATTAAATTCACAGATTAGATAGACAACAAATATACATAAAAAGGTGATATACAAGCATGGAGTAAAAATGTGAATAAGTAACACAGTGTAACACAGTGTAAGATTAGCCAATATAGAACTCAGAATATATTTGGTATGATCCCATTGGTAACATAGCTAGTTCGAATATCAAAAACAAAACATGGTTATCTCTGAAGTAAGAGCTTCTCATACACCACCTAAAATACTCAAAGGTGCTATAAAACAATATGTATTTAACAGATATTAAATAATCTCGTAATATAAGACAGAGGTCAGTAAATGTGTGTATAGTGTGTACTAGGTCTCTACTATTAATCGTGTGCCAGTTGGCAGTGATTGGTTAATGAGAGCGCTATGATGCCCATATCATTGTGCAAAAGATCTGCATCTAGATTTTAACTGGGGGTAAGTCCCAAGGCAAAGGAAAAAGCCCCACAATGGTTTATCAGAGTACAGATATATAAGATTATGTTTAAATGAGCATAATGGTAGCTGCTAAATGGCCATGCTAAACCCCTGTGTCTCTGAAGGGAAAGAGACAGTACAAAGGGCATGATTCAGAGATGGATGGAATTGCACAGCCGCACACAAGCAGCTCTGCAAATCCGTCCACTTAAAATGCAAAATGCAGGTCGCAGCCTGGGGTCACCATCGAAACAATCGTGACCATCGGTCGTGATTGTTGTCGATGATCCATTGGCCAGGCTGCAGAAGATAAAAGCTTCCCGCTGCCTGGCCGGGTCCTGGCAGGTTGTGAGGCCCGGAAGTCTGCCTGAACCCATGCAGACCCTGGCCTCGTCCCTCCTGGGAAACGCTCAAACACTGCAGCCTGTCAATCATGCTGCGGCTGGCACACAATGCGAGCGGGCACATGCGCTGTCCTCCAAACATCGGAGATGTGCGCTAACCATGGGGTGAGCGTACATCTCTGAATCAGGCCCAATGACTATTATAACATCCACATATAAATCTTTTAATACTGTAGGTATCATAGAGACAAAATAAGTGCAAAAAATAATAAAATCAGTATCACCCAGTCATAGCTATTACATAATAACAATAATTTGTTCAGAGTATAACATTATTATTCAAATGCAAAAATGAATAATTTAGCTAATTTCCAAGAAAGTTATAGGTATAGTACAGTAAAGAGAGAAATAACTCATCATTTGTGTTCAGGACCTGCCTGTGACCGTGCTCCTAGGGCAGTGAGTAACCAATGAGAGCATCTGTACACATATCACATAGTAAAGCATCTGCTTTCAGCTGTGGGGAATGATTTCCCTATATGATCCTGTGTTCAGCAGCTGCTAAAAGTGCAGAGATAAGGAAAATAGGTAATACCTGTAACATATGTGATGTGTCTGCTAGACCATAGGATGCAGGAAGGGATCCTCCAGGGAGGCAATCGGGAAGCCGACTGCCTAAATACCGGCAGCCGGCTTCCCGACTGTCTTATCCCGGCATGGGTGAAATGCCGGGCGTCTACATATAGACGCCCGCATTTCCCCGACGCTGGGAGACCGGCGCCCGGCATCACTATCGTACTGATGCCGGGCGCCGCTAGCGGACAGCCGTGGGGGGGGAGGGTTAGGTTTAGGGCTCCCGGGGGGGACTTAGGGTTAGGCACCCCCCCGGGAGGGTTAGGGTTAGGCTAGGGGGAGGGAGGGTTAGGGTTAGGCACCCCCGGGGGGGACTTAGGGTTAGGCACCCCCCCCGGGGGACTTAGGTTTAGGCAGCGGGGAAGGGGGTGGTTAGGGTTAGGCACTTAGAGGGGGGATTAGGGTTAGGCACTTGGGGGGGAAGTTAGGGTTAGGCTCCCCTAAGGAGGGTTAGGGTTAGGGGGGTTAGTTTAGGTTAGTGGATACTTACCTATCCACGATCGGGATTTCCAGCGCTGTCGGGCTTCCGCTGCACCGCACTCTGCTTCTGTCAGCCTGCCGCTGACGGGAATCGAACCGCCGGCCATGCGGTTGACGGTATTTCATACCAATTCCATCCTCCACGCGTATTGCTGGGACTGGTTTGTTCACAGCATCTTTATAGCACACTTGGTGACTCTGGTTGGGAGCAAAGAAGTTAACAATTGTAAATAATTAAATATCTTCTATCATTTCACTAATAGATTCTTCTCCTCCTCCAACCTTGGCACTTTCACACCTAATAGTGGCAAGTGTGTAATTAAATGTATGGAAGCCTCTTTACCTTTTCTGCCAAAATGATTACTGAAGATACCATGAGGGAAGTGTCTGTTGCTTAAGTTGGGAGGGACTGTATTATGCACAGTATGTAATGTGTTTCTGCAATCAAAGCTAAATCAGTTTGTAGACAGATTGCTGGGTGCTCAGGTTCTCTTTTCTGGGGTGTTCAGGCCTAGTGGCAACTGAAGCTATGTGTAAAATGTCTTCATAGTTGTCATAATGTTGCCTATAACATTAGTTCTCCGTGGGTCATTAATTTTGTCAATGGGTTTTTTCCAGGTTAAGCTGTCATGGTCCAGGTTGGTGGAAAAAGTGAGTGAGGTATTGCGTGGATGTTGGGGTGGAGGTGGGGGGCTGCACAAAGAGGAGCAAGAGAGAAACCATTAGCAAAGATAATCAATGTAAAAAATAAACTAGTTATGGAGACATGTCCTGATAATACATGCACCCCACCATGACATGTGTTGTGTTGTGGAGTAGGTACAAAGTATACAAACGTCCTTTGGGACCCTGACAATTTTTTGGGGGGCAGATGGGGATCATCGGTTTGCCAAGGTTTCCCGGGCATCCTACAGGGATATTCCACGTGGATTCCGCACTGATGATCCAAAAAGCATTCATTCCATGGCCCCATATTCCTCTTGGTGGCTCTAATTATATACTATATTATAGCTTAAAAATAATTGTAAGTTTGATTACATGTAAGACTCACATTAGCACATATGTGATTATGTAGTCTATATGTACAACTATAGCTTTACCAGCTGACACAATAATAGCAACAATATAACACTAAAGAGTTTCATTTAATGAGCTTCAACTAAATAACTGAGACCAGAGTAGATTCTGTCTGCCCTATTGTCAGTACTTATTACTAAAGGTGCATACACACACAACGATTTTTTTTGAACGATTATCGTTTAACTATATCGTTTAACGATAATCGTTTGAAAATATCGTTCACTTTCTGTGTCAAACGATGAACGATTATTGTTCATGCGCGTTCACGTTTGTAGTTTGTAGTTCAGTCAGACTTGTCAACTCAATGATTTTCATTAAGTTAATATGCAAAAATCGTTTGTAGTTCATAAAAATCGTTCATTACATTTAAATGAACATAGTAAATGAACAACTTTAGTAAACGATTTTACTTCATTTTTTCAAGGTAGAAAATCATTTACTAAAATTGTTCATTAACTCAATCGTTGTGTGTGTATGCAGCTATAGTTATCTAGTTAATATTACCTGGTGTAATGATGACAACTGATTCCAGGGTCACATCTATATTGTTAGACCTCGGTTTCTTCCTAAAAGTTAAAAAATAATGAAACGTGCTCAGTAGCAGAATACACAGAGAAAGAATGGGATCTACATACCACCTATGATCTGATAGAGCAGTATATAGAGGCAGTATATATCTGTATTAGCTCTCTCAGTTCCATTGTTGTAGGATGAAAGATGAAAAGACACAGGGCCTGATTCAGAGCCGAACACTCTGAATCAGTGCCCTCCTCCATGAAAATGGAGCGGCCTCCTGGCCGCTCGCATAGCTGTGGGTGACCACCCACAGCATATGCGAGCGTCCATGATGATGGTCGCGATGGTCTTGACCATCGCGACCATCGGGCTTGCGACGGAGACCCTGCGGTAGGGTCTTGCTGCCGCAAGCCCTGGAGTGATTTTGGCTCTATCAGAGCCAAAATCACTCCCACTGACATCACTAGTGAAGTCAGTGGGGCCGGCTTCAGACGGTAGGCGTTCCCATGGGAACGCCTCCGTCTGGCAGGCACGCCCCAGGCACGCCCCCGGCACGCCCACTAAAGGGGGCGTGCTGTCAATCAACATCGACAGCAAGCCCCCTTTGGTGCGAGACCCGGAGCGATGGAGAGCCCGTCGCTCACCGGGTCTCGCGCATGCGCACGACAGAGCTCCCTCCGTCGTGCGCATGCGCAGTGGGGGAACATCGACCCGCTTGCGAGCGTCCTGCGCTCGCGAGCGGGTCTGAATGACCCCCACAGCTCAGAGTGTCAGTGAGGTGGGAGGCACCGGCTGACATGTAAATAGCAAATCTTGGGTAGATTTACTCATTTTCAAAGCCGCAGGTCATTGGTTTTAAAACAGCTCCAGAAATAAATGCTGAACAAGTCTGATTATGCATTTATTGTTATTGCTGTTTTAAATCAATCAGTGAAAGCTGCTAATGATTATCAGTTTGACAAATCGCCCTTTAATAAATCTTCCCCTGAGTCTTCTCCTAAGCACTCCATAGCCATTTAGACACATGGGGTAAGTAAAATAAGACTAGTGTATTTGTTGATATGTTTGATCAATTTTTTTGTACATATTTTTAGATTTTAAATATACTGTAACTGGTTTCATTAAGTTCCGTTTCCCACAATTCTTGGGTTGACAACTCGCAACTCTGTCATGTGACATTTCCTTTATAATTAACTAGATATAAATTATAACTATTGCATTTAGAATTAATGAAGTTCAAATAATATAACCCATCAGATGTCCGGCATAGGAAGATAGCAATTTATAGACTTCATGACTTAAACCTCAATATTCAACCATGTACAAATTTTGACTTAATGTTCCTGATTATCCAGGTTTAAATTAATTGAAACTATTGTGCTTTATGGTACTATGGGCTCTATTTAATAAATAGCAAAAACTTTTATTTTCGCCGGCGAAAGAGCATAATCCTATCTACTGTATAAATAAGTTACTGCCAGTGATAGCGCTGCTATTACCAAAGGTAACCCCTGTGGTGATATTATTTGCTGGGATTCACTGACAATAGCTTCCTCATTTGACAATGATCATGATAAAAGGAGAAAAACAATAAAACAATTGAATCCTTATTTCAAAAAAACAATAAAACAATGGTTTCATTATTTTAAAAAAATTAAATTGAGAATTTGTTAAAAATATTTTTTATTTATTTAAAATATTTCATCTATATTTAAACTTTTTTAAATGTTTTTTTTTCTGCTGGAACTGAAAGCAGATAATTGCATGCACAGCAAATTCCATGATTCAGTAGAGGATACAGACAGGGGCACCTAGAGGGGGTAGGTGGGGGGTACTAATCACCCGGGCCTGAGCATGTTGGAGGGGTCTGGTGGGGGCCCAGGTCTGACGCCTCCCCCCCACCCTCTTACATGTCAGCAGCCCAGCAAACGCTGCTGTGTGCTGGGCCTTAGTGGGAGACCAGGGGGGACTGCTGCTGCCGCTGAGCAGCAGTCTCCTCTCCCCTGTCTATGGGGGGGCAATGATCATACTGTTCATGCTCCCCCCCTGTATTTGCGCCATGCTGACGGGCTCACAGCGTCTCCCCCACCCCAGCGCTTTGCGGCACTGCAAATAGTGGATTTAAAAAAATATATAAGGGGGTGTGGCCATTCCTCTAATGATTATTCCATACCCCCTAATCAGTAATAGGGTCCAGGTCGGCTCTTAACGGCCCTGGAGACAGATACCATTCATTGTTACATGTGGAAACATGATTTATATTGGCGTTAAAAAGTGTGTGTGTGTTTATAGATTTATTGAGGAGATTCATACATACATCATTCTTATTCTTATCTACACTATAAAGTAAAAAATAATTTTGGGAAGATATTTCTGTTATTGGGTGACAATTTGGAGCTGCCCCGACAAAATCTGGGTGGTAGGAGGTATGCTAGAGCTGCACCTGGAAAAGTCTGGAGATCAAGGGTGCCAATAGGGGTTGATTAATTGGTCCCAAGCTTATCTAGGGGTCAGGTGGAGCCTGGGCAAGCCAATGACATGGAGCAACATCCCCACCTCTATCACTGCTTTGTGGTTGTATGCACAATCTTTGCAATAGATTGTTTATAGATCTGCCATGGCCTAAACCCTCTCTCTAGCACTGGGGCCTGCAAAATGTTTCGGCAGACCTGTTGGAGACATACACACCTACCAGCTACCCAGATCACATCAATTATATTGGGTAATAATAATTATAATAATAATAATAATAATACATTTTTCTTCTCGTTAAATAAACTGTAACATCATGTGTTAATGATATTAGTAACTTACCACATGTAAATAGCAATTGCCACTATAAGCAGAAAAATTAGGAAGCTGATGATGGCATGAGCAATCAGTGTTTCTTCTATTATGTTGAGACTGGGATTATAGACAGCTAAGAAAAAATATACATTAGGTGAATTAAGACATTTCATTTGAACTAGGGGTGTGCACCGGCCACTTTTCGTGTTTTGTGTTTTGGTTTTGGATCTGGATCTTTCTTCGTGTTTTGGATCTGGATTGGTTTTGCCAAAACCACCCTTCCGTGTTTTGGGTTCTGGGTTTTGTGTTTTGGATCTGTATTTTTTTGAAAAAAAGCATAAAAACAGCTAAAATCACAGAATTTGTAGGTTTTTCTGCTCCTATGCTATTATTAACCTCAATAACCTTAATTTCCACTCATTTCCAGTCTATTCTGAATACCTCACACCTCACAATAGTGTTTTTATGTCCAAAAGGTTGCACCGAGGTAGCTGGATGACTATGCTAAGCGACACGAGTGGGCGGCACAAACACGTGACCCATCTAGGCGTGAAACTGCAGTGGCAGACAGGATGGCATTGAAAAACTAGGCCCCAAACTGTACATAATGCAAAGAAAAAAAAGAGGTGCAAGATGGAATTGTCCTTGGACCCTCCCACCCACCCTTATGTTGTATAAACAGGACATGCACACTTTAACAAACCAATCATTTCAGCGCCAGGGTCTGCCACACAACTGTGGCTGAAATGATTGGTTCGTTTGGGCCCCCACAAAACAAGCTGGCAATTAATCTGTCCCTGCACAAACTGGCTCTACGGAGGCAAGAAGTCGTCCTCATCCTCCTCATCCACAGATTCCTCACCCTCTTCAGTGTTATGTACATCCTCATCCTCACAGAGTATTAATTCGTCCCTGCTGGAACCACAGGTCCCTCTGTACGTTCTGGAGGCTGGTCTCCCTGGAAGAGTTGATCATTCATTTTATGAACATCATCTTCTCCACATTTTGTGGAAGCAACCTCCTACGCCTTTCGCTAACAAGGTTCCCGGCTGCACTAAACACTCTTTCGGAGTACACACTGGAGGGGGGGCAACTCAGGTAAAATAGAGCCAGTTTGTACAGGGACCTCCAAATTGCTTCTTTTTCCTGCCAGTACAGGTACGGACTGTCTGACATGCCTACTTGGATGCTGTCACCGATGTAATCCTTTAACAGACAGACGCACGCTTGTCGCTGCTGCTTTGAGGATTCAAGTGCGGCTACAGCCCACACAATTCACAAAGACAGAAAAAAGAAAAGAATATTTTTATTGTTTGTGGAGCACACTTTGAGGGTTACACCACCCTCTAACAGACAGATGCACGCTTGTCGCTGCTGCTTTGAGGATGCAAGTGCGGCTACAGCCCACACAATTCACAAAGACAGAAAAAAGAAGAAGAATATTTTTATTCTTTGTGTAGCACACTTTGAGGGTGTCACCACCCTTTAACAGACAGACGTACGCTTGTCGCTGCTGCTTTAAGGATGCAGGTGCGGCTACAGCCCACACATTTCACAAAGACCGAAAAAAAAAGAACAATATTTTAATTGTTTGTGTAGCACACTTTGAGGGTGTCACCACCCTTTAACAGACAGACGCACGCTTGTCGCTGCTGCTTTAAGGATGCAGGTGCGGCTACAGCCCACACAATTCACAAAGACAGAAAAAAGAAGAATATTTTTATTGTTTGTGTAGCACACTTTGAGGGTGTCACCACCCTTTAACAGACAGACGCACGCTTGTCGCTGCTGCTTTGAGGATGCAAGTGCGGCTACATCGCACACAAGTCACAAACACATAAAAAAAATAGTTTTTTATTTTTTGGAGCACTTTGAGAGTTACACCACCCTTTAACAGACAGACGCACGCTTGTCGCTGCTGCTTTAAGGATGCAGGTGCGGCTACAGCCCACACATTTCACAAAGACCGAAAAAAAAGAACAATATTTTAATTGTTTGTGTAGAACACTTTGAGGGTGTCACCACCCTTTAACAGACAGACGCACGCTTGTCGCTGCTGCTTTAAGGATGCAGGTGCGGCTACAGCCCACACAATTCACATAGACAGATAAAAGAAGAAGAATATTTTTATTGTTTGTGTAGCACACTTTGAGGGTGTCACCACCCTTTAACAGACAGACGCACGCTTGTCGCTGCTGCTTTAAGGATGCAGGTGCGGCTACAGCCCACACATTTCACAAAGACCGAAAAAAAAAGAACAATATTTTAATTGTTTGTGTAGCACACTTTGAGGGTGTCACCACCCTTTAACAGACAGACGCACGCTTGTCGCAGCTGCTTTAAGGATGCAGGTGCGGCTACAGCCCACACAATTCACAAAGACAGAAAAAAGAACAATATTTTAATTGTTTGTGTAGCACACTTTGAGGGTGTCACCACCCTTTAACAGACAGACGCACGCTTGTCGCTGCTGCTTTAAGGATGCAGGTGCGGCTACAGCCCACACAATTCACAAAGACAGAAAAAAGAAGAATATTTTTATTGTTTGTGTAGCACACTTTGAGGGTGTCACCACCCTTTAACAGACAGACGCACGCTTGTCGCTGCTGCTTTGAGGATGCAAGTGCGGCTACATCGCACACAAGTCACAAACACATTAAAAAAATAGTTTTTTATTTTTTGGAGCACTTCGTGAGTTACACCACCCTTTAACAGACAGACGCACGCTTGTCGCTGCTGCTTTAAGGATGCAGGTGCGGCTACAGCCCACACAATTCACAAAGACAGAAAAAAGAAGAAGAATATTTTTATTGTTTGTGGAGCACACTTTGAGGGTGTCACCACCCTTTAACAGACAGACGCACGCTTGTCGCTGCTGCTTTGAGGATGCAAGTGTGGCTACATCGCACACAAGTCACAAACACATTAAAAAAATAGTTTTTTATTTTTTGGAGCACTTTGAGAGTTACACCACCCTTTAACAGACAGACGCACGCTTGTCGCTGCTGCTTTAAGGATGCAGGTGCGGCTACAGCCCACACATTTCACAAAGACCGAAAAAAAAAGAAGAATATTTTTATTGTTTGTGTAGCACACTTTGAGGGTGTCACCACCCTTTAACAGACAGACGCACGCTTGTCGCTGCTGCTTTAAGGATGCAGGTGTGGCTACAGCCCACACATTTCACAAAGACAGAAAAAAAAAGAACAATATTTTAATTGTTTGTGTAGCACACTTTGAGGGTGTCACCACCCTTTAACAGACAGACGCACGCTTGTCGCTGCTGCTTTGAGGATGCAGGTGGAATCTAGACGGGATTTGGAACCGAGGACACACTACCTCCATCAATTGTCTAAATCCCACTGCACTAATGTCGGATACCGGACGCACGTCTAACACCAACATAGCAGTCAAGGCCTCAGTTATATGTTTTGCTTCAGGATGACTGCTGTCGTACTTCATCCTCATCGCTAGGGACTGTTGGAGGGTCAATTGTTTAGTAAAAGTAGTGATGTTCCTACTTCCTCTCTGGGATGATGAACAACTCCCAGCAGCAGCAACAGCACTAGTAGGAAGTGGTTCTTGATCTTTCCCTATTTTATTTTTATCAGAGAAAGTTTGGTCCTCCATTTATGTTATATTGATATATATACGTGCGGCTAAAGCGCACACAAACACAGAAAATATTTTTTTATTTTTGCTGGAGAGTAGTGCACTTTGTGGGTTACACCACCCTTTAAGAAATGAGCCAGCCGGCTCTTTACTTATGGGACACAGGCGCACGCTTGGCGCTGCTCCTTTGTTGATGCACGTGCAGCCACAGTGCACACAAGTCACAAACACAGAAAATATATATTTTTTTGGTTTGGAGTGTACTTTGGGGGTTACAGAACCCTTTAATGGTCAAGCCAGCCGGCCCTTTACTTATGACACAGGCGCACGCTTGGCACTACTTTGTTGATGCACGTGCGGCTACTGCGCACACAATTCACAAACACAGAAAATAATTTTTTTTTTGGTTTGGACTGGAGTGTACTTTCGGGGGTTACAGCACCCTTTAACGGTCAAGCCAGCCGGCCCTTTACTTATGACACAGGCGCACACTTGGCACTACTTTGTTGATGCACGTGCGGCTACTGCGCACACATTTCACAAACACAGAAAATAATTTTTTTTCGGTTTGGACTGGAGTGTACTTTGGGGGTTACAGCACCCTTTAACGGTCAAGCCAGCCGGCCCTTTACTTATGACACAGGCGCACGCTTGGCATTACTTTGTTGATGCACGTGCGGCTACTGCGCACACAATTCACAAACACAGAAAATAATTTTTTTTCGGTTTGGACTGGAGTGTACTTTGGGGGTTACAGCACCCTTTAACGGTCAAGCCAGCCGGCCCTTTACTTATGACACAGGCGCACGCTTGGCACTACTTTGTTGATGCACGTGCGGCTACTGCGCACACAATTCACAAACACAGAAAATAATTTTTTTTTTGGTTTGGACTGGAGTGTACTTTCGGGGGTTACAGCACCCTTTAACGGTCAAGCCAGCCGGCCCTTTACTTATGACACAGGCGCACGCTTGGCACTACTTTGTTGATGCACGTGCGGCTACTGCGCACACAATTCACAAACACAGAAAATAAATTTTTTTTTGGTTTGGACTGGAGTGTACTTTGGGGGTTACAGCACCCTTTAACGGTCAAGCCAGCTGGCCCTTTACTTATGACACAGGCGCACGCTTGGCACTACTTTGTTGATGCACATGCGGCTACTGCGCACACAATTCACAAATACAGAAAATAATTTTTTTTTGGGTTTGGACTGGAGTGTACTTTGGGGGTTACAGCACCCTTTAACGGTCAAGCCAGCCGGCCCTTTACTTATGACACAGGCGCACGCTTGGCACTACTTTGTTGATGCACGTGCGGCTACTGCGCACACAATTCACAAACACAGAAAATAATTTTTTTTTTGGTTTGGACTGGAGTGTACTTTCGGGGGTTACAGCACCCTTAACGGTCAAGCCAGCCGGCCCTTTACTTATGACACAGGCGCACGCTTGGCACTACTTTGTTGATGCACGTGCGGCTACTGCGCACACAATTCACAAACACAGAAAATAATTTTTTTTTTGGTTTGGACTGGAGTGTACTTTCGGGGGTTACAGCACCCTTAACGGTCAAGCCAGCCGGCCCTTTACTTATGACACAGGCGCACGCTTGGCACTACTTTGTTGATGCACGTGCGGCTACTGCGCACACAATTCACAAACACAGAAAATAATTTTTTTTTTGGTTTGGACTGGAGTGTACTTTCGGGGGTTACAGCACCCTTAACGGTCAAGCCAGCCGGCCCTTTACTTATGACACAGGCGCACGCTTGGCACTACTTTGTTGATGCACGTGCGGCTACTGTGCACACAATTCACAAACACAGAAAATAATTTTTTTTTGGTTTGGACTGGAGTGTACTTTCGGGGGTTACAGCACCCTTTAACGGTCAAGCCAGCCGGCCCTTTACTTATGACACAGGCGCACGCTTGGCACTACTTTGTTGATGCACGTGCGGCTACTGCGCACACAATTCACAAACACAGAAAATATATTATTTTTTTAGCACTTGGGGGGAGCACCCCTGATGGACAGAGCACCCCCTGGACAACACTACAGCACCTCTTTAGGACTGGGACACTGCACAGGACTTTGGAGTGGACACAGCCCCTATGGAGAACTGACTGCACAACACAGTCCAGCCAGCCCCTATGGACTTTGAAGTAGTGGACACAGCCCCTATTAACAACAGCAGCACAGCACAACACAGCCAGCCCCTATGGACTTTGAAGTAGTGGACAACAGCAGCACTACACTACACTACACTACACAGCCCTAACTCCCACCCTCCCTCTTCACTGTCCACAGCCGAGTGAGAAAATGGCGCCGACGTGGGTACCTTATATAGGATCCAAAACCCGCGAGACTCGGAAGGCGGGATGATGACGTTTTGCCTCGATTTCAGATCCGAGTCAGGCGGGAAAAGTCGAGCCTGATTCGGATCGGACTCGGATCGGGGGGGCTCGGGGGGGTTCGGATTTCAGAAATCCGAACCCGCTCACCCCTAATTTGAACACATATTACACATATCATTTCCTTATTTAACACTATTCTAAAAACAACAGAGCTGCTCCTGTAACATGAGCAGTATAGTTAGTAATGGTAATAAGTAAAATAAGACAGCATGGCACACCTACAGTATAGAATCTCTATACACAGTCTCTAAACTAAAAGCCTGGGCCGGCTATTCATGGTAAACAGACTTGGGTTCTTGTATCCAACACAATTGGCCCAAGTCCATGGCTACCAAATGCCTGTAGTTTCCAGATCCCATGTAAAACATTTAAAAATATGAAATATTCTGTATCCCTGGGAATTGTGGGCCTGATTCAGAGCCGCTCGTAAGCGGCTGTTCATTCGCTCCGAGCGATGTTCGCACAACTGCGCCTGCGTATGGGTTGTAAAGCGCATGCGCCAACCAGTCATTGCGGTCGGAAATCGAGCGCTCGCAAAATAGCGAGTGCCTGCTAATTTGAGTGACAGGATGAGGCGTTTGTGGGTGGTAACAGAGGAAGGTGCTTGAAAACGGGGAGTGGTGATCCGAACGCAGGCGTGCCAAACGGTCAAAACGGGCGTTTTAAGGGTGTGCATAATTAACATAGCAGCGTCATCGACCACGTCACTTAGTTGTCTTTTAGCCTGAACTGTTCGCATGATTGCGGTAGGATAAACCTACCACAAGCACTGCGAGCAGTTCAGATGCCTTTCGATGTACTCGATTAATCAAATAAATAGCGGAGATGACATATGATGCGAGCGGCCAGGGGGCGTCTTTACAAAATAGCGAGCGCAAGTTTCGTTCGCTCGCTCAGACATAGAGGCGTCAACAGACCGCAAAGAGCGAGCGCTCAATTTAAATAGCCGGCCCCTTTTTCTGACCGAGCGAGCGCAAATAGCGTCCGGCTCTGAATCAGGCCCTGTGTCCCTGTCAAATGTCCCTTCCGTAGAAATGTGACCTATAGCACAGTAACATTCTTTGTTTTCTACTGTAGATGGCAGATGTAATTCTCATTATCTATTCTTATCTTATATTTTTTAGAAGTCAATATCTATTTACAAAAAGCGTTGTTATCTTCAGTCAACATGACATGATGGAATTTGTAGTGCTCCGAGGTGCACAGAGACAGTATTGCACAGAATGTGCTTAGCCTTAGATGCATCGGCTGAGCTTTCCCAGGACATGATTTTAAAATGCTGCCAACTATGTAAGTACCGAAGAGCCCAATGGACTTACTGAGCCATGCTGGGGTTACATTACTAAGCAGTGTGTTTTCAAAACCACCAATTCTCTGCTGCTTTGACCACGGAATTTAAAACAGCAATAGTAATAATAAATCTAAATCAGGCTTGCTTTACATTTACTGTTATAGCCACATTACTTGATTTCTACTTAAAATCAGGATGGTGATCTCACACCATGTGGGTTAATAACATTATATTTTATGTTTTGCTTTTAGTAAATCTATCTTGTTTAAAAGTGTACATAAAATCTAAAAACGTATCTCCAAAAAAGTCCCATTTTGGAATACTGCAGACTGATACATTTCTTGCTATGTCACTATTCAGACTAAATTATTTATTTCCATTTAGTAAAGATAATTAAAATAACTGAAGTGTCCATTTACCTTTAGTTGTCTCAACCAGTGCTCCATTGCCATCCATAGTAAATATTAATATTGGTACAAATGCCTTTATACAGCACAATCTTAATCTCAGACTTTCTCCTCCAAAACTACCTATCAAAAGACTATAATTGCTAAAGTCTGTGATACCACCCTGAGCCACAGCTCCACTATGACATATCATGTGATGTAATAATGAGGGAGAGATAATGGCTAGGACCTCATGAGAGATCATTTCTGTAAAGAAAAATATAATTTTCCTGGTGTATTTTCAAATTACCAGACAGAAATATTTACATCAGGGGCTCTTGTCCTTGTGACCGGACAGTAATGTCTACATCAGGGGCTCTTGTCCTTGTGACCGGACAGTAATGTCTACATCAGGGGCTCTTGTCTTTGTGACCGGACAGTAATGTCTACATCAGGGGCTCTTGTCCTTGTGACCGGACAGTAATGTCTACATCAGGGGCTCTTGTCCTTGTGACCGGACAGTAATGTCTACATCAGGGGCTCTTGTCTTTGTGACCGGACAGTAATGTCTACATCAGGGGCTCTTGTCCTTGTGACCGGACAGTAATGTCTACATCAGGGGCTCTTGTCCTTGTGACCGGACAGTAATGTCTACATCAGGGGCTCTTGTCCTTGTGACCGGACAGTAATGTCTACATCAGGGGCTCTTGTCCTTGTGACCGGACAGTAATGTCTACATCAGGGGCTCTTGTCCTTTTTACTTATCCTAGATATGATGGTTTTCAAATTTCACACTCTTCTCCCTTGTCATTATGCCCATCGCCCCCTCCACTCACCTTATATATTTTATGCCCAGCACCCCCTCTCTTCACCCCTTATATATTTTATGATCATTATCCAGTCACATCAAGAGGTTCAACATAAAAATGCGAAGTACAAATGCCAAACACAGGAATATATTTTTCACAGTTACAGTAATTTCCCCAAATAGCGCATGCACTGTAACTAAATCAAGAATAAATATAATAATAAAGACTGCCAGAGCCCTCTCCTAAAGCTGGATACACACCTGACAGATATGTCTGCAGATGATGGATGTTCATACACACTGAACAACCATCATCCCTCATCTGGCCGCGGATCCCGCCGGCCGGGGGGGCAAGTTGCACCCCCCTCCCCATGGCCCCTGCTGCAAGTGTATGACCACCCGTACACACAGCACGTTGTGCAGCACAGCCGACACGATATATCTGTTATATACGTCATTCACACAGACATATCGCTGGTACACACTGGCCGACAGGTACCTGATGTAGTGGGTGATCAATTGATCGGCCAATATATCTGCCAGTGTGTACCCAGCATAAGCCACCTTTCTAGCCTCATTAAAAGATGCCAATTAGGACTTGAAAACAAACAACTAGGTACAGCAGTTATACTATATTCTAGGGGACAACATACAGCGGCTTGTTGAATTTACCTGTTTTTGAAAGAGTAAAACATATTCTAGTTCATAGCTTTGACTAATGCACTGAAAAAAAATCAGAACATAGTAACACATTAAAAAATAAAAATTAGCAACAACTTTTACTGTATTACTAGTATTCATGGCTACATGTCTGCCGCATGCAATTACCCCATACCAGGGCTCCTTGTACCCCATACCAGGGCTCTATGTCTGCAGCATGATATTGAAACATGTATTTTATATATGGAATGTGCACATATTTTATGAATTGCATTAAAAAGAATTTACAGATTAAATATTAGTTTTTGTTAAACTGTGTCTTGATTGCTATATTTGTCTGCCACGGCAAATGTATTGGTTTTATAATTAGCACAGTACCAATTTGTATATTAGTTTTGCAACATGTAATTACTTCATACCAGGGCTCCATGTCTACAGCATGTAATTACCTGATACCAGGGCTCCATGTCTGCAGCATGTAATTACCTCATACCAGGGCTCCATGTCTGCAGCATGTAATTACCTCATACCAGGGCTCCATGTCTACAGCATGTAATTACCTCATACCTGGGCTACTGTACATGTCTGCAACGTGTAATTACGTCATACCAGGGCTCCATGTTTGCAGCGTGCATTTACCTCATACCTGGGCTACTGTACATGTCTGCAGCATGCATTTACCTTATACCTGGGCTACTCTACATGTCTGCAGCGTGCATTTACCTTATACCTGGGCTACTCTACATGTCTGCAGCATGCAGTTCAGTGGCGTAAGTTCCTTCCAGACGCCCGGAGGATAGTTGTAATTTGGTGCCCCCCCATCACAGCCGCTGACACTGTAATGTAGCAATTTGCATGCAGACAGGCAATAGATAGATGAAGGCAGCAGCTGATGGTCTGACATGGAGCTCTCCACTAGTGTATGGTGGCTTCTCAGGTGCCGGGAAGGGGTGCCATGAGCTTAACACTTCAGACCACAATGTTTGCATTCTGTGTCCCTCTTAGGGATGGCGCTATAAATTTCACCCAATAAATGCCCACCGAATCCTGCAGGGTCGCTCCCATGCTTTTCTTCAAATTGTCTTAAAATATTGGGCCTGATTCAGAGCCGCACATACTGCTGATGTTCATGTAGTTGAACGATTTTTTGGTACTGTATGTGCGCCAAAATCCCTAAAAATTCCCATTGTGATGGAGACGCACTGTATCAGAAATGTGATGGGTGTTTCTGGATGGTGACTGGGAGGTGGCTTATGGGCATGATATGGGAGTGTCGGTGATAGCGGTTGCATACCGAGATGCTTATCCTGTCATCTAGGAGGCCATACCCAGATGGCGAAACTACACCTGCCATAAGGAAGGTGCAAGTATTGATGATGCAACATATGGTGCTTCTAAAGCAACACCAATAGGTATTTCAGCGTCTAGACGGTGACATCGGGCGTCTCAGTTCTTGCACAGTCGGATGCAGAGTTGTACACAAGGGAGAGACTTTGTAGTGGCATTTGTATAATCACAGATGGGTGGCCGCCAATAGACGCAGCCACGGACGATCCTGCTCCCACCTCTGAATCAGGCCCATTGTGTGTTTGTAATTTATTCCTAACATTTCATCTGTGTTCAAGGTATGTTATCTTCAGCAATCTAGTTGTGCACCTTATATAATGCAGGCCACACGGGTACTGCAGGACGTATATCATATGGCTACTTTCACAGTTTGTAAAACGTTTGATAAGAAATATTGCCCCAGTTAATGCAGAGGTAGTTTCTGATACTCTGTATAAGATATAGGTACAGCTGTTACATACATTGTGATTACAATCTGAAACCTGTCTGCCTTGGTGGAAACCATACACCTGAATTCTGCATTGTTGTACTGTTAGTCTCACATCAGTTACTTGGTGCTATTAAGGATAATAAATTAAACTTTTTTTTGTATATTCATCTGAGTTTATCACCAAAAACAGACCTCAATACGTGTGTTGTAGAAGTATATGATGATTTTCTTCTTTGTTTTTTGTTAATGGTCTCTTTTCTTTTTTGTCTTCCCATCATTCTTGCTTTCCACTGTTATGCATTCTTCTGTGAACCCTGCTGGTGCTGTAGACACATCATTGGGGTACAACCCATTGCAATTACTCTCCTTTGCTCTTGCAATGCGGTGGGTATGGTGTCCACGACCACGGAATACATGGGTGATGGAGTTAGCTACCGGGGCCAAGCTTCAAAATACAATGCATTCTGGTACTTGATAAATTTGCTAAAAAAGTAGCTCCCATAGTAAACGGGAGACCGCAGCAGAGATATCTGATATGTGCTGCAGTCCCCTGTGCATAAATGCCGGGGATACTTAATATTTGCAAGTACCCTGAAAACGTGTGTATTTAGGGACTATCCCCCAAATATTAAGTGATAAATAGGCCCCTTAGATTTATGAGAACCAAATAATGGTCAATGAAAAGAAAACTCTTTTTTAGAGGCACTCTTGTAGTTATATAGAAAAACAAGACTGTTGAAGTGACACAGAAATGAGTTATATTTTTTACAAATGTATAAAAGTTAAAGCCAAATAGGGCTTTAAAACCAAAAATAAAAAGTAGCTGTTAGGAGTGGGTAGCTCCAATTTTACAGAACAGTATTAAAAATACACATAATAAACACAAATAAACACCACTAATGATTTCTGGTATATAATTTATAATGAATACAAAATTATATAAACATAAAAATCTAACCAGATAGATTTTAGATCTGGGCCTTAATAATTACCGTGTGAACCGTAAGATATAGATATATAAAACACTAGCTGAAGTACTCACCATTGCCCGGGTTTAAAGCTTCAAGTTATTAAGATTTTATTATATAATGTTTTCACAATCCATCCAGCGGAAGGCCCAGAACAGGCTCCCTGGGTTAAAGTTCTGCCCAGCACACTAGACCGTGAGGTCCGACCAGGACCGCAACCACTCTATTAGGCATTCCAGGCCAGTTGCCACCCCACTGTGAAGTTTACATCCAAATCTATCCAATGGAAGGCCCAGAACAGACTCCCCGGGTCAAATTTCTGCCCAACATCCCCGGGTCAAATTTCTGCACAACATACACCAACGGGATGTTCAACCAGGACCTCAACCTCCTATTATGTATTCTGGGATCCAATGTTACCACTCTGTGAAGTTTTCATCCAAATCCATCCAGTGGAAGGCTCAGAACAGGCTCCCTGGGTCAAATTTCTGCCCAGTGTATACCAATGGGATGTCCGACCGGGACCCTAACCCCCAAATATCTGGGCAGGATACAATTGGACCACCTCACATTGGTTTCATCCCAATCAGTGCAGGGATGTCCGAATGCATAACTGGATAGATAGACAAACAAATAAGCAAACAAACAGACCAATGAATTTTATATATAAGATGTATTAAACATTAAAATATTGCCGACTGCCAGGTTTGTAGTGCACACTCCTAAAATCGGTAAATCTTGCATGAAATGTTATATAAATGTCCTTCACATGTGGAAGATGAGATAATGAGCTCATTGTATAGAACAACAAATGGTAACAGTTACTGTAGTAAACTACACGATGTATTCTATAGATACTCCAGCGTATATAGTTGCCAGTCTTGTAGTACCATGTCCCAAATTTGCTGCACATGGTTGCAAAGATAGAGGACCGGAGTGGCACTTTGTGGCCAGATGTCTCCTTCCACTGTGCTCTCACTGAAAATTTCGGGCTGTACACTCAGAGAGTGTCTGGTCCTTAATTGATAGCCCACAGCTACAAAGTGAGTATATTGTTCCCCTGAGATGCTTGTGTTGTGATGGAGCAAGTTAACGAACAAACTGTGGGTGTACACGGACTAGCTGAAATGGTGCTAGGTGGCCGGGTGTCTCTTTCCACTGTGCTGTCACTTAATAGGTCAGGACTACGCTTGGTATACGATGTATGTTGTGTTCAATCTAAAGGACACAGAGTTGTTGAAGGTCTGATGTCTGACAGCAGAAGGGTCATCTCTAGTAGATATAATAA
The DNA here is from genome assembly GCA_031769625.1 of Taudactylus pleione. Classification (NCBI taxonomy): domain Eukaryota; kingdom Metazoa; phylum Chordata; class Amphibia; order Anura; family Myobatrachidae; genus Taudactylus; species Taudactylus pleione. The sequence continues at coordinate 4,553,353 of JAUIMM010000350.1, read as the reverse complement.
AACATACAAATAATCCATTAATGTCACAGATTAGATAGACAACAAATATACATAAAAAGGTGATATACAAGCATGGAGTAATAACGCAAATAAGTAACATAGTGTAAGATTAGCCAATATAGAACTCAGAATATATTTGGTATGATCCCTAAGGTAATATAGCATAGTTCAAATATCAAAACCAAACATGGTTATCTCTGAAGTAAGAGCTTCTCATACACCATCTAAGATACTCAAAGGTGCTATAAAACAATATGTATTTAACAGATTTTAAATAATCTCGTAATATAAGACAGAGGTCAGTAAATGTGTGTAAATAAAAGCAAAGTGTATGTGGGAACGGTGTATAGTGTGTACTAGGTCTCTGCTATTTATCATGTGCCAGTTGGCAGTGATTGGTTAATGAGAGCGCTATAATGCCCATATCATTGTGCAAAAGATCTGCATCTAGATTTTAACTGGGGGTAAGTCCCAAGGCAAAGGAAAAAGCCCCACAATGGTTTATCAGAGTACAGATATATAAGATTATGTTTAAATGAGCATAATGGTAGCTGCTAAATGGCCATGCTAAACCCCTGTGTCTCTGAAGGGAAAGAGACAGTACAAAGGGCCTGATTCAGAGATGGATGGAATTCCACAGCCGCACACAAGCAGCTCTGCAATTCCATCCATTTAAAATGCAAAATGCAGGTCGCAGCCTGGAGTCACCATCGAAACAATCTTGACCATCTGTCGCGATTGTTGCCGATGATCCATTGGCCAGGCTGCAGGAGATAAAAGCTTCCCGCAGCCTGGCCGGGTCCTGGCAGGTTGTGAGGCCCGGGAGTCTGCCTGCACCCATGCAGACCCTGGCCTCGTCCCTCCCGGAAAATGGGGGCATTTCACCCCCGTTACCGGGAACGCCCCCGCTCCATTGGTCAAACACTGCAGCCTGTTAATCAGGCTGCGGCTGGGACACACTGCGAGCAGGTACATGCGCAGTACACCTGTAGTGCATGCGCAGTCCTCCAAACATCGGAGATGTGCGCTAACCATGGGGTTAGCGTACAATCTCTGAATCAGGCCTAATGACCATTATAACATCCACATATAAATCTTTAAATACTGTAAGTATAATTGAGGCGAAATAAGTGCAAAAAATAATAAAATCAGTATCACCCAGTCATAGCTATTACATAATAACAATAATTTGTTCAGAGTATAACAATTATTATTCAAAGGCAAAAATGAATAATTTAGCTAATTTCCAAGAAAGTTATTGGTATAGTACAGTAAAGAGAGAAATAACTCATCAATTGTGTTCAGGACCTGCCTGTGACCGTGCTCCTAGGGCAGTGAGTAACCAATGAGAGCATCTGTACACATATCACACAGTAAAGCATCTGCTTTCGGCTGTGGGGGGTGATTTCCCTATCTGATCCTGTGTTCAGCAGCTGCTAAAAGTGCACAGAGATAAGGAAAATAGGTAATACCTGTAACATATGTGATGTGTCTGCTAGACCATAGGATGCAGGAAGGGATCCTCCCCATGTGCGCACAGCAGGAGTCCTAAGGTCTGACACACGTATTGCCGGGACTGGTTTGTTCACAGCATCTTTATAGCACACTTGGTGACTCTGGTTGGGAGCAAAGAAATTAACAATTGTAAATATGTAATTAAATATCTTCTATAATTTCACTAATATATATTTCTCCTCCAACCTGGGCACTTCCACACCTAATAGTGGCAAGTGTGTAACTAAATGTATGGAAGCTTCTTTAGCTTTTCTTCCAAAATTATTACTGAAGATACCATGAGGGAAGTGTCTGTTGCTTAAGTTGGGAGGGACTGTATTATGTACAGTATGTAATGTGTTTCTGCAATCAAAGCTAAATCAGTTTGTAGACAGATTGCTGGGTGCTCAGGTTCTCTTTTCTGGGGTGGTCAGGCCTAGTGGCAATTGAAGCTATGTGTAAAATGTCTTCATAGTATTCATAATGTTGCCTATAACATTAGTTCTCCGTGGGTCATTAATCTTGTCAATGGGTTTTTTCCAGGTTAAGCTGTCATGGTCCAGGTTGGTGGAAAAGGTGAGTGAGGTGGGGGCACAAGGGATGGTGGAAGAATGTTCGGGGCATTGTGTGGATGTTGGGGTGGAGGTGGGGGGCTGCACAAAGAGGAGCAAGAGAGAAACCATTAGCAAAGATAATCAATGTAAAAAATAAACAAGTTGTGGAGACATGTCCTGATAATACATGCACCCCACCCTGACATGTGTTGTGTGGTTTTAGCTGTGCATCTGCTGTTCATTTTAACGAAAGTCCACTGTGTGTAGGTGACAGGAGTGTGTTATTATCAGGCACCCAAGAGGGGGATGGAGTAGGTACAAAGTATACAAACTTCCTTTGGGAACCTGGCAATTTTGGGGGGGGCAGTTGGGGATCATTGGTTTGCCAAGGTTTCCGGGCATCCTACAGGGATATTCTATATGGATACCTCACTGATGATCCAAAAACAATTAATTCCATGGCCCCATATTCCTCTTGGTGGCTCTAATTATATACTATATTATAGCTCAAAAATAATTGTAAGTTTGATTACCACATCTTTTCAGTAAGACTCTCACATTAGCACATATGTGATTATGCAGTTTATAGCAACAATATAACACTAAAGAGTTTTATTTAATGAGCTTCAACTAAATAACTGAGACCAGAGTAGATTCTGTCTGCCCTATTGGCAGTACTTATTACATAGTTATCTAGTTAATATTACCTGGTGTAACGATGACAACGGATTCCAGGGTCACGTCTATATTGTTGGACCTCGGTTTCTTCCTAAAAGTTAAAAATTAATGAAACGTGCTCAGTAGCAGAATGCACAGAGAAAGAATGGGATCTACATACCACCTATGATCTGATAGAGCAGTATATAGAGGCAGTATATATCTGTATTAGCTCTCTCAGGGCCTGATTCAGAGCCGCTCGCTCTGAATCAGGGCCGGCCTCTTTAATTTTTGGAGCGGCCTCTCTGCCGCTCACATAGCTGTGGGTGACAACCATCGGACTTATGACGAGACCCTTGTGGTAGGGTCTCGTGGCCGCAAGCCCCAGAGAGATTTCAGCTCTTACAGAGCCGGAATCTCTCCACTGACATCATCACTCGTGATGTCAGTGGGGCCGCCCCCAAACGGTAGGCGTTCTCATGGGAACGCCTCCGTTTGGGCAGCCACCCCCCTGGCCCACCCACCAAAGTGAGCGAGCTGTCATTCAACATCGACAGCTCGCCCCCTTTGGTGCGAGACCTGGAGCGACAGATTGCCCACCGCTAGCCGGGTCTCGCGCATGTGCACGACAGAGCCGGCTCCGTCGTGCGCATGCGCTGTGGGCCACCATCGACCCGGTTGCGAGCGCTCAGCGCTTGCGACCGGGTCTGAATCAGGCCCTCAGTTCCATTGTTGTAGGATGAAAGATGAAAGGACACAGGGCCTGATTCAGAGCCGAACGCTCTGACCAGAGCGCTCGCTCTGAATCAGGGCCCTCCTCCATGAAAATGGAGCGGCCTCCTGGCCACTCGCATAGCTGTGGGTGACCACCCACAGCATATGCGAGCGTCCATGATGATGGTCGCGATGGTCTTGACCATCGCGACCATCGGGCTTGCGACGGAGACCCTGCGGTAGGGTCTCGCTGCCGCATGCCCTGGAGTGATTTTGGCTCTATCAGAGCCAAAATCACTCCCACTGATATCACTAGTGATGTCAGTGGGGCCGGCTTCAGACGGTAGGCGTTCCCATGGGAACGCCTCCGTCTGGCAGGCACGCCCCCGGCACGACCACCAAAGGGGGCGTGCTGTCAATCAACATCGACAGCACACCCCCTTTGGTGCGAGACCCGAAGCGATGGAGAGCCCGTCGCTCGCCGGGTCTCGCACATGCGCACGACGGAGCTCCCTCCGTCGTGCGCATGCGCAGTGGGGGAACATCGACACGCTTGCGATCGTCCTGCGCCATCGGGCTTGCGACGGAGACCCTGCGTTAGGGTCTCGCTGCCGCATGCCCTGGAATGATTTTGGCTCTATCAGAGCCAAAATCACTCCCTCTGACATCACTAGTGATGTCAGTGGGGCCGGCTTCAGACGGTAGGCGTTCCCATGGGAACGCCTCCATCTGGCAGGCACGCCCCCGGCACGCCCATCAAATGGGGCGTGCTGTCAATCAACATCGACAGCACGCCCCCTTTGGTGCGAGACCCGAAGCGATGGAGAGCCCGTCGCTCGCCGGGTCTCGCACATGCGCACGACGGAGCTCCCTCCGTCGTGCGCATGCGCAGTGGGGGAACATCGACCCGCTTGCGAGCATCCTGCGCTCGCGAGCGGGTCTGAATGACCCCCACAGCTCAGAGTGTCAGTGAGGTGGGAGGCACCGGCTGACATGTAAATAACAAATCTTGGGTAGATTTACTAATTTTCAAGCCGCAGGTCATTGGTTTTAAAACAGCTCCAGAAATAAATGCTGAACAAGTCTGATGTAGCATTTATTGCTATTGCTGTTTTAAATCAATCAGTCAAAGGTGCTGATGATTATCAGTTTGACAAACCGCCCTTTAATAAATCTTCCCCTGAGTCTTCTCCGAAACACTCCATAGCCATTTAGACACATGGGGTAAGTAAAATAAGACTAATGTATTTGTTGATATGTTTGATCAATTATTTATTACATATTTTTAGATTTTAAATATACTGTAACTGGTTTCTGTTTCCCACAATTCTTGGGTTGACAACTTGCAACTCCGTCATGTGACATTTTCCTTTATAATTAACTAGATCATTAATTCTAAATGCAATTGTTATAATTTAGAAGTTCAAATAATATAACCCATCAGATGTCCGACATATGAAGATAGCAATTTCATAGACGTCATGACTTAAACCTCAATATTCAACCATGTACAAATGACTTCATCTTTCTGATTATCCAGGTTTAAATTCATTGAAACTATTGTGCTTTATGGTACTATGGGCTCTATTTAATAAACAGCAAAAACTTTTATTTTTAACGGCGAATGAGCATAATCCTATCTACTTTATAAAGAAGTTACTGCCAGTGATAGCACTGCTATTACCAAAGGTAACCCCTGTGGTGATATTATTTGCTGGGATCACTGGCAGTAGTTTCCTCATTTGACAATGATCATGATAAAAGGAGAAAAACAATAATACAATTGATTCCCTATTTAAAAAAACAATAAAACAATTGGTTCATCATTTAAAAAATTATTTTTTATTTTATTTAAGATATTTAATCTGTTTTTAAACATTTTTAAATGTGTTTTTTTTTTCTGCAGGAACGGTTAGCAGATAATTGCATGCAGAGCAAATTCCATGATTCAGTAGAGGATACAGACAGGGGCACCGAGAGGGGGTAGGTGGGGGGTACTAATTACCCGGGCCTGAGCATGTTGGAGGGGTCCGGCGGGGGGCCAGGTCTGACGCCGCCCCCCCACCCTCTTACCTGTCAGCAGCCCAGCAAACGCTGCTGTGTGCTGGGCTGCAGTGGGAGACCAGGGGGACTGCTGCTGCTGAGCAGCAGCAGTCTCCTCTCCCCTGTCTATAGGGGGGGGGCAATGATCATACTGTTCATGCTCCCCCCCCTGTATTTGCGCCATGCTGAGGGGCTCACAGCGTCCCCCCACCCCAGCGCTTCGCGGCACTGCAAGTAGTGGGTTTAAAAAAAATATATAAGGGGGCGTGGCCATGCCCCCTAATCAGTAATGGGGCCCAGGTCGGCTCTTTACGGCCCTGGAGACAGACACCATTCATTGTTACATGTGGAAACATCATTTATATTGGCATTAAAAAGTGTGTGTGTTTTTATAGATTTATTGAGATTCATACATACATCATTCTTATTCTCAAGTACACTATACAGTAAAAAAGAATTTGGCATATATATCTGTTATTGGGTGACAATTTGGAGCTGCCCCGCCAAAATCTGGGTGGTAGGAGGTTTGCTAGAGCTGCACCTGGAAAAGTCTGGAGATCAAGGGTGCCAATAGGGGTTGATTAATTGGTCCCCAGCTTATCTGGGGGTCAGGTGGAGCCCGGGCAAGCCATTGACATAGAGCAACATCCCCACCTCTATCACTGCTTTGTGGTTGTATGCACAATCTGTGCAATAGATTGTTTATAGATCTGCCATGGCCTAAACCCTTTCTCTAGCACTGGGGCCTGCAAAATGTTTCGGCAGACCTGTTGGAGACATACACACCTACCAGCTACCCAGATCACATCAGTTATATTGGGTAATAATAATTATAATAATAATAAATTTTTCTTCTCGTTAAATAAACTGTAACATCATGTGTTAATGATATTAGTAACTTACCACATGTAAATAGCAATTGCCACTATAAGCAGAAAAATTAGGAAGCTGATGATGGCATGAGCAATCAGTGTTTCTTCTATTATGTTGAGACTGGGATTATAGACAGCTAAGAAAAAAAAAACATTGGGTGAATAAAGACATTTCATTTGAACACATCATATATCCTTATTTAACACTGGGCCTGATTCAGACCCATTCACGAGTGCTGAGCGCTCGCAAGCGGGTCGATGTTGGCCAAGTGCGCATGCGCACGACGGAGACGGCTCCATCGTGCGCATGCGTGAGACCCAAATGACGATGGCCAAGCCGTCCTTATGGGTCTCGCACCAAAGGAGGCATGCTGTCGATGGTGATTGACAGCACGCCTCCTTTGGTGGGCGTGCCGGGGGCGTGGTTGCCCAGACGGAGGCGTTCCCATGGGAACGCCTACCGTCTGAGGCCCGCCCCACTGACATCACTAGTGGTATCAGTGGGAGTGCTTTTGGCTCTGATAGAGCCAAAAGCACTCCAGGGCTTGCGGCAGACGAGACCCTACCACAAGGGTCTCATCGCAAGCCCGATGGTCGCGATGGTCTTGACCATCGCGACCATCATTTTGGCCGCTCGCTATAGCTTTGGGTGGTCACCCACAGCTATGCGAGCGGCCAGGAGGCGGCTCCAAAAAGTAAGATCGACGGCCCTAATTCAGAGCGAGCGCTCTGTCAGAGCGTCAGGCTCTGAATCAGGGCCACTGTTCTAAAAACAACAGAGCTGCTTCTATAACATGAGCAGTATAGTTAGTAATGGTAATAAGTAAAATAAGACAGCATGGCACACCTACAGTATAGAATCTCTATACACAGTCTCTAAACTAAAAGACTTTGCCGTATAGCTATTCATGGTAAACAGACTTGGGTTCTTGTATCCAACACAATCGGCCCAAGTCCATGGCTACCAAATGCCTGTAGTTTCCAGATCCCATGTAAAACATTTAAAAATATTAAATATTCTGTATCCCTGGGAATTGTGTCCCTGTCAAATGTCCCTTCTGTTGAAACTTGACCTATAGCACCAGGGCCGTAACTAGGGGGGTGCGACCAGTGCCATGGCACAGGGCACCGCAGGGCTGGGAGTGCTGTTTGGGCCAGTCAATTTTCCTGTTTATTATCATTCTCACTTGTAGCTACCTCTTCTTTTATCTCCAGCATCTCCTGGCCTCTCCCATCTCTTCCCTGGCCCTTCCCCATGAAGCCATGGCCTTTTTTCGGGTGCACTATATTATGTCCCTGTTTAAAAAATGAAGGGGGGACGCCATTGCTCTCTCTTGCACAGGGCACCAAAAAGTCTAGTTACGGCTCTGTATAGCACATTAACATTCTTTATTTTCTACTGTAGATGGCAGATGTAATTCTTATTATATATTCTTATCTTACATTTTTTAGAAGTCAATATCTATTTACAAAAAGCGTCGTTATCTTCAGTCAACATGAGATGATGGGATTTGTAGTGCTCCAAGGTCCACAGAGACAGTATTGCACAGGATGTGCTTAGATGCTGAGGCTGAACTGTCCCAGGACATGATTTTAAAATGCTGCCAACTATGTAAGTACCGAAGAGCCCAATGGACTTATAGTGTTCCCTCTAGCTCCGGCGGCAGGCAGGGCGCCGGAGCTAGAGAGGGCAATCTTGTGCGCGCGTGCGTCTGAAAAGGGGGCGTGGTTATGAAAAGGGGGCGTGTCTGTAAGACACATCCCCTTTTCGTCATACTTGGGGGCGTGCCCGGCGCTTACGGACATGCCGGGCAGCCCCCAAGCGCTGCAGAAAGGGAGAATAGATGCCGGGCGCATGCGCCCGGCGTCTATTCTCCGGCGGTGACCGGGTCACAGCATGTTTGTCCACCCGCGGGACACTGCGTCCCGCGGGTGAGACCGGCTCCCGCAGGCTGTTAGGGCAGGGTGCTTTTTGCCCTCCAGAAGGAGGGCAGGGCGCCGCGCCCCGCTAAAACAGCCTAGCCGGAACGCTAGACTTACTGAGCCATGCTGGGGTTACATTACTAAGCAGTGTGTTTTCAAAACCACCAATTCTCTGCTGCTTTGACCACGGAATTTAAAACAGCAATAGTAATAATAAATCTAAATCAGGCTTGCTTTACATTTACTGTTATAGCCACATTACTTGATTTCTACTTAAAATCAGGATGGTGATCTCACACCATGTGGGTTGATAACATTCTATTTTATGTTTTGCTTTTAGTAAATCTATCTTGTTTAAAAGTGTACATAAAATCTAAAAACGTGTCTCCAAAAAAGTGCCATTTTGGAATACTGCAGACTGATACATTTCCTGCTATGTCACTATTTAGACTAAATTATTTATTGCCATTTAGTAAAGATAATTAAAATAACTGAAGTGTCCATTTACCTTTAGTTGTCTCAACCAGTGCTCCATTGCCATCCATAGTCAATATTAATATTGGTACAAATGTCTTTATACAACACAATCTTAATCTCAGACTTTCTCCTCCAAAACTACCTATCAAAAGACTATAATTGCTAAAGTCTGTGATACCACCCTGAGCCACAGCTCCACTATGACATATCATGTGATGTAATAATGAGGGAGAGATAATGGCTAGGACCTCCTAAAGCTGGGTACACACCTGACAGATATGTCTGCAGATAATGGTTGTTCATACACACTGAACAACCATCATCTGTCATCTGGCCGCGGGTCTCGCCGGCCGGGGGGCGAGTCGCATCCCCCTCCCCATGGCCCCTGCTGCAAGTATATGACCGCCCGTACACACAGCACGATGGACAGATATACAGTATCTGCCATCAGCTGTGCAGCACAGCCGACACGATATATCTGTTATCTACGTCATTCACACAGACATATCGCTGGTACACACTGGCCGACAGGTACCTGATGTAGTTGGTGATCAATTGATTGGCCAATATATCTGCCAGTGTGTACCCAGCATAAGCCACCTTTCTAGCCTCATTAAAAGATGCCAATTAGGACTTGAAAACAAACAACTAGGTACAGCAGTTATACTATATTCTAGGGGACAACATGCAGCGGCTTGTTGAATTTACCTATTTTTGAAAGAGCAAAACATATTCTAGTTCATAGCTTTGGCTAATGCATTGAAAAAAATCAAAACCTAGTAACACTTTAAAAAATAAAAATTAGCAACAACTTTTACTGTATTACTAGTATTCATGGCTACATGTCTGCCGCATGCAATTACCCCATACCAGGGCTCCTTGTACCCCATACCAGGGCTCTATGTCTGCAGCATGATATTGAAACATTTCTTTTATATATGGAATGTGCAGATATTTTATGAATTGCATTAAAAAGAATTTACAGATTAAATATTAGTTTATGTTAAACTGTGTCTTGATTGCTATATTTGTCTGCCACGGCAAATGTATTGGTTTTATAATTAGCACAGTACCAATTTGTATATTAGTTTTGCAGCATGTAATTACTTCATACCAGGGCTCCATGTCTACAGCATGTAATTACCTCATACCAGGGCTCCACGTCTGCAACGTGCAATTACCCCATATCAGGGCTCCATGTCTGCAGCTTGCATTTACCCCATACCAGGGCTCCATGTCTGCAGCATGCAATTACCTCATACCAGGGCTCCATGTCTGCAGCATGTAATTACCTCATACCTGGGCTCTATGTCTGCAGCATGTAATTACCTCATACCTGGGCTCTATGTCTGCAGCATGTAATTACCTCATACCAGGGCTCCACGTCTGCAGTATGCATTTACCTCACACCAGGGCTCCAGGTCTGCATCGTGCATTTACCTCATACCAGGGCTCCAGGTTTGCAGCATGCAATTACCTCATACCAGGGCTCCATATCTGCAGCATGCATTTACCCCATACCAAGGTTCCATGTCTGCAGTATGCAATTACCTCCTACCAGGGCTCCATGTCTGCAGCATGCAATAACCTTATACCAGGGCTACTCTACATGTCTGCAGCATGCAGTTCAGTGGCGTAAGTTCATTCCAGACGCCCGGAGGATAGTTGTAATTTGGTGCCCTCCCATCACAGCCGCTGACACTGTAATGTAGCAATTTGCATGCAGACAGGCAATAGATAGATGAAGGCAGCAGCTGATAGTCTGACATGGAGCTCTCCACTAGTGTATGGTGGCTTCTCAGGTGCCGGGAAGGAGTGCCATGAATTGGTCGGCCGTGACGGTACACTCCGACCGACCAATAAATGTTTAAATTCAATACTTTAGCTTAACACTTCAGACCACAATGTTTGCATTCTGTGTTCCTCTTAGGGATGGCGCTATAAATTCCACCCAATAAATGCCCACTGAATCCTGCAGGGTCGCTCCCATGCTTTTCTTCAAAATGTTTTAAAATATTGGGCCTGATCCAGAGCCGCACATACTGCTGATGTTCATGTAGTTGAGCAATTTTTTTGGTACTGCACGTGCGCCAAAATCCCTAAAAATTCCCATTGTGATGGAGACGCACTTTATCAGAAATGTGATGGGTGTTCCTGGACGGTGACTGGGAGGTGGCTTATGGGCATGATATGGGAGTGTCGGTGATTGCGGTTGCATACAGAGATGCTTAACCTGTCACCTAGGAGACCATACCCAGATGGTGAAACTACACCTGCCATAAGGAAGGTGCAAGTATTGATGATGCAACCTGGGGCATAGGGAGGGCAGTTCCAGTGGAGCATGAGCTCCAGGCGCCGGCCAGATCAGAGGGTGCTGGCAGCTGTTGTTTAATTGAAGACACTGAGAGTGTCCTGGGTGCCGGCTCCAGGTGCACTGCAGCCAGGGCTCCCTGATCACCTCATCTTCTGCTCCTGCCTGCACTGGATCCTGACACAGAGGACTGTGCAGCGGAGCAGGTAGGAATGTTTCTGGGTGGGGGAGGCTGCATCCACGAAGCGGGTGGAGAACTACTGTGGCTGCGAGCGGGAAGGATGCTTGTGGCCGCGAGCGGGGGGTGAATTATTGTGGCTGCAAGCAGGGGGGTTTATTGTAGGCGTGAGCGGGAATGATGCTTGTGGCCGCGAGCGGGGGAAATTACTGTGGCCACGGGCAGGGAGGAGATTATTGTGGCCGCTAGCGGGGAAGGGGGATTATTGTGGCCGCGAGCGGGGGAGGGGGATTATTGTGGCCGCGGGGGGGGGGATTTATTGTGGCCGCGGGGGTGGGGGATTATTGTGGCTGTGGGGGGGGATTATTGTGGCCGCGGGGGGGGATTATTGTGGCCGCAGGGGGGGATTATTGTGCCTGCGGGGGGGCATTATTGTGGCCGTGAGTTGGGGGGGAGAGAGATAGATATATATTGGTGGATTTGAGTGGCAGTGCGCTGAAAGGGAGGTAGAAGGAGAAAAAGTAAAATGAGAATAAAAAGGGGAGCAGAGAAAGACAGTAAAGAGGAGTGAGAGAAAGTAAGAGGGAAGTAGGGCTGCCAATAGTTTATTATAATTACAGTAATTGTTATTGACATTCAGTTACTATTTTTTTCACTGTACATTCACAAGCTCAACTCTCCACCTAGTTGCCTGTCTGAAGTCCATTCCTGCCTTCCAGCACGCCTTCTTGCCCCCATCCAGTCCTCTCCCGCTTACCCGCACATCTCCTCACTGGCTTCTTGCCTGACTCCAGTCCTTTCCTGCCTACCTGCCTGTCCGCCTCACCTGCCTCAAATCCACTCCCGTCTATCCACTTGCCTCCTCACCTGCCTCTAGTCCTCACCCACCTACTCACCGCTTCCCCATCTGCCTCCAGTCCTTGCCTGCCTCTCCGCATGTGACTGTCATCACTTTTGGACAAGTGCTCTCTGCAGCTGCTGCTGGCAGTGGACTGCATAAACATACATCCCCTCCCTGCCTTTATTTTATTAATGGCGTGTCCTGACAGCCAGAGAACAGTAGGCAGGTTTGAGCTCCTGTTTTGGCAGATGTGGCCCACGACCACTTTGGCAAAATTCAGTAGAGGGAGGGGGCGCATAGCAATAGCATGCTCCGTGTGCCAAGACTTCACGCTACTCCTCTGGATGCAACATATAGTGCTTCTAAAGACACACCAATAGGTATTTCAGCCTCTAGACGGTGACATTGGGCATCTCAGTCCTTGCACATTCGGATGCACAGTTGTACACAAGGGAGAGACTTTGTAGTAGCATTTGTATAAAATCACAGATGGGCACCCACCAATAGATGAGCAATAAACAAGGAAACATGTGGAAAATGGGCGCTATCTCTTATAATACACAAGGAGTGCTCTTGGGAAATCAAAATAAATACTTATCTCAAAATTGTACTGTTTTTTTCTGTTCCTGTCGCGATTTTTGGTTATTCAGCAAGCCCCGACGGTTTGTCCAGATATGTGAATAAAGAATATTGAACAATGTGTAGTATCCTTTATAATAGAAATTGTATCATGAAAAAAATAATTATGATCTTCCCCAATCAGGCTGGGCATTATTCTGTTGTTCAATCTTTTTATTATTTTAGTATGCATAACATATTCATCTTGAAAAATATCCATATATAATATATACATCCATTATTTTCAAACATACCATATTACAAAATTACTCCTACTACAGCCAGAGGATATCACATATTTATTATTTTAAGTATCCTTCTTCCTAATCGTCATCATTTATACCTCTTTATGTTCTCTTTATACCTTCACATTCACCCGTAAGCATTCATTCCCCATATATCCTACCATTCACCCCTCTCTAATCTCCCTTACCCAGAGTGCCATCATCTTATTATCTTTATCACATTTCTTCTACATTCTATGGACTGAATACCAATTGGTAGAGTCAAAAAAACTAATTATTTGTTCCTTTGTGGTTACATTCAAGGTCTTAATATATGAGCCCCATTTATTATAAAACCTTTCCATCCCTACCTCCAAATCTGTACATGTGGCCTGCCTCTCTAAATAAATTGTCTGCAATATATTTAATAAAACTTGTTCATTCAAAGGAGCCGTCTTTTCAATCCATTTACTGAGAATCACTTTTTTTGCTATTGTCACTATTACTGTCAATACGGGCACTAGATATTTCTCCGTTGCCTGTAACCCTCCATATTCAAACTTTGCACATATCAATGTCATGGGGTCCAGCTTTTTCTTGATCTAAAATGTTCTATTTGAAAAAGATGTGAACTTATTCCAAAATATTTGGATTTTAGGGCATTGCCAGAAATTATGAATAAATGATGCATTAATATGCTTACATTTTGGACATTTCCCTGTCTCTTCTGGAACCATATATCTACGCTGCCCTTGTGCCATATAACTTCTATGAATTGTACGGAGGTGTATCTCCTGTACCTGTGCTGACTGTAAATTTTTTAATACCCTACCCATATTTCCTGTTATATCTTCTACTTGTTCGGCCCTCAGACTATCTTTCGACCATTTATCCAATGTAGGTTTCCACACCCTGTCTATATTAGCCTTTATTAAAATCCCATATATATATATATATTTTATCTTGAATGATCCTGAGTTGGCACAAGCAATCATTGATGTTATTATGTCTGTACCTCTTCTTAGTTCTTTTAATACTTGATAAGAATTTATATAGTGCCTGAGTTGTAGATACATGTAAAAATGCGCTTTTCCACACTATATTTATTGACTAAATCTTGAAAAGAGTACAACACCCCTTCTGGGTTGAAAACATCTCTAACCTTTGCAATTCCTTTTTCCCTCCATTGTTCAAATGTATTTTTCTCCAGTGTTGGTGTAAAATTTGGGTTTCCCTTTATCTCTATGAATTTTGAAAATTCTGGATTCCCTTGTGCCACTTTATTTATTGCTTGCCATGTTGAATATGTGCTTTGAAATAATATATTCAATTTACATTGCTGAGGTAACAATTTCCTTGGGGAGTGTATTAATGCATTAAGCGTATATGGGCTCACCAATGCGTGTTCTATTTCTAGGTTCGTGTATATTGATTTATCTAATATCCAATCCACTATGTAGCGCCAGTGGACTGCTCTAGTAAAGGCTAATATATCTGGGACCGCTAAGCCCCCATCCTGTTTTTTTAATTTCATCTTTGCCATATATATAAGTGGCTTTTTCCCCTTCCATATAAACCTTGAAAAGGCTTTTGTACACACCTTGATGTCTTTCGTTGTTAAACCAATTGGAAGCATTTGGATTAAATATGATAGTTTTGGGAATAATACGCTTTTCACTAACTCTACTCGCCCCATGATTGGCAATGGGAGAGATTTCCAGTTATTCATCTGATCCTCTATCTTCTTTATTAATGGAATATAGTTAGCCTTATATATATCTCTTAATGTGTATGTTACATTGATCCCCAAATATTTGATTTAGCTAGACACTCCTTTAAACATAGATAATGCATTCCTAGTTTCTTGATCTAAAATCACTGCATTTAATGGAAGGATTTCCGATTTTGAGAAATTAATCTTAAACCCTGAAAATTGCCCAAACAGCCCTATGATCCCCAAAATAGCAGGTATTGTACTCTTGGGCTGGAGACAAATAATAGTAAATCATCTGCGAATAGTGATACTTTTAACTCTATCTGTTTAATTTTTATCCCCCGCACTTCTCAGCCAAAGGTTCAATTGCTATGGCAAATAGCACTGGTGACAGTGGGCATCCTTGTCTTGTCCCCCTCTGTATTTGTCTTTGTGGTATTATTTCTGACACATATCCATTGCATGCTATTCTAGATATTGGTATATTATATATTGTTTTTATTATTGCAATAAACTCCGCTGGGAGCCCAAATTTCCTCATTGTTTCAAATAAATGTTCCTAAGAAATTAAACCGAAAGCTTTTTCCGTGTCTACTGTAAGAATCATTTGTCGGCTCCATCACTTCTGTATCTAATATCCACTGTCCTGCTGTCATTATCTTCCTCAGATTACTTACAGAGTGCCTCCCCTTTATAAACCCTGTTTGATCTTTTACAATAATATTTAGGAGTATATGTTTTAACCTTTCCGTCAGTATTTTAGTCATTATTTTATAGTCCACTTTTAACAATGAAATTGGCCTATATGACCCTGGAATCTATACATTTTTCCCAGCTTCACAGAATATTTTAATCGTTGCATCATTAAAATATTTGGGTATCTTACCTATATCTATGATTTTATTAAATACTTCTGTCAGTATTCCCTCTATCTCTGGTCCTAAAATTTTATAATATTCCTCCGACATACTTTCCGGTCCTGGTGATTTTAGTAGTTTTAACCTCGCTATCGCTTCTTTAACTTCTGTATTCTTTATTGGGGCATACAACTGTCTTGTTTCTTCCACATCCACCCTAGGTAACCTTATTCTATCCCAAAAGGATTCTTTAGCCTTCCCATCCCCTAATGTCTGTGTATAAATCTCCTCATAAAATAATCTAAAGATTTCCACTATCTCCTTACTATTTTTTGTGAAAGTCCCATCTGATTTATGCAATTTTGGGATATTCGTTTCAGATTTCGATTCTTTCAATAAGTTAGACAATAACCTGCCTGGTTTATTCCCAAATAGATGAAATTTATATCTGTTCCTAAATGTATATGTATCTTCCATTTTGTTGATTATTTCTTCAAAATGCATTCTGGATTCTTTGTATACCTTGCAAGTATGGGGGGCGGGATTTGATTTATATTTCTGAAAATACTCTGTTAAACTTAATTGAGTCTGCTTATACAAAAATGTCATTTCTTTATGTCTCTTTCCTGTATAGTCGATTATCCGTCCCCTCAGCACTGCTTTTGATGCTTGCCAGAAACTCTGGATATCTTCCCTTTTACTTTGTTCATTATTTTCCTCAAACTCATCCCACCAAGATTCTATTTGTCTTTTGAAATGTATCGATGTTGACAAGTTTGTTGGAAACCTCCATTGTCAAAATGGGCCCCTGTTCATCTTAATCGTTAATTGAACCCATATTAACAAGTGGTCTGATAACCATACCGGCTCTATCGCAGACTCTATTACATTGGACATTAAAATATCCGTCACAAGACTGTAATCTATACGCGACATAGTCCCATGTGCCTTTGATATAAATGTATACTCTATCTCCGTTGGGTGCTGTACTCTCCAAACATCTGTTAAAATAATTGTTGTATAATCTATGAAACTCCCCACTTGGGCATCCTCTTTTCTTTCTTATTTTTGAATTAGTTTCTAAATAATGAGTCGCGATTGAATTGAAGTCTCCTCTTATTACTAATGGATGTGATATAAAGGGGGTTAACTTCTCTATTAGCATCTGACAAAATAATTTTTGGTGCATAAATATTACATAATACATATCTATTTCCAAGTATATTTATATCCACTATCAAGTATCTCCAATTCGGGTCTACGATAGATGTCAATACCTCTACTTGTATATTTTTCTATATTAAAATGTTTACACCCCTTGCTTTGGAATTAAAAGTTGCCGAGGCCACTACTGACCAGCCTAGTCTATTCAGTTTCACTATTTCAGATGGTATCAAATGCATCTCTTGCAGCATAACTACATTTATCTTGTTTATTCAAATACATCAATATTTTTTTCCTTTTTATTGGTGAGTGTATCCCTCCCACATTCCATGATCCAATTTTTATTAAATTCATAATCACTTAAAGTGCAATATTAAATCTGCCATCTCTTTTCCCTTTGAAAATTTAAAATTCTGGGCATTAATATCTATTACCCCTCTGCATTCGTCCTCATTCATACATCTTCCATTCCTCATACTTCAACTGATCCCAGGACTTAGTATGGTCCCCGATTCTTAAACTAATACCGACTTCCGGTAATATATGATCAAACACTCCACAAATACCTTAGCTCAAAAAAAAAAACCTCTTAGAGCTCCTAGCCAACCTAGTCCTTTATATACCTGCAACAACCTAATATTGGTGCCTTATTTGTCCCTCCTTCTTTCTTCTCTACTTCTCTCCACTCCTCTTCTACCTCCCCCCCCCCTCCCTTCCTGTCCAGGAAGCTTCGGATTATTTGTCTCAGCTCATTCTTTATTCTCACCCGTATGTGATCTTTCCTCTTTATTTCACCCTCTACTATGCAGAAGTTCCTTATTACCTTAGAATTAACTTTACAATAATTCCAACCCTTACTTATGTAGTGAAAAAATATATATATATATTTCTTAATTTCACCAGTACATAATTAAATCCAAATTTCTTATAAAGTGCCATATCCCTCCTAACAATTTACTTGTATTATTCGCTGTGTTATTCCCCTTCTATCCCCATTTCTCACTTTTAGAGCCTCCTTCCCTCTTTTCTATACATTTTAACTTCAGTTGTGTGCATTCAATTTATTTTCCCAGACTATTCAGTTAAATATTCTTCCATCCTTCATAAGTGACACATCTAAATTCTCACGTGTTCATGCCCCATCACCTTCTCTTAATCTTATGATCCAATCCATTACCCTTAATAACTCTGTGCTATACTCTATAAAGTCTAATATATCATTCCCAAATATCCTTTACAATTTTGTTTTCCATACTCATAGTGTAAGTACTCCATATCATGACCAAATCTAGTGAAATCATATTTACATATCTTCCCCTAAATCGATATTCTCGATTTTACATCAGTGAAAGAATGAAAAATAAAAATGGGGGTGGGGGGTCAAGGAATACGCATCCTAGACAAGAAATAATAGAGGCTAGGCTTCAGTCTTTGTCCTCTTAGCCTTCCATCCTGCTAATATATATCTCTGCCTCTGTAGCCAAAGTAATCTCTTTTATATTATCCTCTTCGTATATATATTAAGGTGGGCAGGGTACATTTTTTTCCCAAGTTTGAACAATCTTGAGCACAGAGGGGAAAAAGTCTTCCTCGCTTTCCTACTTCTGCTGAAAAGTCTCGAAAAATACGTAATTTCCCTTCTTTCCAGATAGTGTCTCGATTTTTACGTGAAGCAGACCAAATAGCCTCTTTATGCTGATAGTTAAGGCATCTAAATATCACTGTCCTTGGTCTTTCCTCACTGTGTCCTTTCCAAGGTCCCAATCTATGGGCTCGTTCCACTACCATCCCTTTACATTCTTCCTGTATTTTCAGTATCTCTGGGAGAGTGTTAATTGATTCAACTCCAGACCTTTGACATTTTCTGGTAATTCTATTATCCTCAAATTATTCCTCCTGGACCTGTTCTCTATGTCTTCTAACTTAGACCACATTTGCTGTTCTGATTTTTATATTGTTGCAGCTACTTTTTTCACATGTGATAAGTCTTCAAAAATTTTCCCCGCATCTCTGCTCTACTAACGTGTTCCTATGGGAGATTTGTTGCAGCTGCTCTTTTATTTCATTCATTGTTTGGTGTAATATGGCTGTAAGTAGGGGGGTTACTGTATCTTTTATTACTTGCACAATATCTTCATAAGATATATGCGGAGTTCTGCCTGTATACTCAGGTGATGATGGATTTGAATTTAAAGCCGCAGTTGTATCCATTCAGCCTGATTTATATACTGTGGCTCCTATTTGAGAGGGACTAGCCGCCACTTTTGATATCCCTGTTGCACGAGTTCTCTCGGCTTTTGTCTTCTGCTGCTTGCCTGGCATTAAGGCTATTAAATATATTACTCCATACACTTTTTGGCAGACCCTCTCTTTTCCTCCTCCATCCTTCCTCCAATATTATAAAAGCGATGGACTATCACTATGGTCCATTTTCTCTTCTTTGTAGACAATATATAATTTATAGCACATTGTCCCAGCAGTACCCCCCTCTTTTACCTTTTTATAGGCTGCCAGCCCACTCCCTTTCACTTAATGTTTTTCTCTTTCTCCTTTTTGCCAGCCTTCCCCACGGGCTTCCACCTGCGGTGCTCTCCTTCCACCTCCTCTCCACTTACTTCCTACTGCGTGCGGCGTCTCTGCTCTGAGGGCCGCAGTTTACACTCAACCCGTGTCCCTTCCGCCTCTGCTGTCACGTGTCTCTTCAGCTTCTGCTGGCTTCTCTTATCGTGGGTTTTTTTTTCTTTGCTGCTATGGAATAGGCTAGCACTGGAGCTCACTCGTGCTGCGTCCTCCTCACATCGCAGCCGGAACTGGAAGTCCCAGGCTGGGCATTATTCTATATAAAATGTGCTAGGTAACGTGAATTCTGATGTGTGGTTCGTCTGAATAAACACACCTGACTTCAGGGCCGTTTCTAGGGGCGGGCGACTCTGAAACAGCCTGTGAACTTCCGGGCACCCGCTGAGATTCAGTTACCAGCGGGTGCCCGGCAGAGCAGAGCAGCCAGAGACGCAGGCCTTCTGTTTGTCTGTCTTACCAGGCATAATACTGATATTAATAGCTGCATAGTAGAAGGCTCTCCAAGCCCTCCCTGCGCCGCAAAGTTTCTCAGGGACTCCTCCGCGCTGTGTGATTGTCACGCCGTGTGACATCACACAAGCGCCACTACACCACTGCAGCCAAACTGCTCAGCTCCGTGAAGGCGGCGATCCAGGATATAGTGACAGGGGCCGTGCTGTCCTGTTGCTGTACTAGTGTGCTGTCCTCGCTCTGATCAGGTAAGACCTGCTGGCTGCTGCTAATCATGGATGGCCAGGGTGTCCGTGCCCTGCAGCCTTATATTGTTTGATTTGTGATTATATAATATCCCTCCCAATCACATGTGTGTGAGTGTGTGTATGTATATATATATATATATATATATGTGTGTGTATATATATATATATGTATTTGCAAATGGATGTTCTGATGTCCTTGTTTCTACATTGCCATTTCTGTGACTCTGGTGTGTGCTGTTGGTCTCAAATACACATAGATACTGTAATAATTCGGCACTGGTAGACTTCTTCAAAGCAACCTAGGTAGCTTGGTGAATATGTCTTGTGAAGGTATTATAGATGTTTAAAGGGCTATATGTGCGTATATGGGAATCTATTTAATCTAGTTTAATATTTTTTTGACCTTTTTAGATAGTTTTTATGCACAAGACTTTAATATATTTATTGTCATTACATTAGCCTTCCCGCTAGGGTGTTTTTGCGGGGTGCGGCGCCCTGCCTTCCTTCTGGAGGGCAAAAAGCGCCCTGCCCTCACAGCCTGTGGGTGCCATCTTCACCCGCGGTCACAGTGTCCCGTGGGTGGGGAAATGTGCATGCGCCCGGCATCTATTCTCCTATTGGCAGTGCTTGGGGGATGCCTGGCATGTCCGTAAGTGCCGGGTACACCCCCAAATGGGACGCGTCTTCTAGATACGCCCCATTTTCAATGGCCATGCCCCCTTTTCAGGCGCGCACACTTCGGCATGCGCACAGAAGTGCCTACTCTAGCTCCGGCGTCCTGCCTGCCGCCGGAGCTAGAGTGAACACTACATTACACTATATGCATGTTATGATATATTTGTAGGTGCTAACATTTAATAATGTATTTGAGGTGGATGTGGTTTTAAAACTTACTTTATGTGGCTCTGGCTTTTCCAATATATTTTATGTGGAAGTGGTTTGTTGCAGTGTAATCCTGAAGTGGCTTATTTCAGTGTATTTTATGTGGACCTGGCTTATTTCAGTGTATTTTATGTGGACGTGGCTTATTTCAGTGTATTTTATGTGGACCTGGCTTATTTCAGTGTATTTTATGTGGACGTGGCTTATTTCAGTGAATTTTTTGTGGATCTGGCTCGTATTTTCAATGTGCTGGGCTCGGCCCCAACACAACTAAAATCGGGTGTGATACAAGGTCATACTCCTGCAATTGTCACACCAAAGGCATGCACACACAAATGTGGCATGGGCTTGTGACAGCTAGGCCACAGGTCTTTGATTTAACTACATATATTTCTCAGCGCTTTGCCTCTGACAGGATAGCCACCCCTGAGCTCAGTGGTCACAGTGGCTGACATTCAGTGGTCTTTCGAGACCACGCTCCCTTACTGTGATACCACACCCCCTCACAATGACGCCACGCCCACTGCGCAATATTATTGCTTCTTGGGGGGGGCGCATTTTGACTGCTCGCACTGGGAGCCTAAGACCCTAGAAAGTGCCCTGCCTGACTTACACATAAGTCATGTCGGGCAATGCTCATATGGGTATCTCAATAGACACAGCCGCGGACGATCCTGCTCCCACCTCTGAATCAGGCCCATTGTGTGTTTGTAATTTATCTACAAGCTGCATAGTCTAACTAGTGCTTTGCAATCACTCAGATCAGCTGTTTGGATTTTAAAAAGTATGTTACCCATTCTACAAGCTGCATAGTCTAACTAGTGCTGTGCAATCACTCAGATCAGCTGTTTGGATTTTAAAAAGTATGTTACCCATTTCCAACTAGCAAGCAACATATTGTTCTTACATTTCTGCATAATGGAATTTATTTCTGTTAGCAAAGATTTAGATGTAATGACTTGATTGTATTTTGTATTACCTGGGTGGGGGATGTTGTTCAGTGATGCCTAATTTATGGTAGGATACTGCTTGTGTTTACACAAACCCAGTGCCAAATTTCTTCATTGATTAGTTAGCATTTGTGCTCAGCTGTAGCATGTCTCAATCAGACTTTCTTTAAGTATAGAATCAGTATAGAGGCAGCCGTGGATGACGATGACAACCTCTCGCCATAACAAACATTCAGACAAATCCAACAATTATATTTATATCTCGCTCCTGTTGCTTCTATTAGCTGGTGACATATCTCCAAATCCAGGCCCAACCCACATGCCACACCTACAACGAACTATAAATCCAGCTAACCTCATAAACATTGCGTGCCTCCCTTCACCCTCCAAGTCACTAAACTGTGCCTTATGGAATGCACGCTCTGTCTGCAACAAACTAACATCCATCCATGACCTCTTTATTTCATCTAACCTCAACCTTCTGGCAATAACAGAAACATGGCTAACACCATCAGACACTGTCTCCCCTGCTGCACTTTCACATGGTAACCTACACTTCTCACACACCTCCAGGCCTAGCAATTGTAAAGGAGGTGGGGTAGGAATATTACTCTCCCAATCTTTCACATTCACAGTTCTCCCACAGGTACCTTCACTCACATTTACATCATTTGAAGTACATTCTATCAGGACTTTCACCCCTTTCTCTCTGCGAGTTGCTGCTATCTATCGCCCGCCTGGGCCACCGCAACAATTTCTGGAACATTTTTCAGCCTGGCTCCCTCACTTCCTATCCTCAGACATCTCCACCATCATTATGGGTGATTTCAATATCCCCACTGACAGTCCACAATCTCCTCATGCCTCCAAACTACTCTCTCTAACCTCCTCTCTTGGCCTCTCCCAATGGACTGACTCCTCTACTCATAAGGAGGGCCACTGCCTTGATCTTGTATTTACCAGACTATGCTCAGTTTCTGATTTCACTAATGCTCCTTTCCCTCTCTCAGATCACAATCTTATCACCTGCACACTTTCCTCCATTACATCAACCTCAATGTCAGTGAAATCAACCAAACCTCCTAAAACCCGCAGAAATATTAATGTGATTAACTTTCAACAACTATCTACCTCTCTACAACAACGACTCTCACCAATTTCTGCACTCACTTCTCCTGAGACTGCTGCATCACACCTAAACCAGCTACCCATCACACACCGCGTAGACTTAGACGTCAACCGTGGTATTTTAACTTAACAAGGCATCTACAAAAACTCTCACGTAAAGTAGAACATCAGTGGCGAAAGTCTCGCACTCCAAGTGACTTCCTCACATATAAGTCTATCTACAACTCTAATCGTACTGCTCTGGACACTGCCAAGCAAATATATTTCCAATCTCTTATCTCTGCTCAAGCTTCTAACCCCAAGCGACTTTTCAATACATTTAAACTGCTTCTTACCCCTCCCTCACCCAAGCCACCTGCTACTATCTGTGCACAAGATCATGCTTCCTATTTCAAGGACAAGATTGATAATATCCGAAATGAAATGTTATTCTCTTCCTCAACTAGTGACCTACTCAATTCCCTACCTGAACCCTCTGGCACATTCTCTTCATTTGACCCCACAAATGAAGATGAAGTATCTATACTCTTCTCATCCTCCTACTCTAATACCTCTCCTCTAGATCCTATACCCTCACAAATTAGTAAAGCTCTGTCTCCTGTGCTCATCCCAACCCTAACTAAAATCTGTAATCTCTCTCTTTCTACTGGCATCTTTCCATTACTGTTCAAGCATGCAGTGATTACTCCCATTCTGAAAAAACAAAATTCTGACCCTAACACTCTCTCTAATTACCGTCCTATCTCCCAGCTCCCATGCCCCTCCAAGCTACTGGAGAGACTTGTCTACACCCGCCTCACACACTTTCTTAACACCCACAACTTATTGGACCCACTTCAGTCTGGCTTCTGTTCCCAGCACTCCACAGAGACAGCACTGACTAAGGTAGTAAATGATTTGGTCACTGCCATGGCTAAAGACCATTACTCACTTCTAATTCTTCTAGATCTCTCTGCTGCTTTTGACACTGTTGACCACTCTCTTCTCATACAAACACTACAGTCCCTTTAGGTCTTAAGGACACAGCTCTTTCTTGGTTCTTTCCCTACCTATCTGATCGCTCTTTTTCTGTTCGTTTTTCTGATTCTGCCTCCTCTTCGCTACCTCTATCAGTTGGAGTACCGCAAGGCTCTGTCTTAGGTCCTTTGCTATTCTCAATCTATACCACCTCTCTTGGCAAACTAATCCGCTCTTTTGGATTTCAGTACCATCTGTATGCGGATGATACGCAAATCTACCTATCCTCTCCAGATTTATCACCATCTGTATTGGTCCGTGTCACTGAATGTATTTCTGCCATTTCATCTCGCTACCTGAAACTTAATATTTCTAAAACAGAATTAATTATATTTCCACCCGCCAATAACAGTTACCTATCTGATCTCTTTATCACTGTTGATAACTCAACAATCCACCCCACCCCACAAGCTCGCTGCCTTGGTGTCATCCTTGATTCTGAACTGTCCTTTGTTCCCCACATTCAATCTGTCTCAAAATCATGTTACATACATCTAAAAAACATATACAAAATTCGACCATATCTCACACAAGACACTGCAAAAACTCTAATCCATGCACTCGTTATTTCCCGCATTGACTATTGCAATAGTCTCCTTACTGGTCTTCCCAAAAACAGGCTATCGCCATTACAATCCATTATGAATGCAGCTGCGAGGCTTATCTTCCTTGCCAAACGTTCATTGTCTGCTGCCCCGCTCTGTCAGTCCCTCCATTGGTTGCCGGTTTTCTACCGTATTCAATACAAAATACTGTTACTTACACATAAGGCTATTAACCAAATTACACCAACATACATCTCTTCACTCATCTCAAAATATCTCCCAACCCGACCTCTCCGCTCAGCACAAGATCTGCGTCTCTCATCCCCGCGCATTACTTGCTCCCATTTACGGTTACAGGACTTTCTTCGGGCTGCACCCACTCTATGGAATGCCTTACCACACACAATAAGACTTACCTCTAGTCTTCAATCCTTCAAGCGTTCCCTGAACACTCACCTCTTCAGACAAGCTTATCAGATTCCAGAACTGACCACATAACCTTCATAGCTTCCATGTCTTATTACATCCCCTCTCACAGTCCACATATTGTCTTTCTTTCACATACTTCTGACATTTTGCCGACATTCCTGTGTGACTGGATCATGCAGCCCACCAAGAAACTCTGCATTCTGGCCGGACCAAATTGCAATATATAGCACCTATCCTTGTGTATCAATGCCTATTTCCCTATAGATTGTAAGCTTGCAAGCAGGGCCCTCTTACCTCTATGTATGTCTGTTATTACCCTGTTTTGTTCTATCAATGTTCCCAATTGTAAAGCGCAACGGAATATGCTGCGCTATATAAGAAACTGTTAATAAATAAAGTAAATAAATTTATTCCTAAAATGTAATCTGTGTTCAAGGTACGTTATCTTCAGCAATCTAGTTGTGCGCCTTATATAATGCAGGCCACACGGGTACTGCAGGACGTATATCATATGGCTACTTTCACAGTTTGTAAAACGTTTGATAAGAAATATTGCCCCAGTTAATGCAGAGGTAGTTTCTGATACTCTGTATAAGATATAGGTACGGGTGTTACATACACTGCGATTACAATCTGAAGCCTGTCTCCTTGGTGGAAACCATACACCTGAATTCTGCATTGTTGTACTGTTAGTATCACATCAGTTACTTGGTGCTATTAGGGATATTAAATTAAAACTTATTTTGTATATTCATCTGAGTTTATTACCAAAAACAGACCTCAATATGTGTCTTGTAGAAGAATATGATGATTTTCCTCTTTGTTTTTTGTTATTCGTCTCTTTTCTTTTTTTGTCTTCCCATCATTCTTGCTTTCCACTGTGATGCATTCTTCTGTGAGCCCTGCTGGTGCTGTAGACACATCATTGTGGTACAACCCATTGCAATTACTCTCCATTGCTCCTGCAATGCGGTGGGTATGGTGTCCACGACCACAGAATACATGGGTGATGGTGTTAGCTACCGGGGCCAAGCTTCAAAATACATCGCATTCTGGTACTTGATAAATTTGCTAAAAAAGTAGCTCCCATAGTAAACGGGAGACCGCAGCAGAGATATCTGATATGTGCTGCAGTCTCCTGTGCATAAATACTTAATATTTGCAAGTACCCTGATGTGTATTTAGGGATTACCCCCAAAACATAAATTGATAAATAGGCCCATTTGATTTATGAGAACCAAATAATGGTCAAAGAGAAGAAAACTCTTTTTTAGGAGCACCCTTGTAGTTATATAGAAAAACAAGACTCTTGAAATGGCATAAAAATGAGTCGTATTACAAATGTATAAAAGTTAAAGCCTCAAATAGGGTTTTAAAACTATAAACTATAAAAAATAAAAAGTAATTTTACAGAACAGTATTAAAGACACATAATAAATAAAAATAAACACCACTAATAATTTCTGGGACCTAAAACCTTAGCAGGATCCAATTGGACCACCTCACATTGGTTTCATAGCAATCGGTGCAGGGATGTCCGAATGCATAACCGGACAGACAGACAAAGAAATAAACAAGCAAACAAACAGACCAATGAATTTTATATATAAGATTTATTAAACATTAAAATATTGCAGACTGTCAGATTTGTAGTGCACACTCCTAAAATTGGTACATTTTTGCCTATATAAATGTC
This sequence comes from Taudactylus pleione, assembly GCA_031769625.1. Taxonomy (NCBI): domain Eukaryota; kingdom Metazoa; phylum Chordata; class Amphibia; order Anura; family Myobatrachidae; genus Taudactylus; species Taudactylus pleione. The sequence continues at coordinate 4,526,787 of JAUIMM010000350.1, read as the reverse complement.
CTTCACATGTGGAAGATGAGATAATGAGCTCCTTGTATAGAACAACAAATGGTAACAGTTACTGTAGTAAACTACACAATGTATTGTATAGAAACTCCAGCGTATATAGTTGCCAGTCTTGTAGTACCATGTCCCAAATTTGCTGCACATGGTTGCAAAGATAGAGGACCGGAGTGGCACTTTGTGGCCAGATGTCTCCTTCCACTGTGCTCCCACTGAAAATTTCGGGCTGTACACTCAGAGAGTGTCTGGTCCTTAATTGATAGCCCACAGCTACAAAGTGTGTATATTGTTCCCCTGAGATGCTTGTGTTGTGATGGAGCAAGTTAATGAACAAACTCCGTGGGTGTACACCGACTAGCTGAAATGGCGCTAGGTGGCCGGGTGTCTCTTTCCACTGTGCTGTCGCTTAATAGGTCAGGACTACGCTCGGTATCCGATGTATGTCGTGTTCAATCTAAAGGACACAGGGTCGCTGAAGGTCTGATGTCTGACAGCAGAAGGGTCATCTCTAGTAGATATAATAAAACATACAAATAATCCATTAAATTCACAGATTAGATAGACAACAAATATACATAAAAAGGTGATATACAAGCATGGAGTAAAAACGTGAATAAGTAATACCGTGTAAGATTAGCCAATATAGAACGCAGAATATATTTGGTATGATCCCATTGGTAACATAGCATAGTTCGAATATCAAAACAAAACATGGTTATCGCTGAAGTAAGAGTTTCTCATACACCACCTAAAATACTCAAAGGTGCTATAAAACAATATGTATATAAAAGATATTAAATAATCTCGTAATATAAGACAGAGGTCAGTAAATGTGTGTAAATAAAAGCAAAGTGTATGTGGGAACGGTGTATAGTGTGTACTAGGTCTCTACTATTTATCATGTGCCAGTTGGCAGTGATTGGTTAATGAGAGCACTATGATGCCCATATCATTGTGCAAAAGATCTGCATCTAGATTTTAACTGGGGGTAAGTCCTAAGGCAAGCCCCACAATGGTTTATGAGAGTACAGATATATAAGATATGTTTAAAGGAGCATAATGGTAGCTGCTAAATGGCCATGCTAAACCCCTGTGTCTCTGAAGGGAAAGAGACAGTACAAAGGGCCTGATTCAGAGATGGATGGAATTCCACAGCCGCACACAAGCAGCTCTGCAATTTCATCCATTTAAAATGCAAAATGCAGGTCGCAGCCTGGGGTCACCATCAAAACAATCGTGACCATCGCTCCTGGCAGGTTGCGATGCCAGGAAGTCTGCGTGCACCTATGCAGACCCTGGCCTCATCCCTCCCAGAAAAGGGGGGTGTCACCCCCCCCCGTTTCCAGGAACGCCCCCATTCTGCCGCCGAAACGCTGCAGCCTGTCAATCAGGCTGCAGCTGGGACACACTGCGAGCGGGCACATGTGCAGTACACCTGCAGCGCATGCGCAGTAGCGTACATCTCTAAATCAGGCCCAATAACCATTATAACTTCCACATATTAATCTTTTAATACTGTAGGTATCATAGAGGCGAAATAAGTGCAAAAAATAATAAAATCAGTATCACCCAGTCATAGCTATTACATAATAACAATAATTTGTTCAGAGTAGAACAATTATTTTTCAAAGGCAAAAATGAATAATTTAGCTAATTGCCAAGAAAGTTATAGGTATAGTACAGTAAAGAGAGAAATAACTCATCATTTGTGATCAGTACCTGCCTGTGACCGTGCTCCTAGGGCAGTGAGTAACCAATGAGAGCATCTGTACACATATCACATAGTAAAGCATCTGCTTTCGGCTGTGGGGGGTGATTTCCCTATCTGATCCTGTGTTCAGCAGCTGCTAAAAGTGCACAGAGATAAGGAAAATAGGTAATACCTGTAACGTATGTGATGTGTCTGCTAGACCATAGGGTGCAGGAAGGGATCCTCCCCATGTGCGCACAGCAGGAGTACTAAGGTCTGACACGCGTATTGCCGGGACTGGTTTGTTCGGAGCATCTTTATAGCACACTTGGTGACTCTGGTTGGGAGCAAAGAAGTTAACAATTGTAAATAATTAAATATCTTCTATAATTTCACTAATAGATACTTCTCCTCCTCCAACCTGGGCACTTCCACACCTAATAGTGGCAAGTGTGTAATTAAATGTATGGAAGCCTCTTTACCTTTTCTGCCAAAATGATTACTGAAGATACCATGAGGGAAGTGTCTGTTGCTTAAGTTGGGAGGGACTGTATTATGCACAGTATGTAATGTGTTTCTGCAATCAAAGCTAAATCAGTTTGTAGACAGATTGCAGGGTGCTCAGGTTCTCTTTTCTGGGGTGTTCAGGCCTAGTGGCAACTGAAACTATGTGTAAAACGTCTTCCTAGTAGTCATAATGTTGCATAAAACATTAGTACTCTGTGGGTCATTAATCTTGTCAATGGGTTGTTTCCAGTTTAAGCTGTCATGGTCAAGGTTGGTGGAAAAGGTGAGTGAGGTGGGGGCACAAGGGATGGTGGAAGAATGTTCAGGGCATTGTGTGGATGTTGGGGTGGGGGTCGGGGGCTGCACAAAGAGGAGCAAGAGAGAAACCATTAGCAAAGATACTCAATGTAAAAAATATACTAGTTGTGGAGACATGTCCTGGTAATACATGCACCCCACCCTGACATGTGTTGTGCTGTTTTAGCTGTGCATCTGCTGTTCATTTTAACGAAAGTCCACTGTGTATAGGTGACAGGAGTATGTTATTATCAGGCACCCAAGAGGGGGATGGAGTAGGTATTTTTTTGGAGGCAGTTGGGGATCATCGGTTTGCCAAGGTTTCCGGGCATCCTACAGGGATAGCCCACGTGGATACCTCACTGATGTTCCAAAAAGCATTCATTCCATGGCCCCATATTCCTCTTGGTGGCTCTAATTATATACTATATTATAGCTCAAAAATAATTGTAAGTTTGATTACCACATCTTTTCAGTAAGACTCTCACATTAGCACATATGTGATTATGCAGTTTATACGTACAACTAGAGCTTTACCAGCTGACACAATAATAGCAACAATATAACACTAAGGTCCGTATTCTATTCGAGGTGAAAAGTCCATACTTTTGCTCCTGCTGGACTTTTCGCTTCCTTCACCTGTTTTGCAGGTGGAAAAGTATTGCTCGCGTCCCCGCTTATCCCCTTAATTCAATTTGTAAGGATACGAAACTGGAACAGGCGAAAAGTCCTGTCAATTTTCGGGAAATAATCCTGGCACCCCCTAAAGATGTCCTGACATGGGGGATCACTATGGGTACCCCCAATTTGGCCTGCTGAAGGGAAGTCAGGTTTTTAAATACCCACAACAGGTGCATAAATGGGCCTGTTAAGAACAGATGAAGAATAGCATTTAGCAATTTTTGGGGGGATAAAATAACTATGCCCATCAAATTTGGGGTACATGAAAATGGGTGCAAGCATATTTTTAAGTCCCTAAAATGTTTTTTTTTTTTTACATTTTCAAAAATGCACCTGGCACTACCACCCATAATGAAAGAAACACCTGCCGCATACTGGTGAACCCCTCTGGAATAAATTTCGCTATTTTAGAAGTTTGTGCTTCATTTTTTTTTTCACCCCCAAAATTAAAATTTTTTGGGGTGTCATGATTTTTTTTTTTTAACACGCATTACTTTTAGGGGACATTCCCAGGGATGCAGGCTATTTTTTTAAGCCTGTACACCTAAACCCCAATTCTGCACTTGTTATCCCCATGTATTACATGGAGAAAAGTTATCCCCATTTTTTAACAAAGACTTTTCGCACTGGCGAAAAGTCTTTGAAATTGAATACAGGGATAATTGAAATAGGCTAATTGAAATTGGGATAGGCGAAAATGATGTCATCAGTGAAAAATTATCGCCGATAACGGACTTTTCGCCTCAAATTGAGTATGGCCCTATAGAGTTTCATTTAATGAGCTTCAACTAAATAACTGAGACTAGAGTAGATTCTGTCTGCCCTATTGTCAGTACTTATTACATAGTTATCTAGTTAATATTACCTGGTGTAATGATGACAACAGATTCCAGGGTCACGTCTATATTGTTGGACCTCGGTTTCTTCCTAGAAGTTAAAAAATAATGAAATGTGCTCAGTAGCAGAATACACAGAGAAAGAATGGGATCTACATACCACCTATGATCTGACAGAGCAGTATATAGAGGCAGTATATATCTGTATTATGCTGGCCACAGACATTGCGATCTGCACACGATGATCCGATGTGTACGATTTCCCTTGAAACTCTCCCCGGCAGCTCTGCACACAATCTCCACACGTTCTGCACACAATTTGGTGTCCAATCTTCAAACGATCTCTCCTGCATCCAGACTTTCACAGTGTATCGTGTCCCAGATTGTCAGATCTGCCCTACTGCACGACAGATCTGACGATGCAATGTGCGACCAGCGGGGACGCGCATCGCATCGTGATCGTGAGTGGGGACTCACGATTCACTCAGGATTTGGCCATATTTTACACAACCTGTCATTCCAATGTGTTGGAATCGGCCACATCGGGTAAAATATTGCTATGTGTGTGGCCAGCGTTAGTTCCATTGTTGTAGGATGAAAGATGAAAGGACGCAGCTCAGAGTGTCAGTGAGGTGGGAGGCACCGGCTGACATGTAAATAGCAAATCTTGGGTAGATTTACTCATTTTCAAAGCCGCCGATCATTGGTTTTAAAACAGCTCCAGAAATAAATGCTGAACAAGTCTGATTTAGCATTTATTGCTATTGCTGTATTAAAACAATCAGTCAAAGCTGCTGATGATTATCAGTTTGACAAACCGCCCTTTAATAAATCTTCCCCTGAGTCTTCTCCTAAACACTCCATAGCCATTTAGACACATGGGGTAAGTAAAATAAGACTAGTGTATTTGTTGATATGTTTGATCAATTATTTTTTACATATTTTAAGATTTTAAATATACTGTAACTGGTTTCATTAAGTTCCGTTTCCCACAATTCTTGGGCTGACAACTCGCAACTCTGTCATGTGAGATTTTACTTTATAATTAACTAGATCTAAATTATAATTATTGTATTTAGAATTAATGAAGTTTAAATAATATAACCCATCAGATGTCCGGCATAGGAAGATAGCAATTTCATAGATTTCATGACTTAAACCTCAATATTCAACCATGTACAAATGACTTAATGTTCCTGATTATCCAGGTTTAAATTTATTGAAACTATTGTGCTTTATGGTACTATGGGCTCTATTTAATAAACAGCAAAAACTTTTATTTTCACCGGCGAAAGACCATAATCCTATCTACTGTATAAAGAAGTTACTGCCAGTGATAGCACTGCTATTACCAAAGGTAACCCCTGTGGTGATATTATTTGCTGGGATCACTGGCAGTAGTTTCCTCATTTGACAATGATCATGATAAAAGGAGAAAAACAATAATACAATTGATTCCCTATTTAAAAAAACAATAAAACAATTGGTTCATCATTTAAAAAATTATTTTTTATTTTATTTAAGATATTTAATCTGTTTTTAAACATTTTTAAATGTGTTTTTTTTTCTGCAGGAACGGTTAGCAGATGATTGCATGCAGAGCAAATTCCATGATTCAGTAGAGGATACAGACAGGGGCACCGAGAGGGGGTAGGTGGGGGGTACTAATTACCCGGGCCTGAGCATGTTGGAGGGGTCCAGTGGGGGCCCAGGTCTGACACCTCCCCCCCACCCTCTTACCTGTCAGAAGCCCAGCACATGCTGCAGTGTGCTGGGCTGCAGTGGGAGACCAGGGGGACTGCTGCTGCTGAGCAGCAGCAGTCTCCTCTCCCCTGCCTGTGGGGGGGCAATGATCATACTGTTCATGCTCCCCCCCCTGTATTTGCGCCATGCTGAGGGGGGACCTCCCCAGTGCTTCTCGGCACTGCAAATAGGTTTAAAAAAATATATTATAAGGGGGCGTAGCCATGCCTCTAACGATTAGGCCATTCCCCCTAATCAGTAATGGGGCCCAGGTCGGCTCTTAACGGCCCTGGAGACAGATACCATTCATTGTTACATGTGGAAACATCATTTATATTGGCGTTAAAAAGTGTGTGTGTTTTTATAGATTTATTGAGGAGATTCATACATACATCATTCTTATTCTCAAGTACACTATACAGTAAAAAAGAATTTGGGCATATATTTCTGCTATTGGGTGACAATTTGGAGCTGCCCCGCCAAGATCTGGGTGGTAGGAGGTATGCTAGAGCTGCACCTGGAAAAGTCTGGAGATCAAGGGTGCCAATAGGGGTTGATTAATTAGTCCCCAGCTTATCTAGGGGTCAGTTGGAGCCCGGGCAAGCCAATGACATGGAGCAACATCCCCACCTCTATCACTGCTTTGTGGTTGTATGCACAATCTTTGCAATGGATTGTTTATAGATCTGCCATGGCCTAAACCCTCTCTCTAGCACTGGGGCCTGCAAAATGTTTCGGCAGATCTGTTGGAGACATACACACCTACCAGCTACCCAGATCACATCAGTTATATTGGGTAATAATAATAATAATAATAAATTTTTCTTCTAGTTAAATAAACTGTAATATCATGTGTTAATGATATTAGTAACTTACCACATGTAAATAGCAATTGCCACTATAAGCAGAAAAATTAGGAAGCTGATGATGGCATGAGCAATCAGTGTTTCTTCTATTATGTTGAGACTGGGATTATAGACAGCTAAGAAAGAAAATACATTAGGTGAATAAAGACATTTCATTTGAACACATATTACACATATTTCCTTATTTAACACTATTCTAAAAACAACAGAGCTGCTCCTGTAACATGAGCAGTATAGTTAGTAATGGTAATAAGTAAAATAAGACAGCATGGCACACCTACAGTATAGAATCTCTATACATAGTCTCTAAACTAAAATCCTGGGCCGGCTATTCATGGTAAACAGACTTGGGTTCTTGTATCCAACACAATTGGTCCAAGTCCATGGTTAGCAAATGCCTGTAGTTTCCAGATCCCATGTAAAACATTTAAAAATATTAAATATTCTTTATCCCTGGGAATTGTGTCCCTGTCAAATGTCCCTTCTGTAGAAATGTGACCTATAGCACAGTAACATTCTTTGTTTTCTACTGTAGATGGCAGATGTTATTCTCATTATCTATTCTTATCTTACATTCTTTAGAAGTCAATATCTATTTACAAAAAGTGTTGTTATCTTCAGTCAACATGAGATGATGGGATTTGTAGTGCTCCAAGGTGCACAGAGACAGTATTGCACAGAATGTGCTTAGCCTTAGATGCATCGGCTGAGCTGTCCCAGGACATGATCTTAAAATGCTGTCAACTATGTAAGTGCGGAAGAGCCCAATGGACTTACTGAGCCATGCTGGGGTTACATTTACTAAGCAGTGTGTTTTCAAAACCACCAATTCTCTGCTGCTTTGACCACGGAATTTAAAACAGCAATAGTAATAATAACTCTAAATCAGGCTTGTTTTACATTTACTGTTATACCCACATTACTTGATTTCTACTTAAAATCAGGATGGTGATCTCACACCATGTGGGTTGATAACATTCTATTTTATGTTTTGCTTTTAGTAAATCTATCTTGTTTAAAAATGTACATAAAATCTAAAAACGTGTCTCCAAAAAAGTGCCATTTTGGAATACTGCAGACTGATACATTTCCTGCTATGTCACTATTCAGACTAAATTATTTATTTCCATTTAGTAAAGATAATTAAAATAACTGAAGTGTCCATTTACCTTTAGTTGTCTCAACCAGTGCTCCATTGCCATCCATAGTCAATATTAATATTGGTACAAATGTCTTTATACAGCACAATCTTAATCTCCAACTTTCTCCTCCAAAACTACCTATCAAAAGACTATAATTGCTAAAGTCTGTGATACCACCCTGAGCCACAGCTCCACTATGACATATCATGTGATGTAATAATGAGGGAGAGATAATGGCTAGGACCTCATGAGAGATCATTTCTGTAAAGAAAAATATAATTTTCCTGGTGTATTTTCAAATTACCAGACATAAATATTTACATCAGGGGCTCTTGTCCTTGTAACCGGATAGTAATGTCTACATCAGGGGCTCTTGTCCTTGTGACCGGACAGTAATGTCTACATCAGGGGCTCTTGTCCTTGTGACCGGACAGTAAAGTCTACATCAGGGGCTCTTGTCCTTGTAACCGGACAGTAATATCTTGTCGAAGCTGGAATTTTGCGAATGGCCGCCTAAGCGCCATTTTAGATAAACTCACACTTTAGTACATGTGGCAATATTACTATTAGCATCATGCGATTGCATCTGTGACCATCGCCATAAGTTACGGCGATTCATCAAAAGCCCATTTCATGACTTTACGTAGTTTGGGTGCTCTGGATAAAGTGTGTATATTATTATAATTCCCCTATAGGATATATTTCAGAAATGGCTGTATAGGCCCTGGGAGAACAGACCAGTATTTTGGAGCCTGAAAAGGGTGGGGGCTGCTGGGGCATGAGGAAGTCATGGAACTATAAGGCTCAGCATTCCACACTGCTAGGTGTTCACTTAGTTTAAGTGAGATTTAAGTGCATCATTTCTCATACACACATTAAAACGCACAATTGCCGCATATTAGCGAATGCATAAGATCCTGTATGAAAACGCTGTTTATTAGCTTCATGCGCACGCATCTGCCCCAAGTTAACTAGCGTCTTTACATCACACCCCGCATACTTACACCTTACATATTCACATAAAAGGTTTAATAAGCTTTAAAGTATAAGATTTAAGTTTGCTCATTTAGCATAAATGCTGTGAAATAAAGATTATTTGGTAACTAAGGTTTTATACATGATAAGTAAGCCGTGATTGGTATTGTACTGATGCGTACTCTTTCAACAGTATTCCGGTACCATCGGTGTGGAGATCGCATCATGCATTCTCAACTTATGGACCGCAGAGACTTCAATCAACAAAATGTACATTATATGAACAACTGTTAGGATGTTGCATGAGGCAGGAAACCAGAGACCCCCAGTTGTTAGAGGCTGGGTTGTGTCTATTTGAACCAACCTGTTAAATGCCTTGTAACATATGCCCTCTCCTTTAGGACCAATGGTATTAGCAACAAACTTCTCTATTGTGTTGTTTATTTCTGGGGGGTATAAATATGTGTGCTCTGATCCTGGGTTCCTAGTCTTTGTGCTGAATGCTGATTGACGAGGGGTTTCTTGCTGATGCCTAACATCTGGACCAGAGAGCGCTGCGTATGTATAATTGTACTTGGGTCTGTATAATCTCTTTGCGCTAAGATTATATGAGGATCATAGCGTGTAACTGCTGTACTTTTACTTGAATAATACTTTGTGCTTTGGAAGCACTGATTCTAGGTCTGGAGTCTTTATTTACTGTATGCCTGTGTACGCAAATTAGCGTCATCCTTAGAGGTTTATAGGTAGGATATTAGAAGGTATAGGCAGGGGTATATAAAGGTTCAAAGGCAGTATCCTTAGTCTACATCAGGGGCTCTTGTCCTTGTGACCGGATAGTAATGCCTACATCAGGGGCTCTTGTCCTTGTTAGCGGACAGTAATATCTACATCAGGGGCTCTTGTCCTTGTAACTGGACAGTAATATCTACATCAGGGGCTCTTGTCCTTGTGACCAGACAGTAATATCTACATCAGGGGCTCTTGTCCTTGTGACCAGACAGTAATGTCTACATCAGGGGCTCTTGTCCTTGTAATCGGACAGTAATATCTACATCAGGGGCTCTTGTCCTTGTAACCGGACAGTAATATCTACATCAGGGGCTCTTGTCCTTGTAACCGGACAGTAATATCTACATCAGGGGCTCTTGTCCTTGTGACCAGACAGTAATGTCTACATCAGGGGCTCTTGTCCTTGTGACCGGATAGTAATGTCTACATCAGGGGCTCTTGTCCTTTTTACTCATCCTAGGTATGATGGTTTTATCATGATATTTGGGGTTGGTAATTAATATCCCCTTTTTCCAACTGGTATCTGTTCTACCAAATAATTAAGTAGCATTACTTGTCCTTACTATTATTATCTGGGCTAATAATGCACTCTAGTTAGTCTAGGTCTTATAGAGTTCTATTCAGGTCCCCGTTATAATACTCACTTTCAATTTGCCAAGCACCAAGAAAAGGAAAACATGTTTACCCATGACCTCACCTGCCTTGGAGCAGGGGTGAATCTAGACTTTTTTTTTTAAGGGAGGGGCTTTACGAATGACCACTGACTCCTCCCCTCTCTATCCCCTCCTCCCACTTCTAGTCCAGGCCCCTCCCATTTTAAGGCAATAACCTAACTTCATAGCTGTGTGTGTCCATTCCTGTCTCCATTCATTATCTTTTTGCTTCGTCTATCCCCTTTTTTCATTTCAAATTTCACACTCTTCTCCCTTGTTATTATACCCATCTCCCCCTCCACTCACCTTACATATTTTATGTCCATCACCCCCTCTCCTCACCCCTTATATATTTTATGATCATTATCCAGTCACCTCAAGAGGTTCAACATAAAAATGCCAAACACAGGAATATAATTTTCACAGTTACAGTAATTTCCCCAAATAGCGCATGCACTGTAACTAAATCAAGTATAAATATAATAATAAAGACTGCCAGAGCCCTCTCCTAAGCTGGGTACACACCTGACAGATATATCTGCAGATAATGGTTGTTCATACACACTGAGCAACCATCATCTGTCATCTGGGTCCTGCCGGCCGGGGAGGGGGGCAAGTCGCACCCCCCTCTTCATGGCCCCTGCTGCAAGTGTATGACCGCCCGTACATACAGCACAATGTGCAACACAGCCAACGCAATATGTCTGTTATCTACGTCGTTCACACAGACATATCGCTGGTACACACTGGCCGACAGGTACCTGATGTAGTGGGTGATCAATTGATCGGCCAATATATCTGCCAGTGTGTACCCAGCATAAGCCACCTTTCTAGCCTCATTAAAAGATGCCAATTAGGAGTTCAAAACAAACAACTAGGTACAGCAGTTATACTATATTCTAGGGGACAACATACAGCGGCTTGTTGAATTTACTACTTTTTGAAAGAGCAAAACATTCTAGTTCATAGCTTTGGCTAATGCATTGAAAAAAAATCAAAACATAGTAACACAGTAAAAAATTAAAATTAGCAACAACTTTTACTGTATTACTAGTATTCATGGCTACATGTCTGCAGCATGCAATTACCCCATACCAGGGTTCCTAGTACCCCATACCAGGGCTCTATGTCTACAGCGTGTAATTACCTCATACCAGGGCTCTATGTCTACAGCGTGTAATTACCTCATACCAGGGCTCCATGTCTGCAGCATGTAATTACCTCATACCAGGGCTCCATGTCTGCAGCGTGTAATTACCTCATACCAGGGCTCCATGTTTGCAACGTGCAATTACCTCATACCAGGGCTCCATGTCTGAAACGTGCAATTACCTCATACCAGGGCTCCATGTCTACAGCATGTAATTACCTCATACCAGGGCTCCATGTCTGCAGCGTGTAATTACCTCATACCAGGGCTCCATGTCTGCAGCGTGTAATTACCTCATACCAGGGCTCCATGTCTATAGCATGTAATTACCTCATACCAGGGCTCCATGTCTACAGCATGTAATTACCTCATACCAGGGCTCCATGTCTGCAGCATGTAATTACCTCATACCAGGGCTCCATGTCTACAGTATATAATTACCTCATACCGGGATGCAATCGGGAAGCCGGCTGATATTATACCGACAGCCAGCTTGCCGACTGTCATATCCCGGCGAGGGTGAAATGCCCGGCGTCTAGATGCCGGGCACCGCGAGCGGACAGCCACGGGGGGGTTAGGTTTAGGGCTCTCGGGGGAAACTTAGGGTTAGGCATTCCCACTGGGAAGTTAGGGTTAGGCTAGGGGGAGGGAGGGTTAAGCAAAACCTGGGGGGAGGTTAGGGTTAGGCACCCCCCCAGGGGACTTTGGTTTAGGCAGCGGTGAAGGGGGTGGTTAGGTTTAGGCACTTAGAGGGGGGATTAGGATTAGGCACTTGGGGGGAGGTTAGGGTTAGGCACCCCTAAGGGAGGGTTAGGGCGGTAGGTTAGGTTAGTTAATACTTACCTAGGGACGATTGGGATTTCCAGCGCTGTCGGGCTGCCGCTGCCGGGATCTGTTCCAGTGTCGGGCTGCCGGGAATCGAACCGTATTTCATACCGATTCCCCTCATACCAGGGCTCCATGTCTGCAGCATGTAATTACCCAGAGCCGGATTTAGATCTCATGGGGACCTAAGCAATATACAAATTTTGGGGGCCCCCTCCCTCAAACATTCCATAGCACTATATTTTAATTTCTGTTTCTCAGCACAGAACCCCCCTCCTCCCCTCACAGCACAGACCCGCTCTTTCACTGACCCCTCTCCTGTCTCAGCATAGACCACCCCCTCATGCAATGCCCCCTGTAGCAGTGCCCTTTATGCAATGCCCCCTGTAGCACTCCCCATTATGCAATGCCCCCTGTAGTACTGCTCATTATGCAATGCCTCTGTAGCAGTGCCCATTAAGAAGGGCCCATTATGCAATGCCCCTGTAGCAGTGCCCATTATGCAGGGCCCCCTGTAGTTGTGCCCATATGTATTGCCCCCTGTAGTTGTGCCCTTTAAAGTAGTGCCCCTGTAGTAGTAGTAGTGCCCCTGTAGTAGTAGTTCCCCTGTAGTTGTGACCTTGAAGGTGCGTACACACTAGGCGATCAGGAAAGACAGTACGATTATGACATTGTAATCATTCCTGATCCCCTGTAGTGTCTGCACTGAACGATCAGTCGTTCAGTGCAGGCACTGTCCATCATTCCTGAACATGCCAATCTGTCGTTATCGTCAGATTTTGCTGCATTTTCAGGTGATGGACAATGTCGGAAACGACCAGCGGGAGTGCGCATTGCTGGTTGTTTCCGACATAAAAGTGCACGATTTGTGCATGATTACTGAGCGATTGCACGATTACGATGTCGTAATCGTGCAGTCACTCAGTAATATCGCCCAGTTTGTACCCACCATTAAAGTAGTGCCCCTGTACTAGTAGTAGTGCCCCTGTAGTTGTGCCCTTTAAAGTTGTGCCCCTGTAGTAGCAGTAGTAGCGCCCCTGTAGTTGTGCCCTTTACAGTTGTGCCCCTGTAGTAGTAGTAGTGCCCCTTTAGTTGTGCCCTTTGCCCCTGTAGTAGTAGTCCCCCGCCCTCTACTTACCGGACTCCACGCGGCACTCATTCCGGGCTGACGCTCCCGCTGCTGTACTGACTGGATCTAACTTGATCCACAAGTCGCGGCCGCGCAGGCTCCTCATGTCGCAGTGCATCACTGGGAACGCTGGCTCTGAAGCGATCGGAGGCTTCCTTATCCTCTGATCACTTCAGAGACCAGCGTTCACTGGCCCTTTACTGAAACTCCACCTCCTCCTTCCCTGTCCTGGTAGGAGCATGGAAGGAGGAGGTGGCGTTAAAATGCAAGCTCTCTCTAGGGCCTAGCGGTAATTACAGGGCCAGATTTACCGCCTAGGATGCCTAGCGGTAAATCTGGCCCTGTAATTACCTCATACCAGGGCTCCATGTCTTCAGCATGCATTTACCTCATACCAGGGCTCCATGTCTCTAGCATGCAATTACTTCTTACCAAGGCTCCATGTCTGCAGCATGCATTTACTTCATACCAGGGCTCCATGTCTGCAGCATGCATTTACCCCATACCAGGGCTCCATGTCTGCAGCATGCATTTACCCCATACCAGGGCTCCACGTCTGCAGCATGCATTTACCTCATACCTGGGCTACTGTACATGTCTGCAGCATGCATTTACCCCATACCAGGGCTCCATGTCTGCAGCATGTAATTACCTCATACCTGGGCTACTGTACATGTCTGCAGCATGCAGTTCAGTGCACGCTGAACTGCGAGACGACCGGAGGCAAGTTGTAATTTGGTGCACCCCCATCACAGCCGCTGCACTGTAATGTAGCAATTCACATCCAGATAGGCAATAGATAGATGAAGGCAGCAGCTGATGGTCTGACATGGAGCTCTCCACTAGTGTATGGTGGCTTCTCAGGTGCCGGGAAGGGGTGCCATGAGCTTAACACTTCAGACCACAATGTTTGCATTCTGTGTCCCTCTTAAGGATGGCGCTATAAATTCCACCCAATAAATGCCCACTGAATCCTGCAGGGTCGCTCCATGCTTTTCTTCAAAATGTCTTAAAATATTGGGCCTGATTCAGAGCCGCACATACTGCTCATGTTCATGTAGATGAGCGATTTTTTGGTGCTGTACGTGCGCCAAAATCCCTAAAAATTCCCATTGTGATGGAGACGCACTTTATCAGAAATGTGATGGGTGTTCCTGGACGGTGACTGGTTGCTTATGGGCATGATATGGGAGTGTCGGTGATAGCGGTTGCATACAGAGATGCTTATCCTGTCACCTAGGAAGCCATACCCAGATGGTGAGACTACACCTGCCATAAGGAAGGTGCAAGTATTGATGATGCAACATATGGTGCTTCTAAAGACACACCAATAGGTATTTCAGCATCTAGACGGTGACATTGGGCGTCTCAGTCCTTGCACATTCGGATGCACAGTTGTACACAAGGGAGAGACTTTGTAGTGGCATTTGTATAAAATCACAGATGGGCGGCCGCCAATAGACGCAGCCACGGACGATCCTGCTCCCACCTCTGAATCAGGCCCATTGTGTGTTTGTAATTTATTCCTAACATTTCATCTGTGTTCAAGGTACATTATCTTCAGCAATCTAGTTGTGCGCCTTATATAATGCAGGCCACATGGGTACAGGTTGAGTCTCCCATATCCAAATATTCCGAAATACAGAATATTCCGAAATATGGAATTTTTTTAGCATGACTGAGATAATGAAACCTTTGATTATTGATGGTTCAATGTACTCAAACTTGGTCTAAGGCACAAATTATTAAAAATATTGTATAAAATTACCATCAGGCTGTGTCTATAAGGTGTATATAACACATACATGCATTCTGTGTGTATATTTGGGTCCTATTCGCAAGATATTTCATTATGATAGGCAAATATTCCAAAAAACGGAGTATTCCGTTATCCAAAATACCCCTGATCCCAAGCATTTTGGATATGGGAGACTCAACCTGTACTGCAGTACGTATATCATAGGGCTACATTCACTGGCCCTCATTCAGAGCCGCTCGTTAGCGGCAGTACGCTCGTTCCGAGCGATGTTTGCACATCTGCGCATGCGTACGGATTTTAGTACGCATGCGCGAACCAGTCAGTGCGGCCGAAAATCGTTGGTACGCAATATAGCGAGGGCCTGCTATTTTGAGTGACAGAATGAGGCGTATGTGGGTGGTAACAGGGGAAGGTGCTTGAAAAAGGGGAGTGGAGATCCGATCGCAGGCGTGCTTAAAGGTCAAAACGGGCGTTTTAAGGGAGTGCATAATTAATACAGCAGCGTCATTGACCACGTCACTGGGTTATTTTATAGCCAGAACTGCTCGCAAATTTGTGGTAGCAAAAACCAACCACGAGAATAGCGAGCAGTTCATACGCTGGTCGATGTACTCGATTAATCTAATAAATAGCGGACATGACGTATGGTGCGAGCGGCCAGGGGGCGTTTTTAACAAATAAACGAGCGTATGTTTTGCACGCTCGTTCAGACTTAGAGGTGTGAACAGACTGCAATGTGCGTACGGTTCATTTGAATAGCCACCCCTTGTTTTTGAACGAACGAACGCAAATAGCGTACGGCTCTGAATGAGGGCCACAGTTTGTAAAACATTTGATAAGAAATATTGCCCCAGTTAATGCAGAAGTAGTTTCTGATACTCTGTATAAGATATAGGTACAGCTGTTACATACACTGCGATTACAATCTGAAACCTGTCTGCCTTGGTGGAAACCATACACCTGAATTCTGCATTGTTGTACTGTTAGTCTCACATCAGTTACTTGGTGCTATTAGGGATATTAAATTAAAACTTTTTTTGTATATTCATCTGGGTTTATCACCAAAAACAGACCTCAATACGTGTCTTGTAGAAGAATATGATGATTTTCCTCTTTGTTTTGTTTGTTAATGGTCTCTTTTCTTTTTCGTCTTCGCATCATTCTTGCTTTCCACTGTGATTCATTCTTCTGTGAGCCCTGCTGGTGCTGTAGACACATCATTGGGGTACAACCCATTGCAATTACTCT
The DNA here is from genome assembly GCA_031769625.1 of Taudactylus pleione. Taxonomy (NCBI): domain Eukaryota; kingdom Metazoa; phylum Chordata; class Amphibia; order Anura; family Myobatrachidae; genus Taudactylus; species Taudactylus pleione. The sequence goes on along the minus strand of JAUIMM010000350.1, from coordinate 4,510,491 downwards.
CCTTTGCTCTTGCATTGCGGTGGGTATGGTGTCCACGACCACGGAATACATGGGTGATGGAGTTAGCTACCGGGGCCAAGCTTCAAAATACATTGCATTCTGGTACTTGATAAATTTGCCAGAAAAGTAGCTCCCATAGTAAATGGGAGACCGCAGCAGAGATATCTGATATGTGCTGCAGTCTCCTGTGCATAAATGCCGGGGATACTTAATATTATTTGCAAGTACCCTGAAAATGTGTATTTAGGGGATATCCCCCAATATTAAGTGATAAATAGGCCCCTTAGATTTATGAGAACCAAATAATGATCATGGAAAAGAAAACTTTTTTGGAGGCACCCTTGTAGTTATATAGAAAAACAAGACTCTTGAAATGACATAGGAATAAGTTGTATTATTTACAAATGTATAAAAGTTAAAGCCAAATAGGGTTTTAAAACCAAAAATAAAAAGTAGCTGTTAGGAGTGGGTAGGTCCAATTTTACAGAACAGTATTAAAAATACACATAATAAATACAAATAAACACCACTAATGATTTCTGGTATATAATTTATAATGAATACAAAATAATATAAACATAAAAATCTAATTAGATAGACCACTCTATTAGGCATTCCAGGCCAGTTGCAACCCCACTGTGAAGTTTACATCCAAATCTATCCAATGGAAGGCCCAGAACAGACTCCCCAAAGTTCTGCCCAACATCCCCGGGTCAAATTTCTGCACAACATACACCAACGTGATGTTCGACCGGGACCTCAACCCCTATTATGTCTTCTGGGATCCAATGTTACCACTCTGTGAAGTTTTCATCCAAATCCATCCAGTGGAAGGCTCAGAACAGGCTCCCTGGGTCAAATTTCTGCCCAGTGTATACCAATGGGATGTCCGTCCGGAACCCTAACCCCCTTATATGTGAGCAGGATACAATTTGACCACCTCACATTGGTTTCATCCCAATTGGTGCAGGGATGTCTGAATGCATAACTGGACAGATAGACAAACAAATAAGCAAACAAACAGACCAATTAATTTTATATATAGGATGTATTAAACATTAAAATGCAGACTGTCAGGTTTGTAGTGCACACTCCTAAAATCGGTAAATCTTGCATGAAATGTTATATAAATGTCCTTCACATGTGGAAGCTTAGATTATAAGCTCCTTGTATAGAACAACAAATGGTAACAGTTACTGTAGTAAACTACACGATGTATTGTATAGAAACTCCAGCGTATATAGTTGCCTGTCTTGTAGTACCATGTCCCAAATTTGCTGCACATGGTTGCAAAGATAGAGGTCCGGAGTCGCACTTTGTAGGCGGATGTCTCCTTCCACTGTGCTCCCACTGAAAATTTCGGGCTGTACACTCAGAGAGTGTCTGGTCCTTAATTGATAGCCCACAGCTACAAAGTCAGTATATTGTTCACCTGAGATGCTTGTGTTGTGATGGAGCAAGTTAATGAACAAACTATGGGTGTATACCGACTAGCTGAAATGGCGCTAGGTGGCTGGGTGTCTCTTTCCACTGTGCTGTCGCTTAATAGGTCAGGACTACGTTCGGTACATGATGTATGTCGTGTTCAATCTATAGGACACAGGGTCGCTGAAGGTCTGATGTCTGACAGCAGAAGGGTCACCTCTAGTAGATATAATAAAACATACAAATAATCCATTCAGTCACAGATTAGATAGACAACAAATATACATAAAAAGGTGATATATAAGCATGGAGTAATAACGCGAATAAATAACACAGAGTAAGATTAGCCAATATAGAACTCAGAATATATTTGGTATGATCCCATTGGTAATATAGCATAGTTCGAATATCAAAACCAAACATGGTTATCTCTGAAGTAAGAGCTTCTCATGCACCACCTAAAATACTCAAAACTGCTGCTATAAAATAATATGTATTTAACAGGTATTAAATAATCTCGTAATATAAGACAAAGGTCAGTAAATGTGTGTAAATAAAGCAAAGTGCAGGTGGGAACAGTGTATAGTGTGTACTAGGGCCCTGATTCAGAGCCGGACGCTCTGACAGAGCGCTCGCTCTGAATCAGGGCCGTCCTTATCTTTTTTAAGAGCGGCTTCCTGCCCACTCGCATAGCTGTGGGTCACCACCCACAGCTATAGCGAGCGGCCAAAATGATGGTCACGATGGTCAAGACCATCGCGACCATCGGGCTTGCGACAAGACCCTTGTGGTAGGGTCTCGTCTGCCGCAAGCCCAGAAGTGCTTTTGACTCTATCAGAGCCAAAAGCACTCCCACTGACATCATTAGTGATGTCAGTGGGGCCGGCCCCAGACGGTAGACGTTCTCATGGGAACGCCTCCGTCTGGGCAGCCACGCCCACCAAAGGGGGCGTGCTGTCAATCACCATCGACAGCACGCCACCTTTGGTGCGAGACCCGGAAGTCTGCCTGCACCCATACAAACCCTGGCCTCGTCCCTCCCGGAAAACGGGCGTTTCACCCCCGTTACCGGGAACGCCCCCGCTCCAATGGTCAAACACTGCAGCCTGTCAATCAGGCTGCGGCTGGGATACACTGCGAGCGGGTACATGCGCAGTACACCTGCAGTGCATGCGCAGTCCTCCAAACATCGGAGATGTGCGCTAACCATGGGGTTAGCGTACATCTCTGAATCAGGCCCAATGACCATTATAACATCCACATATAAATTTTAATACTGTAGGTATCATAGAGACAAAATAAGTGCAAAAAATAATAAAATCAGTATCACCCAGTCATAGCTATTACATAATAACAATAATTTGTTCAGAGTATAACAATTATTATTTAAAGGCAAAAATTAATAATTTAGCTAATTGGCAAGAAAGTTATTGGTATAGTACAGTAAAGAGAGAAATAACTCATCAATTGTGTTCATTATCTGCCTGTGACAGTGCTCCTAGGGCAGTGAGTAACCAATGAGAGCATCTGTACACATATCACACAGTAAAGCATCTGCTTTCGGCTGTGGGGGGGATGATTTCCCTATCTGATCCTGTGTTCAGCAGCTGCTAAAAGTGCACAGAGATAAGGAAAATAGGTAATACCTGTAACATATGTGATGTGTCTGCTAGACCATAGGATGCAGGAAGGGATCCTCCCCATGTGCACACAGCAGGAGTCCTAAGGTCTGACACGCGTATCGCCGGGACTGGTTTGTTCACAGCATCTTTATAGCACACTTGGTGACTCTGGTTGGGAGCAAAGAAATTAGCAATTCTAAATACTTAATTGAATATCTTCTATCATTTCACTCATGTATATTTCTCCTCCAACCTGGGCACTTCCACACCTAATAGTGTCAAGTGTGTAACTAAATGTATGGAAGCCTCTTTAGCTTTTCTCCCAAAATGATTACTGAAGATACCATGAGGGAAGTGTCTGTTGCTTAAGTTGGGAGGGACTGTATTATGTACAGTATGTAATGTGTTTCTGCAATCAAAGCTAAATCAGTTTGTAGACAGATTGCTGGGTGCTCAGGTTCTCTTTTCTGGGGTGTTCAGGCCTAGTGGCAACTGAAACTATGTGTAAAATGTCCTTCATAGTAGTCATAATGTTGCCTATAACATTAGTTCTCCGTGGGTCATTAATCTTGTCAATGGGTTTTTTCCAGGTTAAGCTGTCAAGGTCAAGGTTGGTGGAAAAGGTGAGTGAGGTGGGGGCACAAGGGATGGTGGAAGAATGTTCAGGGCATTGTGTGGATTTTGGGGTGGGGGTCGGGGGCTGCACAAAGAGGAGCAAGAGAGAAACCATTATCAAAGATAATCAATGTAAAAAATAAACTAGTTATGGAGACATGTCCTGATAATACATGCACCCCACCCTGACATGTGTTGTGTGGTTTTAGCTGTGCATCTGCTATTCATATTAACGAAAGTCCACTGTGTGTAGGTGACGGGAGTATGTTATTATCAGGCACCCAAGAGGGGGCTGGAGTAGGTACAAAGTATACAAACTTCCTTTGGGAAATTGGCAATATTTTTGGGGGGGCAGATTGGGATCATCGGTTTGCCAAGGTTTCCCGGGCATCCTACAGGGATATACTACATGGATACTTTATTGATGATCCAAAAAGCATTCATTCAATGGCCCTATATTCCTATTGGTGGCTCTAATTATATACTATATTATAGCTCAAAAATAATTGTAAGTTTGATTACCACATCTTTTCAGTAAGACTCTCACATTAGCACATATGTGATTATGCAGTTTATACGTACAACTATAGCTTTACCAGCTGACACAATAATAGCAACAATATAACACTAAAGGGTTTCATTTAATGAGCTTCAACTAAATAACTGAGACCAGAGTAGATTCTGTCTGCCCTATTGTCAGTACTTATTACATAGTTATCTAGTTAATATTACCTGGTGTAATGATGACAACAGATTCCAGGGTCACATCTATATTATTGGACCTCGGTTTCTTCCTAAAAGTTAAAAAATAATGAAACGTGCTCAGTAGCAGAATAAACAGAGAAAGAATGGGATCTACATACCACCTATGATCTGATAGAGCAGTATATAGAGGCAGTATATATCTGTATTAGCTCTCTCAGTTCCATTGTTGTAGGATGAAAGATGAAAGGACGCAGCTCAGTGTCAGTGAGGTGGGAGGCACCGGCTGACATGTAAATAGCAAATCTTGGGTAGATTTACTCATTTTCAAAGCCGCCGATCATTGGTTTTAAAACAGCTCCAGAAATAAATGCTGAACAAGTCTGATTTAGCATTTATTGTTATTGCTGTTTTAAAACAATCAGTCAAAGCTTCTGATGATTGTCAGATTGACAAACCGCCCTTTAATAAATCTTCCCCTGACTCTTCTCCTAAACACTCCATAGCCATTTAGACACATGGGGTAAGTAAAATAAGACTAGTGTATTTGTTGATATGTTTGATCAATTATTTTTTACATATTTTTAGATTTTAAATATACTGTAACTGGTTTCATTAAGTTCCGTTTCCCACAATTCTTGGGCTGACAACTTGCAACTCCGTCATGTGAGATTTTACTTTATAATTAACTAGATCTAAATTATAACTATTTTGTTTAGAATTAATGAAGTTCAAATAATATAACCCATCAGATTTTCAGCATAGGAAGATAGCAATTTCATAGACGTCATAACTTAAACCTCAATATTCAACCACATACAAATGACTTAATCTTTCTGATTATCCAGGTTTAAATTCATTGAAACTATTGTGCTTTATGGTACTATGGGCTCTATTTAATAAACAGCAAAAACTTTTGTTTTTGCCGGTGAAAGAGCATAATCCTATCTACTGTATAAAGAAGTTACTGCCAGTGATAGCGCTGCTATTACCAAAGGTAACCCCTGTGGTGATATTATTTGCTGGGATCACTGGCAGTAGCTTCCTCATTTGACAATGATCATGATAAAAGGAGAAAAACAATAAAACAATTGATTCATAAGTTTATAATATTCAATTTGTTTAAAATATTTTTTATTTTATTTAAGATATATCATCTATTTTAAAACTTTTTTAAATGTTTTTTTTCTGCAGGAACTGAAAGCAGATGACTGCATGCACAGCAAATTCCATGATTCAGTAGAGGAGACAGACAGGGGCACCGAGAGGGGGTAGGTGGGGGGGTACTAATTACCCGGGCCAGAGCATTTTGGAGGGGTCCGGCAGGGGCCCAGGTCTAATGCTGCCCCCATACCCTCTTACCTGTCAGCAGCCCAGCACACGCTGCTGTGTGCTGGGCTGCAGTGGGAGACCGGGGGACTGCTGCTGCTGAGCAGCAGCAGTCTCCTCTCCCCTGCCTTTCGGGGGGCAATGATCACACTGTTCATGCTCCCCTGTGTATTTGCGCCGGGCTGAGGGACTCACAGCGTCCCCCCCACCCCAGCGCTTCGTGACGCTGCAATAAGTGGTTTAAAAAAATATATTATAAGGGGGCGAGGCCGTGCCTCCAACGATTAGTCCACTCCCCCTAATCAGTAATAGGGTCCAGGTCAGCTCTTAACGGCCCTGGAGACAGATACCATTCATTGTTACATGTGGAAATTTATATTGGCGTTAAAAAGTGTGTGTGTTTTTATAGATTTATTGAGGAGATTCATACATACATCATTCTTATTCTTAAGTACACAATACAGTAAAAAAGAATTTGGGCAGATATATCTGTTATTGGGTGACAATTTGGAGCTGCCCCGCCAAGATCTGGGTGGTAGGAGGTATGCTAGAGCTGCACCTGGAAAAGTCTGGAGATCAAGGGTGCCAATCTGGGTTGATTAATTGGTCCCCAGCTTATCTAGGGGTCAGGTGGAGCCTGGGCAAGCCATTGACATAGAGCAACATCCCCACCTCTATCACTGCTTTGTGGTTGTACGCACAATCTTTGCAATAGATTGTTTATAGATCTGCCATGGCCTAAACCCTTTCTCTAGCACTGGGGCCTGCAAAATATTTTGGCAGATGTGTTGGAGACATACACACCTACCAGCTACCCAGATCACATCAGTTATATTGGGTAATAATAATTATAATAAATTTTTCTTCTAGTTAAATAAACTGTAATATCATGTGTTAATATTAGTAACTTACCACATGTAAATAGCAATTGCCACTATAAGCAGAAAAATTAGGAAGCTGATGATGGCATGAGCAATCAGTGTTTCTTCTATTATATTGAGACTGGGATTATAGACAGCTAAGAAAGAAAATACATTAGGTGAGTAAAGACATTTCATTTTGAACACATATTACACATAACATTTCCTTATTTAACACTGTTCTGAAAACAACAGAGCTGCTCCTGTAACATGAGCAGTATAGTTAGTAATGATAATAAGTAAAATATGACAGCATGGCACACCTACAGTATAGAATCTCTATATACCAGGGCTCAACAAATCCTGGGGGCCAGGTCACCACAGATACCAGAATTTGCTGCCTGGCTACTAGATCTTGCAGTGAGGGAGGAAGCAGATCCTCATCAGCTCCGGTGGAGATTCGTGCCTATAGTATTGCAGTGTTCATATCATGCACAGGAATGCATGTGCTGATTGTTGCCTGCAGTGACTGCTGTGCCTGTGTCCGTCCCGGCCAGCACTGACGACTCCTCTCCATCCTGGCCTTCTCTAATCCCTGCAGTCTGTCCCAGTCTACGCTGATCCTCCTGTACGTCCTGGCTGTCTACTGTATCCTATCTCTGGCTGCATAGAGCTCTCTGGTAGTTGCGTCTATGGTGTGACGGGGGGAGGGGGGTTTTGTTGTACTATTTACAAAAAGCTTTGTTATCTTCAGTCAACATGACATGATGGAATTTGTAGTACTCCGAGGTCCACAGAGACCGTATTGCACAGGATGTGCTTAGAGGCAGCAGCTGAGCTGTCCCAGGACATGATTTTAAAACGCTGCCAACTGTAAGTACCGAAGAGACCAATGGACTTACTGAGCCATGCTGGGTTACATTTACTAAGCAGTGTGTTTTCAAAACCACCAATTCTCTGCTGCTTTGACCACAGAATTTAAAACTGCAATAGTAATAATAAATCTAAATCAGGCTTGTTTTACATTTACTGTTATAGCCACATTACATGATTTCTACTTAAAATCAGGATGGTGATCTCACACCATGTGGGTTAATAACATTATATTTTATGTTTTGCTTTTAGTAAATCTATCTTGTTTAAAAATGTACATAAAATCTAAAAACGGATCTCCAAAAAAGTGCCATTTTGGAATACTGCAGACTGATACATTTCCTACTATGTCACTATTCAGACTAAATTATTTATTTCCATTTAGTAAAGATAATTAAAATAACTGAAGTGTCCATTTACCTTTAGTTGTCTCAACCAGTGCTCCATTGCCATCCATAGTCAATATTAATATTGGTACAAATGTCTTTATACAGCACAATCTTAATCTCCAACTTTCTACTCCAAAACTACCTATCAAAAGACTATAATTACTAAAGTCTGTGATACCACCCTGAGCCACAGCTCCACTATGACATATCATGTGATGTAATAATGAGGGAGAGATAATGGCTAGGACCTCATGAGAGATCATTTCTGTGAAGAAAAATATAATTTTCCTGGTGTATTTTCAAATTACCAGACATATATATTTACATCAGGGGCTCTAGTCCTTGTGACCGGACAGTAATGTCTACATCAGGGGCTCTTGTCCTTGTAACCGGACAGTAATGTCTACATCAGGGGCTCTTGTCCTTTTTACCCACCCTAGATATGATGGGTTTATCATGATATTTAGGGTTGGTAATTAAGATCCTCTTTTTCCAACTGGTATCTGTTCTACCAAATAATTAAGTACCATTACTTGTCCTTACTATTATTATCTGGGCTAGTAATGCACTCTAGTTAGTCTAGGTCTTATAGAGTTCCATTCAGGTCCCTGTTATAATACTCACTTTCAATTTGCCAAGAAAAGGAAAACATGTTTCCCCATGACCTCACCTGCCTTGGAGCAGGGGTGAATCTAGACTTTTTTTTTTAGGGAGGGGCTTTAAGAATGAACACTGACTCCTCCCCTCTACCCCCTCCTCCCACTTCTAGTCCAGGCCCCTCCCATGTTAAGGCAATAACCTAACTTCATAGCTGTGTGTGTCCATTCCTGTCTCCATTTATTATCTTTTTGCTTCTATCCTTTTTCCACCTTTCATTTCAAATTTCACACTCTTCTCCCTTGTCATTATGCCCATCACCCCCTCTCCTCACCCCTTATATATTTTATGCCCATCACCCCCTCTCCACACCCCTTATATATTTTATGATCATTATCCAGTCACCTCAAGAGGTTCAACATAAAAATGCCAAACACAGGAATATATTTTTCACAGTTACAGTAATTTCCCCAAATAGCGCATACACTGTAACTAAATCAAGAATAAATATAATAATAAAGACTGTCAGAGCCCTCTCCTAAAGCTGGGTACACACCTGACAGATATGTCTGCAGATAATGGTTGTTCATACACACTGAACAACCATTATCTGTCATCTGGCCGGCCGGGGGAGCAAGTCGCACCCCCCTCCCCATGGCCCCTGCTGCAAGTGTATGACCACCCGTACACACAGCACGATGTGCAGCACAGCCAACGCAATATGTTTGTTATCTACGTCGTTCACACAGACATATCACTGGTACACACTGAGCGAAATGTACCTGATGTAGTGGGTGATCAATTGATCGGCCAATATATCTGCCAGTGTGTACCCAGCATAAGCCACCTTTCTAGCCTCATTAAAAGATGCCAATTAGGAGTGCAAAACAAACAACTAGGTACAGCAGTTATACTATATTCTAGGGGACAACATGCAGCATATTTTATGAATTGCATTAAAAAGAATTTACAGATTAAATATTAGTTTATGTTAAACTGTGTCTTGATTACTATATTTGTCTGCCACGGCAAATGTATTGGTTTTATAATTAGCACAGTACCAATTTGTATATTAGTTTTGCAGCATGTAATTACCTCATACCAGGGTTCCATGTCTGCAAAGTGCAATTACCCTATACCAGGGCTTCATGTCTGCAACGTGCAATTACCCCATACCAGGGCTCCACGTCTGCAACGTGCAATTACCCTATACCAGTGCTTCATGTCTGCAATGTGCAATTACCCCATACCAGGGCTCCATGTCTGCAACGTGCAATTACGTCATACCAGGGCTCCATGTCTGCAACGTGCAATTACCCCATACCAGGGCTCCATGTCTGCAACGTGCAATTACATCACACCATGGCTCCATGTCTGCAGCGTGCATTTGCCTCATACCAGGGCTCCATGTCTGCAACGTGCAATTACCCCATACCAGGGCTCCATGTCTGCAACTTGCAATTACGTCACACCATGGCTCCATGTCTGCAGCGTGCAATTACCTCATACCTGGGCTACTGTACATGTCTGCAGCGTGTAATTACCTCATACCAGGGCTCCATGTCTGCAATGTGCAATTACCTCATACCTGGGCTACTGTACATGTCTGCAGCGTGTAATTACCTCATACCTGGGCTACTGTACATGTCTGCAACGTGCAATTACCTCATACCTGGGCTACTGTACATGTCTGCAGCGTGTACCTGGGCTACATGTTTGTAGCGTGCAATTACTTTATACCTAGGCTATATGTCTTCCGCATGTAATTATCCTATGCCAAGGCTACATGTCGGCAGTGTGCAATTTGTGTAATTAAACACATGCACCATAAAATATATATATTTTAATTACTGCATTTTTTTAAATCATATTGGTAGTAACAAGTACTTATCGCTATTATCAAATAATAGGGGCTTCACCCTGTGTAATACCGACACCCTTCCCCTGCCTGGTCCCATACAGTATATAGTGTCACTCCTCCCTATACAGTGTCACTGTGTACTATAGACCCCCTTCCCCTGCTGGGTCCCCTATAGAGTGTCACCCTATGTAATACAGTTCCCCCCTGGAATGTCAGACTGCTGTCTGTCACCGCTACAGTAACACCGGGGTAATAATATGACAGCCTGGGGCAGAGTAGCAGGAATCAAGGCACATGAGTGGAAAGTACAGACCAGACACTGCTCACTCTTCTCAGTCACCCGGTGGTATACCGGCACAGGGTGCACATACTCCTGGTAGCCGGCACGAGGCACACATAGGGCTATTTCTCACAGGCCAGCAAAAAAACGTCCAAAGCCGATCGTTTTTCTTTCCGGCAATCAGGGCCTATTACATGCAATGGCTTTCAGCCGTTTTTAATGCTGTGGTTTGTTTTTTTAAAGTAGAAGGCATGCGCAGCAGCAGTAGCAGATGGAGTTGTGAGCGGGTACAAGGTAAAAAAAAGCCGGTGTGTGTGAAAGGAAATTGTGCTTCACTGACTTGCAGTGACAGCACAGACATGACATGGCAGTCATCCTTGTCAGTTGATAATCTGGCTGTAACACGAGGACTATGCCATGTCCATGCCGTCTGAAAGGACCCATCTGTTTTCATGCACTATTAAAAAATACTACACAGCAAAAAAATGCATTTTTTTGCCAGCTGGTGAAAACAGGCAGGTGTGAAATAGCCCATACTCCTGCCCACCATCACACTGGGTGCACATACTCCTGGCAGCCATCACATGGCACAGGGCACACATACTCCCAGCAGCAGTAAATGACTTATGATCTTGGATCTGAGCGTGGCTGACACAACATGGGCAGGGTTTCCCTGTTTTCAATGAAATGAGCACTCCTGCAAGGCTGCAAGTGCGTGCTGTCTACTCTGAGTGACGTCAGCAGCGCTGCAGCTGTGTGTCTTGCTTGGTGCTGTGCGTGAGGTCTACTCAGAGTGACGTCAGCAGCGGTGCAGCTGTGTGTCTTGCTTGGTGCTGTGTGTGAGGTCTACTCTGAGTAACGTCAGCAGCGGTGCAGATGTGTGTCGTGCTTGGTGCTGTGCGTGCTGTCTACTCTGAGTGACGTCAGCAGCGGTGCAGCTATGTATCGTGCTTGGTGCTGTGCGTGAGGTCTACTCTGAGTGACAGCAGCGGTGCAGCTGTGTGTCTTGCTTGGTGCTGTGCGTGAGGTCTACTCTGAGTGACGTCAGCAGCGGTGCAGCTGTGTGTCGTGCTTGGTGCTGTGCTTGAGGTCTACTCTGAGTGACGTCAGCAGCGGTGCAGCTATGTGTCATGCTTGGTGCAGTGCTGTCTACTCTGAGTGACTTCAGCAGCGGTGCAGCTGTGTGTCGTGCTTGGTGCTGTGCTGTGGATGCAGGACCCGGTGTCACTGCGATGCGCAATGATTGTCATGTTGTGTCTCGGCTGGGGAGGGCCAACACCAAATCCAAATCCCATGGTGCTGTGGGAGGCACAAAGGGGGGTTGAGTCCTCACAACTCCCTGGAGAAAAGTCTGTATATCCAGAAGCAAAGCCAATTTCCTCTGAAAGAAAATGGACAACGCGGATACCTGTACTTTTAATGAACCCAGACGAAGGCCTGCTGTGAGACCAGCCTGAAGAAAAAGAAGGAGACGTGATACCTTAAAGACTGAAGGCGGAGAATTACGTCTCTCACACCAAGCCACATATGTTTTCCATATGCGGTAGTAATGTTGAGAAGTGACTTCTTTCCTAGCCCGAATCATTGTGGGAATGACACTAGACGGAATACCCTTCTTTCTGAGGATGGCCCTTTCAATAGCCATGCCGTCAAACGAAGCCGCCTTAAGTCGCGATAAACAAATGGGCCCTGACGAAGGAGGTCGTCCTGAAGAGGCAGTGGCCACGGGTCGTCTATTAACAGATTCTGTATCTGGGAGTACCACGCTCGTCTGGGCCAATCTGGTGCTATCAGAAGCACCTTGATCCCTTCTTGCTTGATTCTTTGAAGCAGGCGCGGAATGAGCGGAAACGGAGGGATTAGGTAAATGTAATGAAACTTCCACGGAGCCGTCAGTGCGTCCACTGCAGCTGCCCGTGGGTCCCTTGTTCTAGAGTAGTAAACTGGTAGTTGGTGGTTTAACCTTGACGCCATAAGGTCGGCTTGAGGACAGCCCCACCTCAGAGTTAGTTGCTGGAACACCTGAGGATTGAGTGACCATTCCCCTGGATGAACGTCCTGCTGACTGAGGTAGTCGGCCTCCCAGTTTTCTACTCCTGGGATGAAGATCGCAGAAAATCGCTACTGCGAATTCCTCTGCCCAAAGCAGAATCCTGGTTACCTCCCTCATGGCGGCTCTGCTTTTAGTGCCCCCCTGCCTGTTTATATACGCCACTGCAGTGGCGTTGTCCGACTGGACTCTGATTGCCTGCCCCTCCAGCAGCAGATGCGAAAGCTGGAGAGCATAAAATACCGCTCTCAAATCTAGGATATTTATGGGCAATCTGGCTTCCTGCTGCGTCCAGTGCCCCTGAAAATGCTTTCCCAGAGTCACTGTTCCCCAGCCCCTCAGACTTGCGTCTGTGGTGAGGAGAGTCCAATCCCACACCGCAAACCTTTTCCCCGCCAGCAGGTGGGAAGGGTTCAGCCACCAAATGAGAGATGTTCGAGTCTGAGGCGCCAAGAGAACTCTCTGATGGAGAAAGAGGTGGGATCCTGACCACTGGGAGAGGAGATCCAGTTGAAAAGGACGGGCATGAAATCTTGCATACTGAATCGCCTTGAAGGCCGCTACCATCTTCCCCAGAAGGCGGATACAGAGATGCACAGACACTCGGCGATGTTGTAAGACCAGGCGCACTATATGCTGAATGGAGGCAGCTTTGTCTTGAGGCAGGAAAACTGCTGCACTGTGTCCAGTATCATTCCCAGGAATAGTAAATGCTGTGTGGGGATCAGGGAGGACTTTTTGGAATTTAGTATCCAACCGTGTTGCAGGAGGATGCTCTGAGTTAAGCGAATGTCCCTTAACAGCCGAGCTTTCGAAGAGGCCTTTATCAATAGATCGTCTAAGTATGGAACAATGACGACCCCCTGACCATGCAGTAGGGCCATCATTGCCGCCATAACTTTTGTGAAGACTCTTGGAGCTGACAAAAGCAAAAAGGTAGGGCCTGGAATTGAAAATGCGACTCTAGGACCGCAAAACGAAGAAAGGCATGATGGGGGGGCCAGATGGGGATGTGGAGATAAGCGTCCTTTATGTCTAAGGACACCTGAAACTCGTTCCTGTCGAGACCCGCTATAACGGATTGGAGAGATTCCATCTTGAATTTGAAAACTCGAAGATGAGGGTTTAAATCCTTGAGATTGAGTATGGGTCTCATGGAGCCGTCCGGCTTGGGCACCACAAACAGGCTGGAATAAAACCCTTGACCTCTCTGATGGGTCGGAACATTCACTATTACCTGAGACAATAACAGTTTTTGTATTGCCCCTTGAATTTCTCCTCGTTTTTCTGCAACCAGAGGTAAACCGGTTTTGAAAAAACGAGAAGGAGGATGGACCCTGAAGTCCAATTTCAGGCCGTGAATAATGATGTCCCTGACCCAGGCATCCTGGCAAGACTGGATCCAAATGTCCTTGAAACGTAAAAGGCGCGCCCCAACCCTGGGATCCCCCAAATGAGAAGCAAGGACGTCATGCGGCAGGCTTGGCAGCTGCCTTGTCCTGCTGAGTGTTGGAGGCGGCTGATGCTGAAGCTCTACCTCGGCCTCTGGAACCTCTGGAGAAGGCCGTACCTCCTCTGGAACGCCCTCTAAATCTTCCAGAGGCACGAAAGGTTCGAAAGGAGGGACCTGCCAAAGATCTTCTAGTAGGAGGAGGAGCTGCAGATGGTAGGTAAGTGTATTTCCCACCTGTAGCTTGTGAGATCCACTTATCTAACTCCAATCTGAAAAGTACCTCCCCAGTAAAGGGAAGGGCCTCTACCGCTCTCTTGGATTCTGCATCTGCCTGCCATTGACGCAGCCACAGAGCCCTTCTAGCAGATATAGCTAATGCTGAAGATCTGGCGGATAGATTACAAATGTCCTTAGACGCTTCTCCGAGGGAAGCAGCCGACTCTGCGATCTGTTCGGCTAACTGAATTAAGTCGTCAGTTTGCGTACCTGTCTTAATCCCCTCAGCCAGCTGCAGCGCCCAGGCTTCAATGGCCTTATTTACCCAACAACTAACTAGTGCTGGACGCATAAAAACCCCTGCAACTGTATACAAGGATTTCAATGTGTGTTCCATCTTCCTATCTGAGGTTTCCTTTAGGGAAACCTCGCCCGGCACCGGAAGCACCGTTCTCTTGGAAAGACAGGCTACTGACGGGTCCACTGCTGGAGGAGTTTCACATAATCTCCTACTGTCAGGTGGGAAAGGGTAATAAGAGAGATATTTCTTAGAAATTTGAAATTTTTTGTCTGGGTGTTTCCATGCGGAAAAAATAATCTCATCCAGCTCTTCTGATGCTGGAAAGGTAACAGACTGTTTAAATCTTTTACCGAAAATAGATGGGTTTTCAGTAACCTCTAAATCCTCTACATGCAACACCTGGCGTACTGCTGAAATTAAAGCATCCACGCCCTGAGATGCAGGTTCGGGGTCTTCAGGAATGTAAGTTTCCTCTTCTTGAACCTCGCCCTCTTCAGTGTCCTGCAACTCCTCATCTGACTCATCCCAGGGTAAGGGATTATGAACCAATCTCTTACTAAGGACTTGAGCAGGAGAAGAAGAAGCAGGTGGGGCCTGGGACATTGCTTTTGTAAGTCCCTCAACAGATCTGGCCAGAGAGCGAGCCCAATCTGGTTCAGCTGCTGTATGTCTTAGCCTCTCCCTGTCCTTACGAGCTGACTCCAGCTCTGATGACAGATTTGATATAACTGCAGTCAATTGTTCAGACCACCTAGGCTGGACTTCAAGATTAGTATCTTGAGGTAAAGACACACATTTATCACACAGTAAGGAAGCATTAGATTGTCCCTGTGTGAATTTTTCACCACAAGTCTTGCATGAAGAAGACTTTTGTGCAGCTTTAGACCCCTTGGTAGACCCCTTGGTAGTACAGACACCACACCCACACACAGAGAAAAGGACAGTAATGCAATAACAGATTTTTCAATCACACCACACAGAGACCTGAAAGGGGCACAGAGGGAGATAAACTATAATGCTTGCAGCGCTAACAGAATAGTGCTGATAACAAGAATAAAAATGCAAGTGCTGATACACAGAGTACTAGCCTGACTCCTGCACAGCTCTCTCTCTCCACCCTGTAGTGCGCGTAAAATGGCCACCAGCGTCCTTCTGGAAGCGCTGAGGCTGCTGGGAGGCAGGAGCAGAATGGAAACTTAGGCTCCGCCCCCCCCGCTATGGCGCTCTCAGCGCTAGCGGAGCGCACTGTGAATGCCTGCCTAAATACTTGTCCTGGGTCCTCTGCTAACCAGGGAGCCAGGGAACACTAACCTTAACCCTGCCTGTGCTGCCGGCGGCGGGCATATGCTACTGGGTCCCGTGACGTGCACTGCATGCAGCGCGTCTTTGGGTACCCCAGAGACTGAGGTCTCTGTAGCAGGAGACCTCAGCGCAAACCGCATGCAGCAGCGGTGAGGATCTCCCCGGCAGCTCCCTTGGCGCAGACAGGCAGGGGCAGTAAGCTGCCTGTCTGTCCTCATGCTGTAGAGTATATTTCCGGAGCCCTAAGCAGGCTTACGTCCAGCTCCCAGGGCACATTATTTAGACTGACCTGGGGGGGGGGGTAAAGAGGGGGAGGAGCTAGCTACCAGTAGTTTTTTATTTAAAGGTGCCAGCTCCCGGTTAACACACTCCTATACCCCATTGTACTGAGGCTCCAGTGTCCCCTGGTGGATGAAGGAGAAATGAAGACAATACATAGGCTATGCTGGAAGTAGTAGTTCACCGGCCAATTGCAGCTATTAAACACAGTATTTTTCTAGCATGAGGGCCTGTGCTGAGAAAAATGAAGACACACCTTGATGCATATACCACAAACTATTACCACCGGAGTTGCCAGCCGGGGTTACACAGGGTTAAATAAGCATTAAACATACATTGCACCACAGAAATTAACAAAGTAAATGGTTCACAATAAAGATACACAGTGTTTTAAGAAACGTCAGTGCACAAATTAGGCACTGGCAAGGGTGAATATACATTACACTAGATTAAACTGACTCTGAAGTTGATACCGGCAACAAGCAGTGCATTAAAAACATTTGCATTTACACCAATACCAGTGAATACACATACATTTTTATGGCAAGAAAACAGCATTTACATTAATCACACTTGCATCAGACAAGAGCTGACACAATTAACCAAGTCCAGTCCCCTCCCAACATGAGCTGGAGGTTCACAAGAGAAATAACACCAATTAAACAAAGAATATGAGACAGAGAAAGGGGTATCCTATCCTTTACTTCCCCCGTTTCAACACCTTACCTAATTTAAGGCAGTGTGAAAGGGGAGATGAGACAATAATAGGCTATCAGCACATAAACCCTCCCTGATTGGGCCCAGAGTAAGTACTGTGCAAACCCTGCGCAGCGGCAGGTACCAAGTGGAAGACAAGGGACCTAGTCAGGGTATAGCACAGTAGGCTAAGGGAATGGACTCGAAAGGGCAGGGCAAGCAGTGGCATTTATGCAGAAAACTAGGGCAGGTTACCGGGAAATATAGTGTCTCACCGCAAGCAGGGGCTCTTCCACCCAACACGATGCCAGCGATACGCCAGCCGCAAGCCCGGGATGCTGTGCACCGCACAAGGCCGTGCTATGTCCGGATGAGCAGTTGCGGGGTCCTTTTAGGTGTTTAAGAAGTGTGAGGCAGGGTCCGGTAAATAGGGGCTCCTCTCCTGCACCGGCTGTGTCCCCTCTGACAACAAGACCTCTCTCCTCTCCCGCACTGGCTGTGTCCCCTCTGACAACAAGACCTCTCTCCCCTCCCGCACCGGCTGTGTCCCCTCTGACAACAAGACCTCTCTCCCCTCCCACACCGGCTGTGTCCTCTCTCTCCTCATGACTCTGGTGCAGGGACGTCACGTGACGCGGTCGGTCACAGCGGGTCATTCCTCCGTGCTCCAGTCCTCTTCTGATTTCCTGTGGGGTCCTCTCCTCCGGCTACACAGCTCCTCTCCTGGGGCTGTCCTCTTCGTTGCCTGTATCGGGCGGACAATCCTTTCCGCCTCACAAGTGGCCTCTTCCTAGCAGCCGCGGTTATTATACAGCAGGGACACTTGGATAAGTGCGGCAGCGGTACCTTCTCCCTGGTCCCGAAGGCAGGCTCCTCGGCAGCAATCCTCCTTCTGCGGGTACTTCATCAGACAGCCCGCTGCTGGAGAGGTCCTGTTCCAAGGTCCTCCAGGTCTCCCAGTAGTCCTCTTCTCTGGGTCCTTTCTCCGGCAGTCTGGTCTTCAGCGGGGTCCTCGCAGCGTCGTCTATAAATATTTTGTAGCAGCTGTGAAATATAATGTAATATATCCCTGGATAGTATGTATTTATGCTGTCCCATTGAGGGCATATATAATATAATATATCCCTGGATAGTATGTGTTTATGCTGTCCTAATGAGGGCATATGTAATATAATATATCCCTGGATAGTATGTCTTTATGCTGTCCCATTGAGGGCATATGTAATATAATATATCCCTGGGTAATATGTGTTTATGCTGTCCCATTGAGGGCATATGTAATATAATATATCCCTGGGTAATATGTGTTTATGCTGTCCCATTGAGGGCATATGTAATATAATATATCCCTGGGTAATATGTGTTTATGCTGTCCCATTGAGGGCATATGTAATATAATATATCCCTGGGTAATATGTGTTTATGCTGTCCCATTGAGGGCATATGCAATATAATATATCCCTGGATTGTTTTGTGGAGCCAAACACTCATTACCGACAGCAGATGCAGCTTTATTACACTCAGCCATAGGGTCAGTCTGGTTCTTTCATTCTTCCTCCTGTGCACGCACCTTGGAAGTAAGAGGAATAAAAGTACTGTAGATGCCAGACCTTATACTACTGACTCTTTTCTGCGATTCATCCTTTGTATTATTACTATTGTTATAATTGCAGTTGGAGGATTGGGAGCACTCATTCATCATTCTATGATTTTAGCAGATATTGAACAGTAGATAACCGTCTCTCATCCTGCAGTTCTTTTATTGTCTGTACTATGACATTACCTTGCGCTGACATGTTATATATATATATATATATATATATATATACTATGAATTGGAATGATGATTGCACACAATTATTTATTTATATACATGATGATTCTGCAATAAAGGTTATCTCTGGGTCTATTTTAGCACATGCTGATTTAAATGTGTACATTACAAATCTATTATAAGCGTTGATTGATTACATTATTTTGCTCATTACTGTACATCTTTTTCTGCTCATTAGGATTCTTCTTTGTTTTTTTGTTTGTTGTGTGTTGGAATTTTAATGCACTTCAATAAATATTGTTATTTAAGTTGTGCCCCTACAAAAAGGGGTTTCTAGGTACTCAGAACCCCCCAACTGCACCAGCAGTATTACTGGAGTCTTGCCTCACACATCACCTTCTGTCAGCGCACCAGTTCAGGCTGACGTACTACTAATTCATCAGACAGTGAGAGATGCACTGCATAGACTGACTCCGTGTTTATAATCTTGGGTTTTTCCAGTTCTGAAAATTGAATCTGGAATCCCTAGTCTTTGCTTCCAATGAGAAGATGTCAGATATAAAATCATCCACTGCTTTTTTCATCTGTGATGGTTGGATCGGAGGTAAAGGAAATAGGTTTATCAATTTGGCCATAGGATTGAGTGGCAGATTTGGATATCCCTCAAAACAGGCTGGGTATGAAATCACGGCTGTCGGGATGCCACAGTTCAGAATATCGACAGCGGTATCCCGACAGCCAGAATACCGACACCCATAGGAACTAAAGGTAAGTATTTCCCTACCCCTAACCCTTCCTCCCCGATGCCTTAACCTTACCCCCTCCATTCCTAATGCCTAAACCTAACCTCCCCCCCCCGCACCCTAAACCTAAGACCCCCCCTCCGATGCCTAAACTTAAACTCCCCCCCTAGTGCCTAAACCTAGCCTCCCACCCCCCTCACCCTAATCCTAACACTCCCTCCCCGGTGCCTAACCCCGCAACCTAACGCTAACCTCCCACTACACCCCGATACTTACCTTCAGGATGCCGACGGTCGGGATACTGGTGCCGGGATCCCGAACTGTCAGGATTTCGTCGCTGGTATTTGGACCGTCGGCATCCCGCGGGATGCCGACTTCATCCCCTCAAAACAAATTAGATGCAGATATTTGGGACAGCTTCTGCAGCTCGGGAGACTAGTACATTCATGTACGTGGTATATTGACAGCAGTGCTGGACAGAACTAATTCACTTTAAAAACCCAGGGCAGCAAGTTCATATCGCTAAATTCAACAGTAACAGAGAAATAAAACTTTAGGATAACAAAACAGTGACAAGGTAACAGGGTGAAGTGATTGATTGTTGCACAATGATGAAATATAAAGCAGACACGTGTGTTCCCATCAATCTGTATCTAACAGGTAATGTTAGCTTTACATTTACTAATATATTTATATTCAAAAATTGTGGTTGAACATTTATGTGTTACTTCACTTGCTTAGTAAAATGAAACCTATTCTACCTATACGGAGTCATATGGTGGTGTTATGTGTGGCTTCACTTCTACTATCACCCCAACCAAAATGGAAGAAGGGGGAACCATAGCATTCACTTCTATAATGTATAAAGGGTTAGTGCTGAGGGCTTTGGAAGTCAGGGTAATTAATATGAATTTGATTTTGGAGGTCATGAAGAATCGGCGTAGGCAGTAGATTAGGTGTGGAAAAGGCAACAGAGGGAGATATAACAAAAATAATGAATGGTAGAGATATCTTGATGGCGCCCATACTTAGATAAAAAGTAAAACAGTAACCGTGGACGTTATGATGTCATAATCACCCTCTAAGGGAAATAATATCTTTAACCCAATAGAGATAAAAACACTGTATTTATTATAACCATCAAAATATATATATAATTACCCTGTAATGATAGCAAATCACCCTAATGTTATAGGGACAGTACAGAACAGACAACAATAATGGAGAGCGAATCATACCAAATAAGTATGCACTGGGACCCCCTGAAGATCTCTGGAAATCTGATCAAGGGGATGGATGGAAAGGGTCCCAATGCAAATATGTCCTTCTCCAATAAAAGCTCTCTCCTTCCTGTATAATAACCGCCAATGCATTTCGACCTGTACATACTGTAGGTATTTTTCAAGGCATGGTGGTCAGTCAAATGGTTAGTCTTATATACCCCTAAGGGGTGTAGTTTCCTGTAGTTGGGCCTTAAACAAGAAGTGAAAAAAACTTCTAAAATACTAATAGTCAATCCTTCATATATAGCTCTATAAATAGGGGGAAATAGATACAATCCCAATATTGTGTCCAAAAAGCATATAAACTACTTCAATAGCGAGAAAAAAGTAAAAAAAAAAAGATAAAAATCACCAAACCGGAAGTGGTTTCTGTTGATATGTCTTTCAGAAGATACAGTATGTCTTTCTGCTGCAGTTAAACTGGGTGCACTACACACTGAAGCAATGGGCATTCATTCCAATATCGGAATGAATGCCCTTGAACGTGGATTGCCTGTCCACACTTGAGCGAGTTAATGAATGACAGAACAATCACTGTACTGTCCTTCATTAACTTACTATAGGTCACTGTCAGGTTTGTGCAGCACATCAAACCTAGCAACCGTTTCTCGCGGGAGCGTGCAATCACTGGTAGACACTGAGCGATGTAGGCGATTTGATGTTAGGTAACGGCAAATCGTCCCGACATTGCTCCAGTGTGTACCCAGCTTTAGGATTGATTGAAGCACGGCTATATGGGTGAGGGGAAACCTGAAAAAAAGAGGTAGGTAACAGGGCTGGGAAATAGACTGGATGTAAGAAGTACAGCAGAGAGAGTGAAGTGTTACACCAATAGACTAGGCATTGGAGTTATGATGGCAAAATGTGTGAGTATTCTCCAAGCATCACCATTTCCATATTTATTTTATCACCTTGGTTTTATTCCTGCTTACTACCACTATTAGTGGGCATTCACACCTCTGTGTCAAGGTGTGCTACACTCAGTGTACAAAAGGTGTACTTTTAAATGCATTTATATAAGTGCAATAGGTAAATAAATGCAAAAGCAACGTGTTACAATCTGGAAAGTGAACTCATGACTCTGTAAAGATGGTAATATCACTATGAAATTCATTATTTTTCAGTTTTTATGTATATAAAATGTGAGTGCCCTGAATTATTAAGCAGCACTTTTTCTAAATCACAGATTTTCTGCAAAGTTTGCAGAGTGATTTTAATGCAGCAATTTAATTAAAGACAAAACATGCAGGGTTATATAACTTAGGATCACCTAATAAATGTGCCTTTTTTCACTCACACCAACTTACTTAAATAATTATGTTCAGTAAATGTACTTTAAAAGCAGTGGAAGGATTATGTAAACTCCATAATTTATTCATCTTTTTCTAATATTATATTAAATGAAGATTTTAAATAAGGTTTACCAGAATCACTTGTTACATTTGCTATAAACCTCTAATTTTTTTCTTTTGCTTGTGAAAAATGGATTTAGATTTTTTTGTTACACTGTGTATGAGTAGATTATACAGTATTCCCTACTGAATTTGTCTATCACAATATTAATTGGGGCTATAGCCAAAACCTTTGTGCATGTGACGTAATCTTTTATATACATCACTTGCTAACAATCCACCTTTTACATCCACAGTCGTTTTTGTGATCCATCATATTTAAAAGGCTCATAAAAATCATTGGGAAATCGCTTATAATAAAGTCACTATTGTGAATCTGCAAATGTTATTACAGTATGTGAAATAGGATTTTCAGCAGTTGGAAATTACTAGGAACTGCATGTTTTATTCGCAATTGTTTATCTTCTCTATGCAAAATGTCAGGTATACACTTCCTAATTCTTTATTTCACATGTTCTCTCGCCATATAAAGACTCAAATATGCCTTTTAGATTCAGTTCCAGATGTTGAAATTAAGTTATCATGTATTTGGCAATTAGCTGCAGTGCATCCAGGTTGTTCTATACAAAAATTCACATTTTAACTGCACTAAATGTCCGTTTGTCTATAAGTTTGCATGATATTAGGTACTGTATGTTGGTGCATAACAAGAATTTACAGACTAAATCTATATGAGAAATTATACAGTAGATGGTGCTGTTTCTTAAGTTATGACAGTGTACTCTCTTGTAGACTCTTCTGTTTATGTTATGTTATATGACCTTTTCCATTAACTGGAGTTGCCACCTTTGTTGTGACATAATACAGGACAGGTTGTGCTGATATGTGTGCCTTTTGGCTATGGTATGAAGAGTCTTTAGCAACACTAGCGGAATTGCAGATACACCAAACAGTCCAGGTGCTTAACCAGGTCTTAGGTTTATTTGAAGTGTAGTAGTCAGTGGTACAGCCGTACTCACAGTTATTCACTGGTCGATCTGAATGGAGTGGAGCATATGGAGTGGAGTGGAGCATACACATCTCCAACCAGTGATGTATGTAGGTAGCAGAGCTTGTGGAGCTAAGTGGAACATGTCCGTGTCCCACTGTGGCTCTCATACACAGTGACAAGATGGTGCCAAACATACGCAGAAGACCAAACAGCTGCCATCTTGGTAAAGGAGAATGCTTCAGTTACCGAGCATCCATGGAGGCAGCGCAGTAGCACACTATTTCAACAGGCAGGAGGGCGTGAACAAATCCGGGAGGTGTAGCCAAGCCCCCTCCCCACCCCCCCAAAAAATATGAGCGCTGCAAACGCATTTTGTGGCATAAGGTGGAAGCATGTTGCATGTAACACACATGTAAATATACAGGGTGGTGGCAGACATAGTGAGCAGATAGTTTGGCTTCAGCGCTGCTGTTACTTGCCAGCAGAGCCGTAACTAGACTTTTTGGTGCCCTGTGCCAGAAAGAGCATTGGCGCCCCCCCCTATTTTTTAAATAGGGAGATAACATAATGAAAAAGAGCCATGGCCTCATGGGGAAGGGCCAGGGAAGAGATAGGGGAGGACAGGAGATGCTGGGGATAAAATAAGAGGAATCTACAAGTGAGAATGATAATAAACAGAAAATTTCCAGGCCCAAACAGCGCCCCCTGCCCGGCGGTGCCCTGTGCCATGGCACCGGCCGCACTACCCTAGTTACGGCCCTGCTTGCCAGGCCACAGTGCATGCCCTTGATGCCGCTGTACAGCTCCAGCACTTGGAGCAAAGCCATACTGTAAAGTGTAAATCGATCCCTCAGTCTGTGCAGCCTTCCCTGAGCTCCATCCAGTACCATAGGAGTCGGTACATGCTGGGGATTTCTGTGTAGGAGTACAGACCCATCCCTGATGATCTCCAGTAACCAGAGCTGGGCAACAAGGCTGATAGGTGACCGTGTATGTGTGACTGACTCACGCTACATGCAGCAGCACTCAGATGCTAATAGCGCCTGTCACTCTGGACTTGGAAGTAGAGCTTTCAGCTCAGGCTCTGCTTCGCCTCATACAGCCACTGCCGGCAGTACGACACAGCCACAAATTACAACAACAACACAGACCATACTTGCCTGCTTTTGAAAATGCATTTCAGGGAGATTGTGAAAGCAACAATTATAAGCACGACGGTAAAGTGGACGTGTACTGCTACATCTGAGAGGTGTACCATAAAATTGACTTACATCCACATGAAAATGAGACCCAACGCAGTTAGTAAAATCTATTTGTTGATGAAAACACACTGATACTTTTCAGAAAAAATGCATGTAGCCATAGGGATCATTGTGCCTTATAACCAATGCAGGGAAATGATACTAATGATCCCATTTGGATGCAGTGGCAGAACTGTGTGAGACAATGGAGTCAGCTGCCGCCGGGCTCCAGACCTGAAGGAGGCACCTCCTCCATTGTCCTGTTCCGTGTCATCCCTGCTGTAACTGAGGAGCCGTGGAGCACCGGTCAGCATCAGCAGTGCTCCTCCTCTGTGCTCTGCTGAGTCTGCTTTGGTCGCGGGCATCATGTAAAATCCGGCTGCGACCCTGAGACTGAGTAGCCGGGAGGTCGGCACGGCTGTCGCTGTGTGGAATGGACCGCAGGAGCCGGGAGACAGTGCAGGTGTGGAGGGAGGTCGGTGCGGCTATGGAGACAGCGGGCGTGCACGGAGGAGGACAGGCTGGCTGTCATGGTGTGCAGTGGATGAGCAGCAGTGGGCTGGGCAGTGACTGAAAGAAATGTTGTCACTAGTAAGTGGTGGGAGGAAGGGGGCAGGGTGTATTCCATATTCTTTGTTACTTTTGAAAACTGTGATATAGTTAAAGAGCAAGGTATGTCACTCTGTCATGATATATTTAAAGAGCAAGATATTGTAATTATGGTGCATTCATGTCTTAAATAAATTAGATACACCTCCAGTGCTACCAAATTATATATATATATTTATATATATATATATATATATATATAATATATAAGACATTATTACACCATATTTACACTATCTTGTTCTGTAATTTATCATGACAGAGTCATATATTTAAAGAGCATGTCATCTCGACAGGGTTACCCTCCCTCCCTGGTGCCTGACCCTAACCTCCCTCTCCCCGCACCCTAAACCTAACCATACCCCTAGTGCCTAACACCTAACCCTCCCCCTTACCATCGTTATCCTGGCACCGATAATGCAAATGTCAGCATCCTGACCATCGGGATGCCAAACGTATTCCATTAGATCCACCCAGGGGCACCGAGAGGGGGGGGGAAGCGTGTACTATTTACCTGGGCCCGGGCTTCCTGAGGGGCCAGGGTCTGGTGCTGCCCCCTCTGCCTTCTCCCTCACAGCAGCCCAGCACACAGCGTGTGCTGAGCTGCAGTGGGAAACTGCTCGGGCAGTTTCCTATGCCTGTGGGGGGGAGCGATCACACTGATCGCGCCCCCTGGCTTTGAGCCGGGCTGAGGGGCTTACAGCGCCCACCCCTCCCCAGATCGCTTTTTTTTTTTTGTGCATGGGGGCATGACCACGCCTCCTGTCATTAGGCCGCGCCCCCCTCTGCCTGGGCCCGGCAGGGCTCTCTACGCCCTTGGATCCACCTCCATTGCTATCTGTGGTTCTGTCACTTTAAGCCAGTGAGCCAGCACCTAAACCTATTGGAAAAGCATAATGTGTATTTAAATCTATGTGATACCTAGAGCCAAATGCTCATATTATTGAAAGTAGGGACGGATCAGAATGGGAAGACTGTGACGTGGTTGGTCAGCTTGACAAACTATTGCAATACTTTGGAACTAACATTCCCTGGAATTATAAGTACAGTTTGGAATATAATGATGAGTGCTGAGTTTGTATGATTTTTTTTATTTAAATGGTGTGGTCACATACCACTGGCACTGCAGATGTTTGAGTGCCGTGGGCAAAGCCAATTGTTTATGCAAAATTTTTGTGGTCACACTTGCTCTTGCACCCCATGTTCTTATATGTAAGTCAAATTTTGTCAGCATATACCACAGGTGTCATTAGTTAGTATGCTTGGGTGTGGTTCTGACCAGAATGGGAAGACCGTGATGTGGTTGGTCAGCTTAACAAACTATTGCAATAATTTGGAACTAACATTCCCTGGAATTATAAGTACAGTTTGGAATATAATGGTGAGTGTTGAGTTTGTATGCATGTGTGTATTCCATTGAGCACACAATTGTGTGAATTAGCAGCTCCACCATTTTGTGAGTGACAACAATCTCACTCTGAGAGTGCTGAATCTGTAGTTAACCACAGGGTGTGATGGCATACCATATCTGTATTGCGCAAGGAACATGTCCATTAAGGCCTCAGCCTTAATGATCTGAATTTCATTGCCTTTTTAAGTTTGAGTGGCAGAAATTTAGTAGGTTTTGTGA
Organism: Taudactylus pleione; assembly: GCA_031769625.1. NCBI lineage: Eukaryota > Metazoa > Chordata > Amphibia > Anura > Myobatrachidae > Taudactylus > Taudactylus pleione. Next base: position 4,484,018 of record JAUIMM010000350.1, on the reverse strand, counting down.
AAATTTAGATCATGTGTAAGAAGCCTTAATGTGGACTTTTTATCTATGGAATTTCATTGCTTTTTTAAAAGTTATTAACCCTCAGGGTTTGGAGGAGCAAACTGTGCCACCTGCAGGGGAGAAGGGCAACAAACTTGTCACTAGCGCAGGTGGAAGAGAGGCCGGCACACAGGAGGTGGTTTGGGAGGTGCAGAGTGAGATACAGCGGCAGGGGCGGGCTATAGGTGTGTGGGGTAGTGGCATCAGTGGGGGTGCGGAGCAGTGGGGCAGTGCACAGGGGCATCAGCGGGCGACTGGGCATGCATTTGAGAAAATAAAATCAAAAAGACAAAGATGCATGGAAGTATCTGTGAGATATCTCTATGCATCTATGTTAAAAATGTTATATGTATAAAATAAAAAAGGACATGGCCCCCCCCTCCCACCATAAGCACAACCACCCCAGGCTTTTCACTGACAGTCCTGGTTGTAACAATACAGGGGACAAAAAGCATAGGGGGTCCCCTGCATTTAGCACAACCAGCACCAGGCTTTTTAGAGCCAGTCCTGGTTGTCAAAATACAGGGGACAAAAGAAATAGGGGTCCCCTGTATTTAGCATATCCAGCACTGGGCTCAGTCGAGCCGGTTCTAGTTTTGGAAATACAAGGGACAAAATGCATAGGGAGTCCTCTGTATTATCCATAACCAGCACCCAGCTCTTTCTAGCGGGGCGATAATGCTACAGTCAGGGGAACCCTTCCACCAGGTCCCCAGGCTAAAGCATCAACCCTGACTGCTAGTCAGCCAAGGTCGGGGATCCCTGGGGAGCTGGGGACCCACCAATAAAGGGATCCTCCCTCTCCAGAGCACCCCAGGCCTGGCTGATAGCCCATGCTGACCCTGGCACCCCTGGGCAGTGGGTGCCAGGTTGATTATGTACAGTGGCCCCCTCCCCCTAAAGCACAACCAGCTCTGGGCTCTTCACTGCAGGTCCTGGTTGTGAAAATACAGGGGAAAAATGACATAGGGGTCCCCTGTATTTAACACAACCAGCATCGGGCTAATCAGAACCAGTCTTGGGTGCCAAAATACAAGGGGCAAACGATGTAGAGGTCCCCCGTATTCTGTGCAAACAGTACTGGGCTCTGAGCCAGTCCTGGTTCGGGAAATACAGGAGGAAAAAATGCATAGGTTTCCCCATTATTGTACAGAACCGGCACCAAATTTTTCTAGCTTATGCCACAGCCAAGGGAGCCCTTTCACTGGGACCCCCAGCTGAAGCATTAATCCTGGTCATTACTCAACCCAGGCTGGGGAACTGGGGACCCCCCCACTGGGTGCCGGTTTGATTGTGTAATGTGGTGCATTTTAAAGAATATAATCTTTTACAGGTAAACTATAGGTCCCAGCAAGTCTCCCGCGCATGCTGGTACTTGAAAAACCACAAGTACCAGCAAGCAGGGCATTTAGGGCCCACTGGTACCTGTAGTACACCTGTAAAAAAAATATTAAAATGAACAGACTACACTGATTTTTTAAATATAATTTATTTCATCTGCACCTTCACCCACCAACCCGCCAGGGCTTCGGCGTCTTCGACTGGTGTGCACTAACTCACCAGGGCTTCGGTGTCTTCTCCTAGTGGGTTGCAGCCTGTGTCAGCTCTTTTTCATGGCCACCACCCACTAGGACTTCCCAGTGTCTTCGCCTAGCAGATGCCAACCCACCAGGGCTTCGGCTTCTTCGCCTAGCAGGTGCCAACCCGCCAGGGCTTCGGCATCTTCATCCTAGTGGGCAGCAGCCTGTGTTAGCTCTTTTTCATGGCTGCCGCCCACTACGACTTCCGGAAGTCTTCGTCTGGTGGGCACCAACCCGCCTGGTCTTTGACGTCTTCGCCTGGGGGTGGCAGCCAATTAGCTCTTTTGCACGGCTGCCACCTCCCCATGGCTTCTGTTGTCCTCTTCACCTAGTGGGTGGCAGCCTGTGTCAGCTCTTTTACATGGCTGCCACCCACTAGGACTTCCGGCGTCTTCCTTTTTCAGGAGCTCTTTTTTGCTCCCTCCCGGCCGTCGGACTGCCATACCACCTCCTCACGCTGGGTTATATAAGCCAGTCGGCTGGCCATTTTTTTTAAATGGGCCCCGCTGCTGAACTTTGCAGAATGGCAGGCAAGGACTGGATCCTAGTCCGCCACCAACGCCCACACCGCCGCCAGTTCCCCTTATGCCGCTGGGTCCGGCTGGCACCCATGCCGCCTCTTCTGCTGTAACCCGCGCCTCCGCCGCTGATGGCCACACCGCCGCCAGGTCCCCACCACTGCTACCGCCCGCTGCCATTGCCCGAGTCCCAGCGCCGCTAATGCCCGCATATGACAGCCATCTTGGTGCACCCAAGTGAAACCACAGTGAGTACACCTACTGAAGGCACCAACTGAGGCTGCGCAACAAGTTGAAACTTCCTATCTGTATAATGGCATATTCTTGAGGTAATAGTTTAAAAACTGTAACTTTCAAATTTACCTGAATACCAAAAGCACCTACCCTGAAACAATAGCTACCTAATAAAACAAACCCCAAGTCTAAATTCGCCCCCTACCCTGAGTTATGCCTTCCCAAAAATCCCCCATAGAGAAAAGTGGTCCAAATTGAGAGTGTCAGAAAAAACTGACAGTTGGAAATGTAGATTACTCCCATTTTTATATTTTTGCCCTGAAATTTGGAATGCAGCTCCGAACAACAGTTCTATCTGCCCATGCCAAATTTCAGTTTGGTACCTCCAATAGCTTTTGAGGTGTAGCCCCTTAAACACCATGCCCCCCCCCTCGAGAGTTCTTTATGGGAGAATTTAGTTTTTTTACATTCAGCCTTAATATAAGGGCATGACTGTGCCCTTATAATATATATGTATCCCGTAACACTGGAGGTGTATCTGATCTATCATAAAGACATTATTATTTGTGAAAATAATAAATAAAAAAGGTGGGAACTGTCATTTTGCAAAGCTACTGAAAAAAATCATAACTGTGATAGTATAAAAGTACTCACCTCCAAGCTCACGAAGTAAAGTGAGACATCTGTAATCTTTCTGTGCTATATGTGTAATTTTAGGGCAGACTGGATGGGCCAAGCGGTCCTTTTGCATAACGTATGTTAGGTTTAAATTTGTTTTACAAAGTTCAAGAGCCGGTCTAGGAGGGGGGAAGGGGTAGGATGAAGTTGGTACTGGTCGCACTACCCTAGTTACGGCCCTGAGTATCAGGACCATCCTCATGCTGCGGCATTTGGGAGCAGAGGAGGGGAGGACACAAGGACCGTTTGGAGGCATGCAGAGCCCAGATTCTGTATAGTCAGAAGCAGACTTCCTGGATCTGGCTGTCCAGTTTCAATGGTCAGGCTGATTAGGTTTCAGCTTACACATTCTGACCATAGCAGCAATCACCATCGTAACTATCATGGTGGTTTATGGACACTGCACTTGGATCGCAGATCCATGCAGGTGGTGTCTATTTCCTACAGACACCTCCTGCTGCATTTGTATTTAGTTGGACGACGGTATTGCACAGCCGCTTCTCTGCGGTTGGGCTCTCTGAATCAGGCCCATGGTCAGGAAAACAACTCACGGATTTACTAAGAATCGTATTTGGAAACACGATACAACACGGAAATGCCTGCAGCAGAAAAGAGGAATCACATAGAAGTGATTGTGAGCCCTGCACGGATCACTGCAATCTGTGTGTTACAGTGTAAACAATGTTTAAAAAATAGAAAGAGATTAGTGAGAGGTCCCCCCCAAAAGCATAACCAGCCCCTGACTTCTGAGCTCATTCTGGTACTGGAAAAACGGGGGGAAAATGGAGTGGGCTTCCCCCGTATTTCCAGTAACAAGCACCTGGCTCAACCAGCCAGGGAGTAATGCCATAGCAGGTGGACACACATCACAGGGTCCCCCTGGCATCACATTAACCAGTCCCAAACTGGTCACCCCAGCACTGGGATTCTTCGGAAAGTGGGGACCCCCCCCCCCAATAAAGGGCTAATAATCTAAGGCCAATGATTGAAAGAGAGAGGTCTGACTCTAGTCAATAAGTGCTAAGGTGCAGGCAACCACGTGGGTACTGCCATTTTCTGGGAACCTCTGTATGTACAGTATGTACACACAGGGCTTGCATGTCCATGGGATCGAGAGTGCAGTTTGTTTATTACCAAGCCTCCTGGATTTCTACCTGGAGAAGGTAACTGACCACCACAATGGAGTAGGTAAGTTTGTAGTGTGAGTGTGCGCGAGTGGTTAATAAAAGGTTACCATATTTGGTGCTTGTCTTTTTTAAATATTTTATTTACAGTGTGGATACAGGTGCCTGTGTGCCCTTACTGTCTGGGTTTGCTGGGACCTGTAGTTACACTGTAACAAACAATATTTTTGAACTATTTTTCACACATTAGCCCTACACCTACCACCACGAGGGGTGCAGGGAATAGCCCCGGGCTACACCTCAGCCTTGGGGTATCCTTGGGAGGGGGGACCTAAAGAATCCCAGGGCTGGGGTTACCAGTTTTGGGCTGGTTAATGTGATGGCAGGGGGACCCCATGATGTTTGTCCTCCTGCTATGGCATTACCCCTCGGCTGTTGATCTCCGGCCATTACGACTGAACTTGCACATGACCAAACAAGATCAGTATCACTATCCGTAAACTAGAGACAGTCACACACAATTGTTAGTAAATACGTGCTTTTTAGGTGGAAAAGCTCATACGAATCCCAGCGTTGCCTAGCGTGTCCAGTCTTTTAGTGAATTTACCCCTAAGAAAGGACAGACTAAGAAAGGACAGACTATGGGAAAACTCTGATTTATTAGCCATCTGTAGACCCCCTGTGGTAACTGTGTTCTGAGGGAGTAACGGAGTCTCTGAAGTGGGAGAGGAGTAGAGATCCTTGTGCAGGAATGTGTGCTAGTATATAAGGGGGAGGAAATGAGGGGTCCTAAAATTAGATAAGAGCATTTCAGTTTTACTCGGTTATAGTTGGATTTCAAAAACGACATGTTATTGGCTGTCTGGTTCACACGAGTTTTGGATAGCCAATAAGATAAATTCAAATGAATTTGTGCGGAACGAAAAATGAGTCAAACAGACCCACTTATCATGACCTGAAATGTGTCACAACTGAGCAGACTGCTATAAACAGACACCAGTAGCAGCACCAGAAAGGGAAAGCAGTGCTACCTGCTAGGTCTGTGCACTGCCAAATCACCCTTTGAAGTGTCAGTGAATTGCAGGTGGCCAGTGAAGAAACCTGGGGGTATTAAATAATGCTGGACACATGAAGAAGAGACCTATGAGGTTTATATAATACTGAACACATGAAGAGACCTGTGAGGATTATATAGGGCAGAACACAAGAATAAGAGACCTGTGAGGTTTTATAGTACTGTACATATAATGAAGAGACCTGTGAGATTTATATAGTGCTGGACCCATTAAAAAGAGACCTATGAAGTTGATATAATGCTGAACACATGAAGAGACCTGTGAGGGTTATAGAGCACTAAACACATAAAGAAGAGACCTGTGTGCAGTGTTGAATTTTACCTGCAGCCTCCCCAGTAAAATCTGCCACCTCAGTGAACCAATTGCAGTCCAAGACTGCCCTGGCCACACTGTGACTGGCAGTGGCTTCCAACTGGAAGTGCTACCTGCCAATCACACACAGGAGAGGCAGTCCCAGGGGGAGGTGTTTTCTCCCTCTGGGTTTGCCAGTCCGGAGTCCGGGCTGCAAATAACAGAAAGCATGCTTGAGGTGTAAAGCCACCTTTCTGCCTTTTGGGCAACTACCCAGCTTCTAGGGCCTGTAGATGATGCAGGCCCTAGAAGCCCGTTTTGCACATGCGCTGTCCCACCACCCGTTGTACGCATGCGCCAGTCCCGTTGCCTACCAAATCCATCGTGCAGGCACTGGATACCAGTCGGTCAGGACTGTCTTTTTTCCTGTTCTCCATTGAGTAGGCAGCACAGGTGGTGGCAGCTCCCTCATCCAAGAGGGTAGGAGCTGCTGCTGCATGTCAGGATTATAGAGTACTGGAGACAAGAAGAGGAGACATGTGAGGGTTATATAGCGCTGGTCACATGAAGAAGAGGTATGTGAGGGTTATATAGTGTGGGACATATGAAGAAAAAACCTGTGAGGGTTATATAGAGCTGTGCACATGATGAAGAGATCTATGAGGGTTATATAAGGCTGCACAAATGATGTGACCTGTAAGGGTTATGTATCTCTAGGCGCATAAAGAAGAGCCCTGTGAGTATTATATATAGTAATGCTGGACCCATGAAGAGACCTGTGAGAGTTGTATAGAACTACACATGAAGAGACCTGTGATGGTTGTATAGAACTAGACACACGAAGAGACTTGTGATGGTTGTATAGAACTAGACACATGAGGAGACCTGTGAGGGTTATATAGAACTAGACACATGACGAGACCTGTGATGATTGTATAGAACTAGACACATGAAGAGACCTGTGATGGTTGTATAGAACTAGACACATGAAGAGACCTGTGACGGTTGTATAGAACTAGACACATGAAGAGACCTGTGAGGGTTATGTAGAACTAGACACATGAAGAGACCTGTGATGGTTGTATAGAACTAGACACATGAAGAGACCTGTGAGGGTTATATAGAACTAGACACATGAAGAGACCTGTTAGGGATATATAGAACTAGACACATGAAGAGACCTGAGAGGGTTATATAAAGTAGCTCTGGGCACAAGAAGAATAGACCTGTAATGGTTATATAGTGCTGGAAGCAAAAAGAAGAGACCCGACTTTTAACATATTTTACAATTTTTTGCAATGTTTCACTTCTAAGTTCTTCATTCTGCTGCTTTTCTGTTAAATCTAGACCATGGGACAAATTTAATAGGGTGAGAGTGTAGAAAGTGTGAGAGTTTACCAGTAAACTCACACTTTTTAAACTCAGCCAATGTAATAGTTAGAGAACATACAAACTCACATGTTTTTAGACTACAAAAACTCTTTTGATTGCACTGGGGCATCCTTCACCACTTACAGTAAATTATGAAAGCGGTGAATGCTATTGAATATTCACATTTTTTCATATGTGATCTGTTTGAGGAGGGTTAACACCAATATTTATGTTCTACATATCTGGATTTATGCCTCAGAAAACTATTTTGGACTAAATTATGAACTTTCAGTGTGGATTCAATTCCTTTTGCATTTATATGACTTCATATGTATACAATAGCACAGGTTTTCATATTTTTTCTATGGTCTTACAGATTCAAGATATACGGTCACTTATTTAATGAAGAACAAAGGTGAATTATTGAACACATTTCAGGATTACTTATAATAGGTACAAATTTACAGTATTTAAATGAAGAGTGTCTTAAGACAACACAGAATAGAGCATCAAAAGGTAGTACCATATACATCAGAGCAAAATTGGGTAACTAAAAGGAAGAACAAAACTGTGAAGATAATAATCAGATGCAGAGCTGTAACTAGACTTTTTGGTGCCCTGTGCCAGGGAGAGCATTGCCCCCCCCCATTTTTAAATAGGGACATAAGATAGAGTACCTGAAAAAGGGCCATGGCCTCATGGGGAAGGGCCAGGGAAGAGATAGGGACGGCCAGGAGATGCTGGGGAAAAAAGAAGAGGAAGCTACAAGTGAGGATGATAATAGACAGGCCCAAACAGCGCCCCCTGCCCTGCGGTGTCCTCTCGCACTACCCTAGTTACGGCCCTGATCAGATGCATGCTAACTGACGAAAATATTGTGGTGAAGCAGCAATGACAACTACTTACTTGCAATTCAACTTATTCTCCTGAATGTTGAAGAGAAACTCATATGGCTTTTGTCATGGTGACAAATCAGAGTTTTGGGTACAAAGTATTTGGTGAAGTGGAAGGATTGTTGCTGGATACCATGAGAGTCCCAAAAACATTCAGAATCCTAGACAAAGAACAGATAAGGTGACCATCAGCATCTACATGACTTTAGTTGAAGACCTACGGGATAACGTAATGACATCGCTATATTCAGGTATGAAGAAGAAATCCAATGTTATCCAGAACAAAAGATTGAGTTCAGTTTAAGGTTGGGCCCATGGATTAGAGCACATACATTCCTTACTGGAAAAGTGGAGATGTTGACAATAGCTATCATTTATCTAGTAAAGTCTTATAAATGTAACTGTATATGCGGGTTGATTCCACTAACTGACATTTACCTCAACAAGGAAAGAAGATCATTCATAACATTCAGAACATTTTGGACTGCTTCGGTACAAAGAGGTTTTAAAAGAGCAAAGACCAAACATGACCACTGTTTGAGTGCATTGCCTCCTGCCCTGCTACATATCTTCATACCTCCATATTTTGGGAAACTCACGCATTCTGTTATCCACCCTGCCGGTGGATGTTGATAAATAAATGTGTGAAAGTTCTGTTAAATGTTTTTTCCCATCTGCCTATCATCTAGTGATTTGCAAGTAAAACACCTTTTTCTATTCTCATTTGTACTAATCACCATTCCAGATCACATACACACTTGTCACCTATGTCTAATGACAGTTCTACCTTACCATCCCTCTTGCATTGTAACCACTAGTCACAAGTACAGTTCTCTTGCCAACATTACCCTAGAATCCCTGAAATATACTGCATATTCCAGGGGTAGCACTAAATCCAGCTGCCATTATATAAAGTAGAGTCAGGACACCTGTGGCTCTTTAACATGCCCATTCCTCCGCCATAGTTATACTAAGAGTGCAAGACACCCCCTCTGCCCAACAATGCCAAGATGGATAAGTTCTGTTCCCGACACAAAGATCACAAATCAGTGGAATTGGATGCAATGGCAGCATTTTGGAGTTTTTGTCTGGCGTATGTCTTTCCTCCATTTCTGCAAATTCCATAAGTTCTGGTAATTGTAGTTTTGCCACATTGGCCACCTCTAAGGGGCATATCCAATTGTCCATGAGGTTACGACCACAAAAAAATCACGCGGACCTCGCAAACAATTTTCGATTACCGCAGGAATGCGCGCTCCCGATACCCACGCTATCCAATAAAAAAATGCACGTGGGATTTTCTGCTTTAAAAACCCCGCGGTGCATGAAAAAAGAAGAGAACAAAAAAAAACCTCTCCTACTCCAGACATCTGAGCCCGAGTGCTGCATCCACCAATGGCTAGACCAGCTCATGCGCTCCCCTGCAGAAGAATGAAGCCGGCCAGAGAAGGTATGTGTAGTGTGTGTAAGGAGGGGGGTGCAGGGTAGTGGGGTAGTGTAGTGTGTGCAGGGAGGGGGGTGCAGAGTAGTGGCAGGGGTAGTGTAGTGTGCGGGGAGGGTGGTGATGGGGCAGTACATACCTGCTCGGTGTCTGGCCGGTCCCTGGAATCTGTCTGCGATGCTGGAGAGAAGAACCGGAGGAGGAGGCAGTGCTGCGTAAGGTGAGTAATTAATGACTAATTAAGCTATTTGGAAACTTCCAATTGCTTAATTAGTCATTAGGAGGGATGCCGCCGAGGTCACAGAGCATTTCCCAACCATTTTTCCTAAACATGGATTTTAGGAAAATTTGTTGTGCTCTGGAGATGCTAAAAAAAGAAAACACAACTCTCACCACTCAAAAACTGAAAAACCCTGCACCTAATTGAATAGCAAAAATCCAGCACCTGCAGGAAAAAACGCAGGTGCAGCATTTTTGCTATTCTCGCACCTAATGGAATACTCCCCTAATTGTGGTCTGCAGCAGCCCAAGGGTATACAATCGGGAAACCGGCTGCCTTAATACCGACAGCCGGCTTCCCGACTGTCATATCCTGGCGAGGGTGAAATCCCGGGCGCCTAGATGTAGACACCTGACATTTTCCCGACGCCGGGAGACAGGCGCCAGGCATCCCAATCGAAGGGATGCCGGGCGACGCGAGCGGACAGCCGCGGGGGGAGAGGTTTAGGTTTGGGGGACTTAGGGTTAGGCACCCCCCCGGGAGGGTTAGTGTTAGGCTAGGGGGAGGGAGGGTTAGGGTTAGGCACCCCCGGGGGGGACTTAGGGTTTGGCACCCCCCCGGGGGACTTAGGTTTAGGAAGCGGGGAAGGGGGGGGATTAGGGTTAGGCACTTAGAGGGGGGATTAAGGTTAGGCACTTGGGGGGGAGGTTAGGGTTAGGCACCCCTAAGGAGGGTTAGGGGGTTAGGTTAGTTTATACATACCTTAGCGACGATCAGGATTTCCAGCGCTGTTGGGCTTCTGCTGCCGGGAACTCTGCTTTTGTCTGCCAGGCGCTGCCGGGAATCGAACTGCCGGCCATGCGTCCGGCGGTATTTCATACCAATTCCAGCCCAAGTAATGTCTTTAGAGCCACTATTCCTGTTTTGATTACTGAGACAGGGCCCAGGAATTCATTCAAAGATCTCAGTTTGATGGGATAGCATTTGAGCAGTAGCTACTTAGACAAAGAGGACTTCCTGAAACAGTGATTAGTACAAGCCAGGAAAAATAATTCCTCAGCGATATACCATATAATTTGCTTAAATGGTTTCTAGTATTATAGTTCTAACCGGAAAGTCAAACACCAGTTGCTATTCTGCAAGTTCTGACAAGGGATCAGATCTTAAAGGTGCATATCCACTACACGATAAAATTGAACGATTACGACATTTTCATCGTTCATTAATCATGCAGTGAATATAAAGGTGCATATCCACTACACAATAAAAATGAATGATTGAACGATTACGACATCGTCATCGTTCATTAATCGTGCAGTGAATATAAAGGTGCATATCCACTACACGATAAAAATGAATGATTGAACGATTACGACATCGTCATCGTTCATTAATCGTGCAGTGAATATAAAGGTGCATATCCACTCCACGATAAAAATGAATGATTGAACGATTACGACTTTTTCATCGTTCATTAATCGTGCAGCGAATATAAAGTTGCATATCCACGACATGAAAAAATTAATGATTCAAAGGTTACGACATCATCATCGTTCATTAATCGTGCAGTGAATATAAAGTTGCATATCCACTACACGATAAAAAGAATGATTGAACGATTACGACATCGTTCATCAATCGTGCAGTGAACATGCCGTGGTCGCGCTGGTCGTTGCTTGCATCTGTCATTGCCTGAACATGCATGCCAATCTGCCAAAATCGACAGGTTGTGCATGTTCGGGGTTGAGGGAGGGTGCCTGCACTGAACAACATAACGTTCAGTATGGGCACATTATCCACTACACAATATAAGGAACGATTGAACGATTTTGATGTTGTAATCGTACAGTCGTTCTACACTTGTGTAGTGGATATGCACCTTAAGACTTCACACGTTTCTGCACTCAGTATTTATTTTTTTTGCAACTTAAGTTAGTCTTGGAGGAATGTGACTTAAAAATATTTCAAGCAGTCTGAAGAATGAAGCTTCAGGTTAAACCTGCTGTGGCAAGATGGCACCTACTCAGACCAAACTTTTGGCCTGTGGTCCATCCATTGATATCTCTGGGATCTCTACTTGGCAGTATTGCTCATATCCATTCTGGATAACTCTGAAACTTTGAACATTACTCTGCTGTGACCATGTGTCCTCTTGGATTCTCCTTGCCTGCCAGTCAAAATATTAAATATTATAGATAAACTATACCAATATCTGCTTATGTTCACTGACTCCTGGATATCCTTTGCATGCTGTTCTGTCCTGTGAGGAAAACGTGCTTACAAACTATGCTCAAGCTTCTGACCACGTTCCCTGTATTCATCCTGACTGCTATCCTGTGTTATTTCTTTATTTATTATTTATTTATTATTACCAGTTATTTATATAGCGCACACATATTCCTCAGCGTTTTACAGAGAATATCTTACCATTCACATCAGTCCCTGCCCCAGTGGAGCTTACAATCTATATTCCCTACCACATGTACACACACACACACACACACACACACATACACACTATGGTCAATTTTGTGGGGAGCCAATTAACCTGCCAGTATATTTTTGGAGTGTGGGAGGAAACCAGAGTACCCAGAGGAAACCCATGCAAGCACAGGGAGAATATACAAACTCCACACAGTTAGGGCCATAGTGGGAATCAAACCCATGACCTCAGTGCTGTGAGGCAGTAACACTAACCACTACACCATCTGTGCTGCCCTGTCTTGATCTACCACACTTCCATTACAATATAGTTCAATCTTGTATCCAGCAATCACAATCCCACTCCGGGTAGAACCTGTTTGTATATTTTGCACCTGCTTTAATTGGGTCTTAGGTAAAGCTATAATGTTAGGGGTGTTCACTAAATGTCTGTTATGCATTCCAGTTCAATAATTACATCTTAGAGCACATGACTAGGTATTTGGGAACAGATGAACATGCTCGGATCCCAGGTGTAGTGCAATTGGGTAATTGTTAATATGTATTGCATGTCTGTTGTAACATTTATTTGTTTGCTGGTCCCTGATGAAAATAGCATGTAAATATTTAAACATTGTAATAAAAGGAATCTTTGTTTTTTCACTGCTCATGAAGTCTTCAGTTGCCGTATTATTCGTTTGCTGTTACGTATTGGGACCTGGGTGTTCCTAATTGAGAAGGGCAATGGAACAAGTTAAACTATTTTCAACTATTTCCAACTATTTCCGTGTTTTGGTTTTGGATCTATATCTCCTTCGTGTTTTGGATCTGGATTTGGTTTTGCCAAAACTGCCCTTGTGTGTTTTGGATCTGTATATTTTTTCAAAAATGTATAAAAACTGCTAAAATCACATAATCTGGCCTTTTTTGTTTCTACGGTATCATTAACCTCAATAACATTAATTTCCACTCGTTTCCAGTCAATTTTGACCACCTCACAGTTCACAATATTGTTTTCATCCAGTTTAGGCCCAAAATTTGCACCAGGCTAGCTGGCTGACTAAGCTAAGCAGCAGCAGTGGGTGGCACAAACACGTGGCAGTTCAACTTCCAACATGGCACATAAGGAAACATGTTTTCATTAATCAAGAGGCCTGAGGAAGATGGAGTATGTATGTAGTTGAAGGCAGGAACAGGAAGGGTTGATTGGTAGTAAATTTAATTACATTTTTTGATTCCGAAGCAAACTTATGAGTGAGCAGGGGAGAGCATGGGTGAATATGAAACACAGAAGAAAAGAAGTCTATATATGGCGCACTAATCAAATTCAATAAAATATAACCTTTAATCTATTAATTAAAATTACACACAACAAATATGATATAGCGAAATATAAAAAGAAAGTTTAAGGAATTGTGAAAAAGCTAGAAAATGTGTAAATATAAAATGATTCTGTATGCCCCATAAATAATATTCTGTAATAATAGAAAGGGCTTTATTTACTACAATCCGCATTTGTAATGCAGATTGTAGTGTGATATTACCGACTGAATTTGCATTGTGAATTCAGGCAATATCACAGGGATTTATTACAAATCCCTTGCAGGGACAGAGCTTGTAATAAAGCTCTGTCCCTGCGAATCCCCTCTGCACACTTATCATGGTATTTTCGCAAAAAATACCGTGACAAGTGCTGACGCATGCACCGACCGACCATCGCTATGCCCTGCCCCTGACACTATGCCCCACCCCCCGCAATCGCTGACCCCCCCTCCTTTAATTACCCGCAGTCATCGGTGCTCCGGTGTCCTCCGTGGCTCCAGTCAGCTGACATCCCATACTGCACTGGGACTCAGTCAGGTGATGACCGGGCCCAAGTGCAGGCTGGGAGACCAGCTGACCGTAGGGAGGACATCACCCGGAGCCCCAATCACCAGTCCCTGGACTTAGGTAAGTTTTTTTTTTTAACTTTTTTTTTTCTTTTATTTAGCAGTGATCAGCGTGTGGTCTGTTTAGACCACACAGCTAATCACTGGGGCTGGCTCCGGGCTCTGCTATTCCCGTTAGAGCAGAGCAGGAGTCTGGTAACTGGGGGAGACCCTGGATAACGCCACCTCCAGGTGGTGTCATTATCATAGGGCTTTCCCCGGTATGTTTTCACGTTATTTTTAGTAACTTTGGTCAGATCACATTTCCCATTACAATTATGGGGTATGCGATCTGCTTACTAAAAATAAGTGATAATTAGGTCTTGGAGTAGAATTTTACGAATTCTACTCCAATTGCCCTGTAGTAACTGTAGGTGATACTAAAATAATGTGAAAAGGGTGTGAAAACACCCATTTCACTTTATTTTAATAAAAATGTTAATAAATAGAGCCCTAAGTGTCTATTTCTACATTTATTTGTATGCGATATGGATATTAGCTGGGGTAAACTCTGAATTTTATAATTCTGACAATTAAGTCATCTACTGAAACCTTAAGACCTATGTATCTTCTCCCCAATGTGTCTTAAATAGACAAAACTATATATGCCTTTAAAGATATTAATCACATGATCAGATCCTAAAAATACTGGTTCCTCATTATACCATTACTTAGTGCTGGGCATACACTATACAATAAACTGTCAGATATCTGTCCAATCTGGCTGGTTGGAATGAAAACCTGGTAATGTATGGGAGCAAATGACAGTCGATCATATGGTTTTAAACACTGAAAAAAGGACAAAAATTTTTTTCAAATTGGTGAAATTTGTGTGTTTTAACCAATCTGTCTGAACAACCATTTTTGGCTATTTTCCAGTGTTTGTGAGCAAATGGACGATTGTCATTTGCTCCCATACATTGCCAGGTTTTTATTTCAACCAACCAGATTGGACAGATATCTGACAGATAATTGTATAGTGTATGTCCAGCAAAGCAATCCCACCTGCACGGTCTATATTAGGCACGGTCTTTATGGACAACAAAGCACCCCTGCAGAGTAGCGGAGTGCGGACGGACCACCTGCAGAGTCACAAATACGTGGATGATAAAATGTGGTCTGGCCGGAAGTGTCACCAAACAATAGCGTAGCTACTAGCCACAGTAGCACACACAAGAAAAAATCAAAGCAGATCTTTTTTTTGTGAAATGACAATTTTATTTAACTTTTATTTTTGTTAACACTGGGGAAGAGCACCCCTGGAGGACACAGCACCCCTTTATGTACTGCAGTCCTAGCCCCTTGATGGACAGGAGAACAAAGCAGCCTTCCTTTATGTACTGCATCCCCAGCCTGACAACACTGTCCCCTTGAATAACAGCAGCACAGACAGAGCACGTCTGTTCTGCACTCTCTACAGGCAAAGTGAAAATGACGCAGATCACCGGGACCTTTATAGAATCCAAAACCTGCAAGAATCCGACACCGGGAGGATGTCGGTTTGCCTCCTTTTCGGATCCGAGTCGGGCAGGAAAACCTGAGCCGGACTCGAATCCGAGCTCGGATTGTGACGTTCGGGTGGGTCCGGTTCGCTGAGAATCAGACCCGCTCATCTCTAGTTTATATATAGAGATATATACACACACACATACAGGGGCGCCGAGAGGGGGGGGGAGCGGGTACAGTTTACCCGGGGCCGGGCTTCCAGGGGGGCCCGGCGGGGGCCCGGGTCTGGCGCCGCCCCCCCCCTCACTTCCTCCCTCCCTCCCTCTGCAGCAGCCCAGCACACAGCGTGTGCTGGGCTGCAGCGGGAGATTGCTTGCGGCTGCTAAGTAGCAGCCACAGCAATCTCCTATGCCTGAAGGGGGGAGCGATCACACTGATCGCACCCCCCACTGGCTTTGCGCCTGTGCTGGGGGGCTCACAGCGCCCCCTCCCCGGCGCACAGCGCCGCGAAGTGGCGCTGCAAAACACTATTTTTTGCAGCCTTCTGAAATTAGGCCACACCCCCTCTTTACCGGGGCCCCGCGTGGCTCTCTACGCCCCTGCATACATATCAAACATTTGAGAGCTTTTAACTGTCATTTCATAGACTGTGCTATATAAATGATAGGTAAAAGCTGACTGGTTGATATAGGCAACTTCTCCAGTTTATCTCTCTCAAAAGTTTTATGTCAGTGTCTGATTTGTCTGAATTCGTAACAGGGCCCGAGGTAGTGATGTGGTTGGAGGCCATGTGGTGGAAACTGGGAGGTCTTAATAAAGCACAAAATGCAGTCACTGGTTATCAGCAGTGCCAGTGAATATGATCAGTGCCCAGCACTATAACATGGATAGTCTCTAGTGGTAATGATTTACACGATGATAATTCCAGTAGCAGAGGTGTAAATGGCAGAAAGGAGTAAGCTGAATGTACCAGGGTATGGCAGCAGGTTTAGATAGTGCTCTGGAGCTCTGGTTCAAGCCTCTCCATTGCAAACTGTTGCAGTTAGTGAATGAGCAGATAATATACCACAGAGATATACTGAAGGACAACAGGAATGATTAATGCTTGCCAACTCTCCCTGATTGTCAGGGAGACTCCCTGAAATAGTAGCAATATCCCTGATTGCACCTTACCCCCATTATGAAGCTGTTCTATTAAAATATAAGAGATATACTGTATACATTCAAATGGTATCATTAGTATCATTACCTTGCATTGGTTATAAGGCACAATGATCCCTATGGCTACATGCATTATCTGAAAAGTATCTATCAGTGTGTTTTCATCAACAAATATATCTTACTGACTGCTTTGGGGCTCATTTACATTTGGAAGTAAGTCAGTATTATGACACGCCTCTGACATGTACTGTAGCAGTACACACCCACTTTAACGTGCGCTCATAGGTAATGCTTTCACAATTTCCCTAAAATGCCTATTCAAAAGTAGGCAAGTATGGAATGATTGCAGCAGGCAGAATAGTACTGAGATGTCTCGGGAGAAACTGCATGCTGTAATGCAGTGGTTCTCAAACTCGGTCCTCAGGACCCCACACAAGTCACGTTTTGCAGGTCACCCAGCAGTTGCACAAGTGTAGTCATTATTCACCGACACATTTTACAAGATCTACAGGTGGAGCTAATTATTTCACTTGTGATTCTGTGAGTACATCTGGAAAACATGCATTGTTTGGGGACCTGAGGACCGAGTTTGAGAACCTGTGCTGTAATGGAACCGGCAAAACAGAATACAGGTTGAGTCTCCCATATCCAAAATGCTTGGTACTAGATGTATTTTGGATATCGGAATACTCCGTGTTTTGGAATATTTGCATACCATAATGAAATATCTTGGGAATGGGACCCAAATCTAAACACAGAATGCATTTATGTGTTATATACACCTTATACACACAGCCTGCAGGTAATTTTATACAATATTTTCATCATTTTGTGTCCCAAACAAAGTTTGTGTACATACATGAAATTCATTTATGTTTGAAATACACCGTATACACACAGGGCCTGATTCAGAGCCGCTCGTAAGCCGCCGCTCGTTCGCTCCGAGCGATGTTTGCCCAACTGCGCATGCGTACGGATCGTTATACGCATGCGCGAACCAGTCAGTGCGGTCGAAATTCATGTGCTCGCAAAATAGCGAATGCCTGATAATTTGAGTGACAGAAAGAGGCATATGTGGGTGGTAACGGGGGAAGGTGCTTGAAAACGGGGAGTGGAGAGTGGAGTGGAGATCCGAACGCAGGCGTGCTTAAAGGTCAAAACGGGCGTTTTATGGGTGTGCATAATTAAAACAGCAGCGTCATTGACCACGTCACTGGGTTATTTTATAGTCAGAACTGCTCGCAAAATTGTGGTAGGAAAAACCAACCCCAAGAATAGCGAGCAGTTCATACCCTGGTCGATGTACTCGATTAATCTAATAAATAGCGGACATGATGTAGGATGCGAGCGGCCAGGGGGCGTATTTTTTAAAAAAACGACCGCAAGTTTGGTTCGCTCGTTCAGACCTAGAGGCGTGAACAGACCGCAAAGAGCGAACGGTTGATTTGAATAGCCACCCCTATTTTCTGGACGAGGGAGCGCTAATTGCGTCCTGCTCTGAATCAGGCCCTGAAGATAATGTTATACTTTATTTTTAATAATGTTGTGCCTTACTCAAAGTTTGTGTACACTGAACCATCAAAAAGCAAATGTTTCAACTCAGTCATGCTAAAAAAATTCCGTATTTCGGAATATTTGCAATATCTGAGACTCAACCTGTATAATGACTGTGAATTTAATCAGGCTAGTCTGAGCTTAGCAGCGAAAATCCTCCTTCAGGAGTCAGTGATAACAAACAGCTGCACTGATTAGCTCCTGGATAGAACACAGGGCTCGATTCAGACCCGCTTGCTAGATGCATATGCTTGCACCCAGCGTATGCAAATGCAGAACACACCCAGCAAGTCAGGCGATCGCACACCAAGGTATAAGCACACCCACTATGTCTTGGCATACGATCACTTTGTGTATGCAGATGCCCACCAGACTGTTATAAGACGTCCACTTGCGCACGTCATCTCCAGGAAGTGTATGCAACCATCAGTACATCGGGGAACATCGGAAGCGAATGCAGCGCTTCAGATTGACTATACCCTATCACAAGCACTGCGATCACCTCAGTGTGAAATACAACCAGGTGACGTGTACTATGACACTGCCTGTTAATTATGCACGCCTCTGAAACGGAGTTAAGACGCTCAGGCACGCCTGCGTTCGCACCTCCACTCTCTCGTGGCTAGCCCCTGTCACCACCCACAAACGGCTTCTCCTGTCACTCACTCTGCTGGGCTGTCTGTGCGTAGCGAGCGAACGCTTCCCGATCTCTTGCACCGGTTCGCGCACATGCACTGCGACGCATACGCAGAATGCAGAAATTAGCCAGCTACGAGTGAATGCATCCTAGCGAGCGGGTCTGAATCAGGTCCTCAGTTCAATACATGAGACTGGATAATGCAGGTAAGTTACCGCAGAGAAGCAGAGATGGACAGCAGTGATGATTGCAGTCAGACCAGCATAGAGATGTCACTGTAGAAACTGTAGGCTGTAATAGAACCAGCAAAACAAACTGGCTTTAGGTATAACCAGGCAGGTCTGATACTTAGCAGCATACAACCTCCATCAGGAGTTAGTGATAACAGACAGCTGTGCTGATTAAGGGGCCTATTCATCATTATGAAAAAAAACGATGGAGGTAATTAGGTTTAGAAATCGCATGGATCTCTACCTAATTACCGGAGGAATTCATCATTCCTCCTCTCCATAACTATCTATTCCAAAGAGCTGTCATTTTGCGATGACAGCTTTTCTGAAAATAGATACTTTCCCTGCCTATATATATCTTAGCGCAGCTGTAATCAATGCTGCGCATGCGCAGTTACGTTCACAAAAGTGGCGTATGTGCAGCACTGATTATAGCTACGGTAATTCTGTGTCTGTCTGCCACACCCAACCCCCCCCCCCTCTGCTCCCCTCTCCCACCTGCCGGGAGGACCTGCTCATACTGAAAGTAGGTAAGTATAACCCGCTGTACGCCACCTGAGAGTGGCGTATAGTAACACCTTCAAATTCCGAAAATACATAATTTTCAGAATTTGATGAATAGCCTAATTTCTACATCCAGCAGACGGACTTACCCAGGAGATATCAGTGATATCTCCTGTGTTAAGTGTGGTAATGAATACTAAAAAAATGGTAATTAAGGAAAATGTCCTTTAAACCGTTATTTTAGTGCTGATGAATAGGCCCTTAACTCTTGGATAGCACACAGGGCCTGATTCAGACCTGCTCGCGAGCGCTATGCACTCACAAGCGGGTCGATGGTGGCGCAGTGCATATGTGCACGGCGGAGCCGGCACCGTCGTGCGCATGCGCGAGACCCGGATAGCGACGGGCAAACCGTCGCTCCGGGTCTCGTACCAAAGGGGGCGTGCTGTCGATGTTGAGTGACAGCACCCCCCCTTTGGTGGGCGGGCCGGGGGCGTGGCTGCCCAGATGGAGGCGTTCCCATGGGAACGCCTACCGTCTGGGGCCAGCCCCACTGACATCACAAGTGATGTCAGTGGGAATGCTTTCGGCTCTGTTAGAGCCGAAAGCACTCTTAGGCTTGCGGCAACGAGACCCTACCACAAGGGTCTCGTCGCAAGCCCGATGGTCGCGATGGTCTTGACCATCACGACCATCTTCCTTGCCGCTCGCTATAGCTGTGGGTGGTCACCCATAGCTATGCAAGCAGCCAGGAGGCCGCTCAAAAAAACCAGAGGGCCGGCCCTGATTCAGAGCAAGCGCTCTGTCAGAGCGAACAGCTCTGAGTCAGGCCCACAGTTCAACACATGAGTCTGAATAATGCAATTAGAACTTAATAATACTTGTAGCACAAATAACCAGAAGATTGGACAGCACCAGCAGAACAGTCAGATGCAGGTCAAGTAAATACCTTAACTCGGATGTTCTGAATAGAGTACAGAAGAACAGGCAAGAACTTGGAAGCATACAAATGCAAATTAAGTCACAGGACAGCACTCAGCAATACTGACTAGCGCTGGAGAATTCCCAGAAGTTCTGGATGGATTGCATCAGGTCAGTCAGGAATTTGGAAGCATACAATGCACAGGAGTCACAGGACAACAGTGGAGAAACACACAGCAGATAGATGGAAGTTCCATGGAACACACTGGATTATGGGGCCAAACTCTGAGCACTTACAGAAGGAAGTAGTCGGGAAGCTGATGGTCGAAATCCCGACCGCCGGCTTCCCGACTGTCTAATCCTGGCAAGTGTCTAATGACACGCGTCAAAATCCCGACGCCTGTCATTAGACCTACGCCGGGAGCCCGACACACGGCTTGCCGATCGAAGGTAAACCGAGTACTGGGTGCGGACGGCCGCGGGGGGGAGGGTTAGGTTAGGGGCTCCGGGGGTGATTTAGGGTTAGGCACCCCCTTGAGAGGTTAGGGATGGGCTAGGGGAAGGGGAGGTTAGGATTAGGCACCCCGGGGGGAGGTTAGGGTTAGGCACCCCCCCGTGAGACTTAGGGTTAGGCTGCGGGGAAGGGGGGGTTAGGTTTAGGAACTTAGAGGGGGGTTAGGCACTTGGGGGGGAGGTTAGGGTTAGGCACCCCTAAGGGAGGGTTGGGGTTAGGAGGGGAGATTAGGTTAGTTTAGTAAATAGAAATTATACTTACCTGTCGGGATATTCACTGCCGGGCTTCCGCTGTCAGGGTTTGAACCACCAGCCATACGGACTAGAACAAGCAGGCAGTAGTACAGCAGAAGTTGTACTGGCAATGAGTAGTGAACAGGGAAAGACTCATATAGGGAGCCCTGGTTGCTTATAGGTCTCTGATGTCATGTGCAGGGAATCTGGTCCAGCATTGGCAGAACAGTGGTCAGCTAATCTCAGGCAAGATGGCAGCGCCCCAGTCCACATAAATAAAACAAGCAGACTCTGGCAGCAGCACAACGTGGAATAAGGATCAACCAGTTCGGTGTGTGACATGCGATACATACATCTTCCAAATAATGTTACATTACACACATTTTTTTTGTATTGTTTAACTTATGTAAGCTATTAAAGTTTTTATTTGCAGTTCATAAACCCAATGAAAGAGATATTACTTCTGGTGAGGGGATAAATGGTGAAGCATTCTTTTTCTCCATCTCATAAATCAGCCTGTGCCATGCTTGCAGGGGGGCATGATAATAATTTGGGGACGGATTGGGGGTGGGACTTCATGATCGCATCATTGCGACCATGCCCCCGCCACACAATGCCGAGATTACCAGAATTATGCAGCCGGGGGCGGGACCACGATGATGAAAATCGCGTCATCGGCTCCCCCGCACTGCCCTTTTACAAGGGGGAAGCCGACGCTGGCAGGGGGAGTGCAAGCCAGTGGGAGACTTGCCCAATCATCCGGGGTGCCGTGAGCACCACCCGATTTTCCGGTGGCTCCCGACCATCCCGGGTGAATAGGCAAGTGCTCTATATCTAAAGCCACCTTTTAATATCCAGCTTTTCATGGACCAGTCCTGGGCACTTACCCAAAGACTAAAATTTGCCAGTGAGAGGAGGAATCCAAGGCTGCCCAATATTCTGCTCATGCTAATAGTAGTTTAAATAGGGCTTGAGAAGTCATGCAGAGATACCTAGAAAAGGAGATATATTAAGTTCCATAGTTGTTGCTTTTCCAATCTCTGCTCAGTTGACCAAGAATTAACACATTAGTAGGCTGCCATGGAGTAAATGCACCTGTAAAAGAGGTGAGCGCACAATCATTTATGCAGCTGAAATGTATTTTTCTAACACTATATTGAAATCTACTATGCACATATGCAGAATGGACTTCCTCCTCCTGCCCCAGCCCCCTGGCAGTGATGTTGTAGTTTGTGACTACCGACAAGACTGACAAAATCGTGCCCCAGAATGCTGTGCAAACGGCATTCAGGGGCACATGCGCCAGAAACTAAAGTGCAAATAGGGGAACTTAGGGGCTGATTCAGACCCGCTCGCAAGCGGGTCGATTGTTAGGCAGTGCGCACGCGTGAGCCCCGGAGCGAGCGCAAAAAGCACTCGCTCCAGCGCTCGCATCCAAAAGGGGCGGCTGTCGATGTTGATCGACAGCTCGCCCCGTTTGGAAGGCGGGGCGGGGGGGTGGCTGGGCAAGCGGAGGTGTTCCTGCAGGAAGGCCTGCCGTTTGTGGGCGGCCCTACTGACATCATTCGTGATGTCAGTAGGTGGACTTCCTGCTCTATTAGAGCAGGAAGTCCACTGGGGCTTGCGGCAATGAGACCCTACTGCAAGGGTCTCGTGACAAGCCTGATGGTCGCGATGGTCTTGACCATCGCGCCTATCACCTGGCCGCTCGCATAAGCTGTGGGGGTAGTAACCCACAGCTTTGCGAGTAGCCAGGAGGCCGCAACTAAAAAAACAAGCGCCCGTCCTGATTCAGAGCGAGCACTCGCTTTTTGGCCTTAGATCCTCCCATGCACTGTTTGGCTGATCTCTGCATGTACAGAGAACAGCTGCATCATCGGGCCCCACGCTCCGCTGCAATGTACAGTATGGGTGAGGCGTAAGTGTTTCAGGGGAGGGGTGATATTTTAGCAGGGGGGGTGGAGTAAACATATATTTATAATGACACTTGACACATAATGGTGGTAGGAAGGGAGTGTATCAGTGTGGATCTATGGACACTGGTGACAGGAGGAATAATGCCAATGGGGATCTATAACAACTAGGAGGGTAGATGGGGTAATGACAACCGGGACATAGTGCCGCTGGGGGTACAATTGCCAATCAGGGTAGGGAGGTATTATTACAATGGGACCTATGGAGTTGGGGGGGGGGGGTGGCAAGACAACTCCCAGGAATGTTCTAAATAAATATTTAAAATCCATTTAAAAAAAATCTATAGTACAGTTAATTAAGTGGAAAAAACCCTGACTATTTCTGAGTTGTTTTTATTGAAATTCTTAGTCAGTTTAGTGGCCAAATAAGGTTTATTAGATAAAATAGTATTGTTTATTTCTGTTCCTCATCTTACTTGCATCTTTTGCTAGTTAAAATGGATTTACACTTTTTCATTTCTCTTTGTGTGAGTAAATGATGCAGTATTCCCTACTGACTTTTCCTATCACAATATTACTTGGGATGATAGCCAAAACCTTTGTGCATATGTCTGAATGAACCATTATCTTTTATATTCATCACTTGTCCATCACCCAAGTGCTATATCCACAGTCATTTTTCTGAACAAACATACTAAAAAAAAGATACATACAGTGCATAGGAAAATGCTTTCAAAACAGGTATTATTGTATTGTGAATCTACAGATGCTATTATGTGAAGTAGGATGCACAATGAGTTGAAAAAGACTAGGAATGGCAAGTGCTAGTCACCATGGTTTATATTCTATGCAAAGTGTAAAGTATGCTCTTGAAACCTATGGGTCTATTTACTAAGCAGTGTTAGGAGGCAGAGTGAAAAGTGATAAGGTGCCAGCCAATCAGCTTCCAACTGTCATCTTTCAAACACAGCCTGTGAGATGGCAGTTGGGAGCGGATTGGCTGGCACCTTATCACTTTTCACTCTGTCTCCTAATACTGCTTAGTAAATAGACCCACTAGTCCTTTATTTTCCATGACACTCTCATCATATATACTCTAGTACAGTTTCAAATTAGGTTATTGCAAAGTGGCATATTTATCAAATAATATTAGTGGAATACCTGCAAAAATAAAGCATTCCCCGCCATTTCCAACAGCAGGGTTCTATCATGGGGCTGCAAAGCTGTCAGATATACAAAGCTCTGCAATGTGAAGCATTCTGGAGTTTGGCCCTGATAGGATAATGCCAT
Source organism: Taudactylus pleione (assembly GCA_031769625.1). Classification (NCBI taxonomy): domain Eukaryota; kingdom Metazoa; phylum Chordata; class Amphibia; order Anura; family Myobatrachidae; genus Taudactylus; species Taudactylus pleione. The sequence goes on along the minus strand of JAUIMM010000350.1, from coordinate 4,459,801 downwards.
CTCCAGATGCCGTTACCCTATAGTTGCCAAAATTTTTCAGAGTGGGAGCATCCGGCTCCCTCTCTGTAGCTCCCCCATTGACGCATGGGCTGGCAGACAGCCGTGCATGCGTAGTGTGCACCAGGATCCCGAACCAGGAAGAAGTGTGATAGCGTTACATTATCACACTGCCTCCAGCAATTTGCCAGGGCGAGCTTTTATCAAAGTTCATCACCTAGTAAGTGGATTTTAGTAAATATGAATGAAAATATTAATATTTTACTTTGAGTGAACAATATTAATCACATTAAAATTCTGATTATGATAAATATGCCACCTTGTGTTTTTCATTTAACTAATTTATTTAGCTATTTTATACACATACACATACTGATTCATTATTACCTGGTGAGACAAGCACCTGGATCAGGAGAAGGAGACATCCATATAAGCTATAGGAATTTCTGTACAGGAGTTTTCAAATGTGCTTACAGTGTAATTATATACATATACACTGACAAAGTATATACACCCTTTGGAATTACCTGGATTCCTGTATAAATTGGTCACAACATGTAATCTGATCTTCAGTAAGTGACAGTAAGTCACAAAAATAGGCAAACACAGACTGCTAAAACTAACAACACACAAATGAGAGGAATTTTCTGGTCCATACTAAATACATCTGTTTTACGTTCCAAGTTTAGGTTGAAAAAATGATGTGAGCCCCTTAAGCTAATGATTTCTAAAAAAGCTACAGTAATTGGAATGAGGAGTTAGCTAACCTGAAGTCCAGTCAATGAGACAAGGTTGCAGGTGTTGGCTAGTTTCCCGACCCATAAAACCATTTACAAATTTTGAGTTTGCTATTCACAGGAAGCATTGCCTATTGTGAATCATGCCTTGAAGAACAGAACTCAGAAGACTGAAGAATATGAATTGTTGACTTACATAAACTGGATAGGGTTACAAAAGTATCTCTAAAAGCCTTATTTATCAGTCCACGGTGAGACAAAATGTCTATAGATGGAGAAAGTTCAGTACTGTTGCCACTCACCCTGGGAGTGTCCATGCTGCAATGATGATTGCAAAGGCACAGTACAGAATGCTCAAAGATATGATGAACAATCCTGGAGTGTCAGTTAAAAACTTACAAAAATCTCTGCAACTTGCAATCTGTTCACAAATCTACAATAAGTAAAATACTGAATAAGAATGATGTTCATGGGAAGAAAGAGCAGGAGAAGCTACTATTGTCCAAATAAAATATTGTTGAAGTCCACTGAAGAGCATCTGGATGTTCCACAGCACTACTGGCAAAGTGTTCTATGGAAAGACAAAACACAAAGCCTTCCAGCTCCCATCCTAACCCACTGGCCCATGCTCCATGCTCACTGTCTCTCCCCTCTGTGTCACCCTTGTCAGTTTGCCCCTTCCCTTTAGACTGTAAGCTCTCACGTGCTTTTCCTTCCTTCATAAACCATGTCCCTATCCTGCAATGTTCTGTACTGTAAATCACTTTTTTCATGTTTTGTTCATGCTGCTTCTGTTTCTGTACTTTGTAAGGTGCTATAGAGCCCTTGTGGTGCCATATAAATAAAGAATAATAATAATATTTTTTTAAGGAATACCCATACTATGTGTGGACAAAAACAGGACAGCACAGCAGCATCAAAACCTCTCCCTACTGTAGGTTTGGTTATGATATGTAAACGATGATGAAATGTTGACATGCTTGAATGTCAGATATAATTACTGGTGGCCTAGCGGTGACTAACCTCCTCCCGACAGCTGCAGTGGCGTCTTCAAGGTCCCAGCGGTCATGTGACTGACTTCCAGGTCAGAGCTGGGTTCCTCCCGCCTTCAGGTGTGTATTTTTCCCCTATCCATAACCCTAATCCCTACCCCTAACCCTTCCTCTGGTCCTAACCCTAACCTTCCCCGCAGCCTAACACTAACCCTCCCATCCACAGTCTCACCTAATTTCGACATATTGCCTGTTGACAGTTAACAATAATGACATCACATTGTGGTGTCAACATTATGTATGTCGACATTGTCATTGTCGACTTTTTGACTACATCCCCAACTGTAGATCGGGGCTGCTTTGCTGTAACAAGGCTTGAACCATTTGCTCTCACTGATGGAAAAATAAATTCCAAAGTTTATCAAAACATTTTGCAGGAGAATATAAAACTAGCTGTCCACCAATTGAAGCTCAACAAAAGTTGTGTAATGCAACAAGACAACGACCCAACACACAGAAATAAATCAACATCTGAATTTTTTCAGCAGAAGAAAGCTCACATTCTGAAGTAGCTCTGTTAGAGTCCTGCCCACTACCCAATTGAGATGCAGCAGCATGACCTGAAGAAAGAATATCACACCAGACATCACAAGAATATTGTTGAACTGAAGCAGTTTTCTAAGGAGGAAATGGTCTAAAATTGCTAATGAATGTAGAATGTGATCAGCGCTCAACACGGGGTACCCCAAGTTGAGGGAGCAGCTGGGTACTGGAGATGTCCTAACTCCAGGATAAAAGTAAATGTAAAGGTTATGTACTCAGCTCTCACCTAGAGTATGGTTGATGGTTGCAGTAATGTGATGAAATAAAACTTAATTAATACTAAATAATTCTGAATGACCAGTGAATATTGCTATAGCGTTGTTTATTGACCTGGCAGACACAATGCTCCAGTGTAAGCAACTCAAATGTATAGAATCCCAAAGAGTGTGAGTGGGTGCCAGGGAAGTTAGCCAGCTCCTTCAGGGTGCCTCTATCCGTAGTGTGATCTGAGCACTCTAGACACCTGTGGTGTTGCAACCTGACTCTGTATAATCATTAATAGAAGTTGTCAAGGAGTATCCTCAGGGTGGTGAGTGTTCCCTTTTAGGGGGTTACTCTCCATAGATAATTACGTCACTCTATGAGCAATTGTAGGTGTATTACACTTCACATTAACGTGCTGTATACGTTTGGGAAGTAAGAAGACCTTATATGATTAGGGTCCCTTTCCGTATGAGAGAGATGCAGAGCCAGCGCTACCACTAGGCAATCTTTGGCAGCTGCCTAAGAGCGCCGGCCCCTTCAGGGCGCCGCTGGCTTGATGTGTAGTGTGGACCGCACATAAGTGCAGCCCACACTACACTAATAGTAACAAACACACAGCCGGCAGTGGAAAATGCAGGATGCCTAGAGGGGGGTTTCCAAATGCTGGAGTTTAGAGTGCGTATAGCCAGTCCATGAATAGGGCATAATTAGCACTTATCCAGCTTAATATGTGTCATACAAAGTGTATTGTGAGTCATAACTCCAGCATATACAGGACCAGCGATCACAGTAAGCCATTAGATGCAGCAGTAGGGCCATCCTGTCTGAGCTGAGTGTTTTTATTTCAGATGTGTGCACCATTCCAGAGCATGGGGGCAAGTCCAGGAGTCTGGGGGAGCAACAGAAGGACCTAGCCCTGCCCTGGACATATATGTACATATTGGTCTCATCATGCACTGGATAGTGTATTATTATATGGTATTAATAATTAAGCCTAATAATGGTTTATACATAGCAGTACACCCCTAACAGTGCATTTTTCCAGATCTAATTGGCACACAGGTGTATTTATTACTGGCTGACATATGTTAAAAGATCCACAATCATGATAGTGAGAAGAACATGCAGCATTAGTAAAATTCTGTGTTACTATTTCTAATGTGGGCTGGGGAGGTGGGGGTTTCCAGGCAACCGGAAAAAACCCCTGTGTTTGCCTATGGCCGCTGGCGCTGGCAGTCGTGTGTTTGTTTTAGCAGCCGATGAGAGTCAGACAGACTCTCTTTGGCTGCTGTGCCCACTGCTGGAGCCGGGATGGAGCTCACTCATGAGCTCCATCTTTCGGCTCCCGCAGTGGGTGATGGGAGTTAAGTCATGATGTCTCTCCCATAATGCAGAATGAGCCGGCGCCGGAGGACGGTGGATGGAGGAGCGGACGCCAGAGCGGAGATTAAGGTAAGTGGAGTTTTTTTCTATTCCGTGTGTGTATCTGTCTGTGGGGGGGGACTACTACTAGGGGCAGTGCTGGGGGATGACAACTACTATTAGGGGCACTGCTGGGGGGATGACTACTACAAGGGGCACTTCTGTGGGGGGACTACTGCTAGGGGCACTGCTGGGGAGTCTACTACTGGGGGCACTGTTGGGGGGACTACTACTAGGGGCACTGCTGGAGGGACTACTACTAGGGGCACTGCTGGGGGGGACTACTACTGGGGGCACTGCTGGGGGACTACTACAGGGGGCACTGCTGGGGGGCGATTACTGCTGGGGCACTGCTGGGAGGACTACTACTGGGGGCACTACACTGGTGGGACCACTACTAGGGGAACTGTATAGGTGGGGGTTATTGCTGGGGGCATTGCATAGGTGGGGGACTACTTCTGGAGAGGAGACTACTATTGGGTGCACTGCATAGGTGGGACCACTACTGGGGGCACTGCATAGGGGGGCCAGTACTGGGGCACTGTATAAGGGGCACTACTGGGGCACTGTATAAGGGCTTGTGTAGCTATCCGAGGGTGGAGGTGAGGGGGGGGGGCATAAGGCTGAAGAAATGCCTAAGGTGCCAAGAAACCTTGCACCGGTCATGGAGAGATGTCATACATTACCCACACTGTTGAAATGGTCAGAGTCATGTAACAGTGTAGCAATCAATGTACACCCACGGCATCCTTCGTGTGAGCTCACTGGTCGATGTATTCAGAGCCCTCTGTAGGTCCTGCTCTTTAAAGCTACCCCAGGGATGGGGGAGAGAGGTCCGTGTTGTTCTCAAGTAGAGAGTTCATAAATCATCCCCAGATTTCGGTGTCGGAATCGGGTGAAGCCTTTCTCCTCCAGGGCGCCGGACGCTGTGGCTGTTAACGTGATGGATATGTCCTAAGCGGAGAATAAAACTGCAGCAGTGTGTGACAGTGCGCTGATCTCCCTGAAAGTCTTTCACTCTGTCTGGGGAAGTCACATGTCGATGCATTTCGGCCAATCAGGGCTTTCTTTAAGGATGGGTGTGTGCGTTTGAATGAATGGTTCATATTCTGCAGGCCGACCAATCGTCTTCTATGTGGGCATTTTTTTTCTCTTCCCCCCACTCTTCTCCCCATAACCCCACATTGCTTAAACAATCCCAGTCAGGTAAGTTCTGGCTGTAAGATCAGCTGCGGGCTACCAAGTGTAACGACAAGTTAGATAATGTCATGGTCTCATGTTGTGATAAACCAGCTATCAAATCAGTGCTGGTGAAGGTTGTTATAGCAACCCGCTGTTTGTTTATTCAATCATAATAATCTGGTCACATGATGCTGTCATGTGACCGGAAAATTCCCTCATTACTCACATATGGCTGGAAGGTAATTTAAGAAACCAAACTGTTACAGTCACATGGTTGTGTCACGTCATTGAAGAGACACCTGTTTACATATGGCATTATAGTAACCTAGCAACCCATGACGTAATGATTATATTACGGTCACATGACTACAGAAGCCCAATATTCTATGGTACTGGAAGTTGTCAAACGCTTAAAAGCCTGCATCGCTTAAGCAATACCAGTTTGGTAAGATCACAGACCCTCCAACTATACCGATTTGGCCGGTACAGTACCGTTTTTTAACGGGCTGTACCGGCAAACACTGGCTGTACCAATTGTACCGGATTCTACAGCGCTGCGGGGACACAGACTCCCGCAGCGTTGCTAAGTGAACAGGCGGATCCCTTGGCGTCGTCTGGTCTGTGTTATTCTCAGTCAGCTGTGTCAGTCTCAGCCAGGAGGGGCGGAACTTAGCGGCGCTGCCGCTGCTGCCCGCCGACACTGTCCCCAATTGGCTGGAGCCGGAGCATGACGTCACATGCGCGTGACACATCACAACGTTATGCGCGCGTGTAGATGTCCTGGGTGAGCTTTGGATGAAGAATAGCAGCAGCATCGGAGAAGAAGCCGGAAGGATTTTGGAAACAGCTTACAGGGTAAGTCAATATAAGTTTTAAAAAAAAAGCTGGCCGATCAGCAGGAGGGAGTTGCAGCGGATGTGAATAATTTATTATCTTACATTTACTTTAATAGCTGTTTCTATGAAAAAATGGAAAGAAAATATGATATCCCTTATTCCCCGAAGGTTCATATTAGGGGAGAATTGTAGTACAAAGGACATGTCTTACTGAAGATACCTTTTTATTTCAGAATCCAGCCCAGTTATTAGTATTACAGGCTTGGAACACTCTTCCCCTCCATTCTAATGCTCAGGTTGTTACACAGTGGACAGGACACTTTATAATAATATTCCTACAAAATTATTAACACAATGGGCGGAATTCAATTGTATCCGCGGCCCGGATCTCAAGTCTATAGTGACGGGAGATCGTGGGCCGCTATTCAATTGTTCCATAGAGGTCGGGTTTAGCCGCGTAAATCAGCTAACCCCGACCAAAGTGCTGGGCACGATCGCGAAAAGTGCAGTTTGGGCGCCCAAACAGGTCACTTTTCGCTGATTTCAGCTCGCACCCCTCTAGGGCTGCGAGCTGAAATGGAGCGCTGGCAGCTGATCGCGCCCGACAGGAGCAAGAATAGAATAGCTCCGTCGGGTGCGATGAGGGCAGGAATCAATTGAATTCCGCCCAAGGTATCAAATACCAATTAGAAACTATGTGGCTGCAAGAGAGGAAAATATAATGTTTATATTTTCCTCTCTTGCAGCCACATAGTTTCTAATTGGTATTCAATACATTGTGTTAAGGTGCCCACACACATAGCGATATTTTACCCAATCTGGCCGATTCCAACACATTGGAACGACAGATCGTGTAAAATATGGCCAAATCGTGAGTCCCCACTCACGATGCGATGCGCATCCCCGCTGGTCGCACATCGCATCTTCAGATCTGCCATGCTGTAGGACTAGATCTGCCATGCTGTAGGACCTATCATCATCTAGGACCCGATGCACTATGAAAGTCTGGATGCAGGAGAGATCGTATGAAGATTGGACACCAAATTGTGTGCAGATCGTGTGCAGAGCTGCCGGGGAGAGTCTCAAGGGAAATCATACACAAACCGTACACATCGGCTGATCGTGTGCAGATCGCCATGTGTGTGTGGGCACCTTTAATCTTTTACAATTATGTAGTTGTTAGACTATTGCCATTATCATGCTATGTTGCTGACAAATAATGATGTGTTTTTAACTGTTTAGATTAATTATGTGTGGTGATGGGTCTCACTCCAATGACGTCAGTTAACTTCCTGTCCAGAAACGGTGCCGTCTTGTTCGCGAGGTGAAGTGCATAAAGGTATGTGTTTGTAATTTCTGTATCAGTTGTGGGGTCCATTGATAGGTATATTCTCCCTCTCCCCCTCCCCCCCTCCCTTATACAGACGTGCCGTACTCCCTTTCCTGGCGGTATTTGCATTTTTAGTCAGCTGCCGTCCGTGAGCCAATCACCGCTCACGAACCAGCAGCCAATCAGATGTTGGCTTCTAATCAACTTCCACTCTGCATGGCCAGCGCCGGATTAAAAAAATGCTGCCGTGGAAGTGAGCACTCTGCGGGAGTTGACGTGAGTGCTGCGGGGAGTGGAGGTGCGATAAGTTTATTATTAAAAACACATCCCTTCCATGGGCGCAGTCAGACTAATTATTATTTTGAAGTGGGGCTATGGAAATATTAGGGGGGCTCAGCATATGAGCTTGCCTAAGTAAAGGCCCCCTGATATTTGCATACCCTGACTTCAAAATTCCCACTTCAACCACTGGTCGGTGATATATACCTGTATATATTATATTATATTTAAGAAAGTGTTTAAAGAACTGAAATTTCAAGTTCATATATGTGTGTGTGTATATATATATATATATATATATAATATTATATTGCTGCCAGGATGCACTAGTAAATATATTTGCAATATGCTGTAATGGCGGCCAAGGTGGGGCGCCAAATTACTGTCTTTCCTCATGTGACACAAATGCTAGTTGTTGCCCTGGCATGAAAGACAAAGGGATTTGACCAGTTTTATCTTAGAATATAAATAAGGATAGAAGTAGAGCAGGAGTTTGGGTATATATATAAAAATACAGTGTACGTATTTTGTGTCACTAGTTGTATACAGAGTCTTGTTCAGTCTTTGCATGTACGAATTACAATTCTGTCTGCAGAGGTTGACTGTGTGAAGGGCTACAACATGCTGCAAGGAAGGATTGATTGTGTATAAGAATTTTATTTCTGTATTTTACGTTTAGCATCCTGTGTGTCACTGACATTTTTGAATACTGAATACTAAGGGCCTGATTCAGAAATGGACAGAATTGCAGAGCCGCACACAAGTGGCCGTGCAATGATGTCCATCTCAAATGCTAATGCAGGAGGTGGTGTCTGTAGGAAACAAACACCTCCTTGCTGCATCTGCATGATCTCAGCGCTGTGACCATCAGTTGTGATTGTTGTCCCCTTGGCCAGGCTGTGGTAGCTGAAGCTAACCTCAGCCTGACCGAGTCCTGGCGGCTTGCGAGGCCAGGAAGTCAGACCCTGTGCTCAGCAGGCCCAGGAATGGGGGCGGCTTGGGGAAACTCCATGCGGTATCGCAAGACCCATTCTGCACATGTGCAGAACGGGCCCTGCGAGTAGAAAACATTGGAGATGTGCGCTAACCATCGGGTTAGTGTACATCTCTGAATCAGGGCTGGTTCTAGACCAAGCGGAGCTCAGGGCAAAAATGCCTTTGCTACCCCCTCACCCATTAAAAAAATGGAACTTATCTTACTTTAAGCATATCAATACGTGTGCAGGGTATGGCGCTGGTCACTCATATTAGACCTCTGACCTTTACCTTTATTTTAACTAGATTGCATACCTGTTCCTATATTTTTGGTGTCTTTAGTTAATAGTGTATTAAGTACTTGGGATTAATATTTTACTGACCCCTCCATACTTTACACTATATCACAGACCCCACTGTACCCTACAATACAGAACACAGACCCCCTATAACCTACATTACATTACTGACCCTTCTTGTTAATAAATCTCCTCCTATGTCACTGACACTATTATAAAAATATTGCAATGCAGACACTTACCAAATCCCCAGTTCCTTGAAGACAACCCCCTCCCCCCTTCCCCTTTTCTCTGTAGACAACCTATAACTAACTTTAATCTCCTATGTACTTATCGGCTCCTTGGGGTATCTCCTCCGTGAGGTCATGGGTTTCATTCCCACTATGGCCCGAACCAGTGGTGAGTCTAGAGAAGGCTGCAGCACGGTCCAAAATTCAAATAGAGGAGCTATACCAACTGCCATTCTAAATGCTGCCAAACGTCTCCAGACGGGACTCACTGGCAGTTGGTGTGACTCCCATGTTTGAATTTTGAATAGTACTACAGTCCCACCTCCGGAGCCCCCACTCATCCCTAACTATGCGGAGTTTGTATATTTTCCACGTGCTTGCGCGGGTTTCCACTGGGTACTTCGTTTTCCTTTTTTTATTTAATCTTGTTTTGGGGCTCTCCAAGTTATGTCACAGAATAGGTTTAAAAAGTTTACATTGATTAAATTAATTTATATATGTTGACTGCTTATTTCATGCTAATTTTAATTAGGTATTTCACAGTATAGTGATAAAATACTATGTAGTTTTTGCAACTGTATAATATAAATATTATACATGATAATAACTTATTATTATTGTGAAACATGCACGAGTGAAAAGGCAATCGATTCAAGAAGTAGATGCAGGCAGGCCAGGAAAGGCACAAGTCGCAGAGATAACGCAGGCAGAGGTGGGAAGGCGATCGATTCAGGAAGTAGATGTAGGAAGGCCAGGAAAGGCACAAATCGCTGAGATAACGCAGGCAGAGGTGGGAAGGCGATCGATTCAGGAAGTAGATGTAGGCAGGCCAGGAAAGGCACAAGTCGCAGAGATAACGCAGGCAGAGGTGGGAAGGCGATCGATTCAGGAAGTAGATGTAGGCAGGCCAGGAAAGGCACAAGTCGCTGAGATAACGCAGGCAGAGGTGGGAAGGCGATCGATTCAGGAAGTAGATGTAGGCAGGCCAGGAAAGGCACAAGTCGCAGAGATAACGCAGGCAGAGGTGGGAAGGCGATTGATTCAGGAAGTAGATGTAGGCAGGCCAGGAAAGGCACAAGTCGCAGAGATAATAACACAGGCAAGAGGATAAAGGTGACGGATAGATGAATTACTGTAATTGCACAGTAGTTAGCATCAGAATAAAGAAAGAAAGCAAATATAAAACAATGTCTGAAACCAAGGCCAAGGTGGCACGATGTGATAATACCTTTAAGGCCTCTTATTCTGCTAGTGGTAGGGATTTCATAAAAGCTTCCCGGAAAGGAGTAAAGTATGCATTTTGTGAGCACTGTGCTTGTGATTTCTCTATTTCTCATGGAGGAATGAATGATGTGAAAGTTCACATAAGCACTGTCAAGCACAAGTCATACGCAGAACTGAATAAGGGTTTAGCCTCATCAAAAGCTCTGATGAATGTCTGGGCCAAACCACAGAACCCTACAAATGATGCTACAATAAAAACAGAGGTTCTTTTTCAAGGTCTTGCAGCATAACTTACCCTTTGCAGTGAATGACAGCTTCAATAAGATGGTTTCCAAGATGTTCCCTGACAGTGAAATAGCAAAACGATATTCATATGCACACACAAAGGCTAGTCACTTAATTCAGTGCATTGGACAAGAAAGTATTAGTGAAGTAAAAAAACAGCTGATAACAGAATCCAGAGATAAAGTAAAATGGTATGCTCTTAGCACTGATGGAGGGTCTGATATCGATGACAAATACTTCCCAATACTGATAACATACGAACATGCAGATGGGTTCATTAGGACTCGGTTTCTTGACATGCCCACAATAAACTATGCAGATGCAAAAAACATTGCATAAACTGTGGAGAGATGTCTTTCCAATGCCGGATTTAGGGCCTGATTCAGAGCTGAACGCTCTGACCAGAGCGCTCGCTCTGAATCAGGGCCCTACTACCTTTTTTTGGAGCGTCCTCATGGACGCTCGCATAGCTGTGGGTTACCACCCACAGCTATAGCGAGCGTCCATGATGATGGTCGTGATGGTCTTGACCATCGCGACCATCAGGCTTGCGACGGAGACCCTGCGGTAGGGTCTCGCTGCTGCAAGCCCTGGAGTGATTTTGGCTCTATCAGAGCCAAAATCACTCCCACTGACATCACTAGTGATGTCAGTGGGACCGGCTTGAGACGGTAGGCGTTCCCATGGGAACGCCTCCGTCTGGCAGGCACGCCCCTGGCACGCCCACCAAAGGGGGTGTGCTGTCAATCAACATCGACAGCACGCCCCCTTTGGTGCGAGACCCGGAGCGATGGAGAGCCCGTCGCTCGCCGGGTCTCGCGCATGCGCACGATGGAGCTCCCTCCGTCATACGCATGCGCAGTGGGGGAACAGCGACCCGCTTGCGAGCGTACTGCCGCTCACGAGCGGGTCTGAATGACCCCCTTAGTCTCACCAATTGTGCAGCATTTGTATCAGACAATGTATCTGTCATGATAGGCAAGCACAGGGGAGTCCTTAAATTGCTCCAGAACAAGCGTACAGGTGGAGAGATCTATGTGCTTGCCACCTTGCACATCTTGCTGCAAAACAGGGAGCAAAGGCTTTGTCATTTGATCCACAAGATTTTCTAGTGGATATTTTCTACCATTTTGATAAAAGTGCCAAAAGAAAGGAGTTGCTAAGAGAAGATATTGCATTTTGCAATGAAACAATAAGAAAAGTGCTAAAACATGTGTGTACTCGTTGGCTAAGTATGTCTCGCACACTTGAACGTGTCCTTGCCTTCTGGGATGGACTTCGCTGCTATTTTTTGACCCACTTCAATGAAGACATTGATGAACCCCCTTCTTCCAAATGACAGAAGATGGACAAAACACAAAAAAGTTTTCCTATGGCCAGGGAGAGAAGAGTGTTGAAGATTTTCAAGAACCCTGTCTACAAGTTATATATTTTGTTTTTGCATGCAGTTATGCCCAGGTTTGAAAACTTTAACACACTGCTTCAACGTGAAGATCCAATGATACATCGGCTACACCCGGCTATGATGAAACTTTACTGAGATTTGCTTGGATGCTTGATGCAACCTTCTGTTATTGTGGAAAACAGCAGAAACTTACTCGATATTACCATCATTGAACAATTACAAAAGCCTGATGAAGATTTGTTTATTGGTTTCTCTGCAACTCAGCTGATAAGGAAGGAAAATCTTGCTGGATCCTCTGAAGTAATCAAGTTTTATTCTGAGGTGAGAGGATTTTTTGAGAAGTCACTTAACTACCTGATACAAAAGTTCTCTCTCAATGATCCTGTTTTGAAGGCTGCTGCTGTTTTTGATCCCAAAGTTAGGTTGACATCCACTTCTTCAATGATTGAAATATTAATAGAAAATTTCCCGGATATTATTCCCTCAAACAAAGCTGACCAACTTCTCATGGAGTTTACATCCTATCAAAAATCCCTGGATCTACCCATATTCTCTGAAGAGAAGAGAATTGATAAATTTTGGCATGATGTAGCAGAGCTTACAGAACCAGCAACTGGGCAGCCCCAATTTAAATTGCTTTCACAATTAGCTAAATATATTCTGCTCATTCCACATAGCAATGCTTTCTGTGAAGGTATATTTAGTATGGTCAGGAAGAACACAACTGAGGTATGAAGTTCTCTTGGAAAATCGGTGGAAGGTCACTCTTCAGATGGAGCCTATGCAGACTCTACAGGCATCAGGAACAACCTCTGTGCTGTGTTGGCCTCCAAAATTAATGTCTTTAAGAGTACACCGTGCACAAAGTGTTCACCATCAGGGGATCTGCTGCAAATGGCAAAGTCTGCAACTTACAAGAGTTTAACATCAAGAAAAGAAGCACGTACTTAAGATTCAAGACAGTGTCTTCTATGTATCTGCATTAGATGTTTTTGTGGCTATACATATATTAAGAGTTGTCAGTTTTTGTTAGTGTAATAAGCTCATTGTTATCTAGCTTCTGTATAATAATTGACATTGATGCAGTAGCAGAAAATGCTTTTATGATTAGGTTTATATATTTTGTACATTTACAGAGTTCTATTTTAAGTACAATAAAATAAATGTTCATTTATTTAAGCTTATTGAACTTCTTAGCAATTATTAAAGGTAAAGACACAACCAATGGGGCAAGACACGCCTCCTCTAGCTAACACGCCCCTAGGTGGCAAAGTCGCACCTCTGGTGTTTCAAGTGTACCTTTTTCTAGTTGTGAAATGTTGGAGGGTATGAGATCAGCTGCAGACTACCGAGTGTAATGACAAATGCATACCTCCCAACTGTCCCGCTTCCAGCAGGACAGTCCAGTTTTTCTGGGACTGTCCCGCTGTCCCGCCTGCGGGCTGCAGTGTCCCGCGGTGGGGGGGAAGTTGGGGAGAGCACACCCGCTGCTCTGCCTAGCAGAGCAGCGGGTGTGCAGAAGGTGAACAGATGCCGTGCGCATCGCACGGCATCTGTTCACTAGCATAGGGAGAGCCTGGGGGGCTGCCCAGCATCTCTGAGAGTGCTGGGCACGCCCCCTATAGTTACGCGAACGGGGGGAAGCCGAGAGGCTCCGCCCCGTTTTCAGTAGGCTCTGCCCCTTATTGGGAGCCACGCCCCTTTTCGGGTGCGCACACCTTCGGCTCCCGCCCTGTCCCTCCTTCCCGTTCTGCAAAGTTGGGAGGTATGCAAATTAGATAATGTCATGGTCTCATGTTGTGATAAATCAACTATCCAATCAGTGCAGGTGAAGTTTGTTTTAGTAACACGTTTGTTATTCAATCATAATAATCTGGTCGCAGTAACTGTGCATCATTATTTTTTATTCAACGTCTCCACTTTATCTCTTTCCAAGGTTTAATACATCCAGGGGCATAGCGGTGATGGTTCCAATGGAGGTCCTGCTCCAGATGCCTGCTCTGGTCAGGGCGCTGGAGAACAGCCATCTGACTGGAGTGTGAATGACCTGCTGCTGAGCTGAACCTAAAGCACATAAATAGATCAGTGCCTCCAGACAGGGAGCAGGGTGTGGGCGGAGTGACACTTGTGGCTCTGCCCACACCACACCCCCAGTATGGAGGCACTGCTCTCTTTATGTGCTTTAGGCTTAGCTTGGCAGCAAGTGATCTCCCCCCCCCCCCCTTTCCTCCTACTCAATTGGATGGCTGCTCTCTGGTGCCCTGCAACAGTCAAGAGGGGGGGAGGAGAAAGGTAAGGTGGGATATCTGTGTATGTGAAGGGAGGGGAGCTATATTAATGGGAAGATCTGTGTGTGTATGAGTGTGTGTGTGTGGGGGTTTGTCTGTGTGAGAATGGGAGATCTTTGTGAGGGTGAGATCTTCGTGTGTGTGTGAAGGGATCTGAGTGAGGGGGGAGAGAGCTGCATACCTCCCAACTATCCCGCATTCAGCGGGACAGTCCTGTTTTTCTGGGACTGTCCCGCTGTCCCACCCACGGGCCGCAGTGTCCCGCGGTGGAGGGGAAGTTGGGGGAAGCATACACCGCTCTGCATAGCAGCATCTATTCACAGCATGGGGGGGGAAGCCCGGGGGCAGAGATGCTGGGCACGACCCTTAGTGATGTAAATGGGGGAATGCCATTAGGTCAAGCCCCCTTTAATATTAGACCATGCCCCCTTTTCAGGCACGCGGATGTCCCGCATCTACAGCTACAAATGTTGGGAGGTATGGAGCTGTGTGTGGGGATCTCAGTGAATGAGGAAAGCTGTGTGTGTGAGGCGGAGGCTGAGTTACTGCAGGAAGCTGTGTGTGTGTGAGGGGAGGCTGAGTGAGGGGGAGAGCTGTGTGTGGGTAGGGGGAGAGCTGTGAGGGGTGGGTTCCCAGTGAGGAGGAGATCTAAGAGAGGGGGGAGAGCTGTGTGTGTAGGGGGATATGTGTGAAGGGGAGATCTGAGTGAGGGGGAAAGCTGTGTGTGTGGGAGGGGGAGAGATCTAAGCATACCTCCCAACATGACCCTCTCCAGGAGGGACACAATGCTCTGTTCCTGGACTTCCCTGGTAATTTATGATTGGTGGCAGCTCCAGAGGTGGGGCTGCAGTATAGTCCAAAATTCAAATAGGGGAGTCACACCAACTGTCAGTGAGTCCCGGCCAGTGATGTTTGGCAGCGTGTGAAATGACAGTTGGTGTGACTCCCCTATTTGAAATTTTAACTGTCCTGCAGCCCCACCTCTTACCAGGGAAGTCCAGGACCAGAGCATTGTGTTCCTCCTGGAGAGGGTCATGTTGGGAGGTATGTCTAAGTGAGGGGGGGAAAGTTGTATGTGTGTGTGTGGAGGGAGATCTGGGTGAGGGGGAGAGCTATGGAGTCCCGAGGCAGTATTTTGCGTAGGACCCTGTGGGGTCTTAATCCGGCTCTGGGACTGAGTAGAAGGGAGGAGGAGGCAGTCTCCTCTCATCACCACTCCCAGCTTATCCTCTTTTTCACCTCTATTGGGGAATTACACCAATCACCCTGGCCCTTACGTCAGCCTGCCTGGTGAGGAGAGAACATGGCAGCTGTGTCCATGCTGCTGAGGGAAAGCCTGAGCCGGGTGCTGCTGCTGCTGCTGAGAGCCTGGGTCACGGCACCGATGACTGGGAGGAGCCTGAGGGGTGAGTCTGGTGAGGTCACGCCTGACTGCTCTGACGCCACATGGCAAGAAGGGGCACTAATGTTTATTTTTGTTTCCCTTTGTCATCACCTAGACTTTTGGTGCTATTCATGTTTACAGCCCATTTTACCAGGACCATCTAAACATATGGGCACACTGTGCCTTTGAGCAGTAGTGGGCTGGGCTGGGGGGCATCTGCATGGAGTGTGTGGCAACTTACTCTGAATTAAACACCATGAAAGTGTGCAGACAACATTCTCTACCTGCCTCCCAGCCTGCATCCACAGAGCCAAATTAAGGGGGGGAGGGGGGGGGACACAGGATGCATGTCCCTCTGGTCCCCCCTCTCTCAGGGGCCCCCATACTTTAAACACAGTGACAATGCAGATCAGGAGCTGCACTGTGAGCTAGAGAATAAGGAGGTGGATTCCGTAATCCTTTCTGTACATCAAGTTTTTTTTATGTTTAAAAACATTGATTTTGTTGAAAGTACCACTAAATCTAAAGATTTAATTTTATTGACTATTTCCATTTTTATTCCCGTGAATGGGCCCCACTGCATTGCTTTGCCCAGGGCCTACAATGCTGTTAGGATGGCCCTGTCTTTGATCACAGTTTTTAAGCTTAGAGCTCAGGCTTAGAGGGTTTACATGGGTAAACGCAAACAAAACGGGTCATGAACCAGATCATCAGCAGCATTACAAAGGCAGCAGGAATAAGCTGCAACTCAGCAATGGTTAGGGTGCACAATAATTATAGTGCTGGTTAATGACAGGCAAAAAAAAATTTGGCGAGGGTTGCTATTACTGACACACCACGAGAGGTCAAACCATTTAGTTCTGAGTGGACTGGTTGTGAGGGACAAGACTGAAATAGATTAGTTGGAGAAGGTATCATATTGAGGGATAAAGCCAATATCAATAAATAAGCAAACAGTCTCTTTAAAGTACCAGCAGAGAAACTAAGGGCCTGATTCAGACCCGCTCGCGAGCGCTGAGCGCTCGCAAGCGGGTCGATGGTGGCCCAGTGCGTATGCGAGACCCGGATGGGCAAGCCGTCGCTATGGGTTTCGCTACAAAGGGGGCGTGCTGTCGATGGTGAGTGACAGCACGCCCCCTTTGGTGGGCGTGCCGGGGGTGTGGCTGGCCAGACGGAGGCATTCCCATGGGAACACCTACCATCTGGGGTCGGCCCCGCTGACATCACAAGTGATGTCAGTGGGAGTGCTTTCTGCTCTGATAGAGCCAAAAGCACTCCAGGGCTTGCGGCAACGAGACCGTACCACAAGGGTCTCGCCGCAAGCCCGATGGTCGCGATGGTCTTGACCATCGCGACAATCTTCCTGGCCACTCGCTATAGCTGTGGGTGGTCACCCACAGCTATACGAGCGGCCAGGAGGTCGCTCTAAATCAGGAAGGGCAGCCCTGATTCAGAGTGAGCGCTCTGTCAGACCGTCCGGCTCTGACTCAGGGCCTAAATTCCAACATTGCTCATGAAAAGTTTGATATATGAATAAGGACCTCCTAAGGGCAGGCAGTTGACAGTGTATTGCCACCTGTCATTTCTGTTATCTGCAGCTGATATCCATATTTATCATCCAAAGTTTTTCAACTTGAAGCTGAAACCCTAGGACTGATATATATGTTGATGTTGTGGTCAGTAAGCTCGTTGATGTTGATCGATTTAGAACGATCTTAGGGCTTGATTCAGACCCGCTCTCTAGATGCGTTCACACGCAGCCAAAGCATGCAAATCCCGCGATCGCACGTCAAGGCATTAGCACGCCCATTAAGTCTTGGCGTGCGATTGCAGTGTGCATTTAGACGCCCACCAGCCTGCCACTTTCCCTTAGTGTTACACGTCATCTCCAGGAAGCGTATGCAACAATTGGTAACATTGAGTAACATCGGACCCATATGCAGCACTTGTGGCTGACCATACCCTACCGCAAGCACTGCGAGTGCTTCAGTGTGTAATTCAGCCATGTTGCGTGTATTATGACGCTGCATCTTAATTATGCACGCCTCTAAAATGGCATTAAGATGCTCAGGCACGCCTGCGTTCGCACCACCACACCCCCGTTTCCGTTGACCATCCCCAGTCACCACCCACAAACGGCTCTTCCTGTCACTCATTCTAGTGAGGTGTCTATGCGCTACGAGTGAACGCTTCCCAATCGCATGGACTAGTTCGCGCACGCGCAGTG
Source organism: Taudactylus pleione (assembly GCA_031769625.1). Taxonomy (NCBI): domain Eukaryota; kingdom Metazoa; phylum Chordata; class Amphibia; order Anura; family Myobatrachidae; genus Taudactylus; species Taudactylus pleione. The sequence goes on along the minus strand of JAUIMM010000350.1, from coordinate 4,441,902 downwards.
TCTTATACACATGCGCACATTGCAAACATCGGCAGGCTACGTGCGAACGCAGCTGAGCGAGTGGGTCTGAATCAGGTCCTTAAATCGATCTAAATTTACCTTTTCTAAATGTACCCCTTGGTAAATCCTCTCACCCCTTCATGCTCTCTATTTTTCAAGTCCCAACTTCCCCATGTCTTCTTAGCTTACGTTTCATTCTGCCCACCACTGACAGTAAATCAATACCGTGGCTTTAACTATCAGCATGAATGTGATGGCAGCACTGAACATTCCCAGCTCATGCTGCCGGACAGTACTATTGTGTGACAATTGCTAAGCAGGATAGAAATTCTTAGCTGTACACATGTTCTTTAAATTATCTGAATTGATGTGTTTTCCTTTTCACCTATTACAGAGTTTAAACAGCTAAGTGTTTACAGTGCGTCAACATATAATACACTATATTGGTGTTATATATTGGTGTTACTTAAAGGGATAATTAAGTCATGCAGCACTAGCCTTTATTTATACTGTGACTAAAGGATCATCTTGCTTGTTTATGTTCAGGCAGTTGGTTAATGGTTAGTGTTTTATCATGCATACTCCTATTCAGTAAGAAGCTGTGATTTGCAAACCTACATTTACTTAGAAATAGATCTTGCAATGGTCTCACAAGACAGAATGAGAATCCACGTGTTGGATGAATTGTCACACATAATAAAGTAGGGGCTTTCAATCGTCTGTTTAATTCCACCTCTGCACACTAATTGTAGCCTACATACTGAGCTTGGTACTCTGCAATCATTTACTCACCGCACACATGTCTGAGTCCTAATCCAGCCAATAAATAGTAAGAGAGGCAAACATAGGGGGACATGGTGTGCTGTTCATTGATTATTCATTCTTTGCAGCTAACACAGCGTGTAATGAATTTCGCCCTTTGTTCTTCAAACTTATATATAGGTATGAGAAAGTATTGGGTCTCTTATGGTCTGCTCTCTTGTTACATGTACAGTACATGGTTTTCATTAAATCAAATGAATTCTTTTGAAAGGAGAGCATTTTGTAAGGAATATGTTGTGTACTTTTTATATTTAAGTATTAACACACTATGCACAGTTGTTAGTACATTGCAACCATTATCAATATCAATGCTGAAATTTAAATGTACAATTAATTAAGTTTGGAAAATTTGATTTAATACAATCAAAAGCTTAGTGGTGAATGTTGCAATATGCTAATCTCTGTAAAAATGATGTCACCTAAAGAGAATATAATAAATGATTGAAGGGGAGATGGGGTATTTGTAAACATAGTCGCAAACGGAATTGGTATGTAATACCACCGGCTGCATGGCCGGCAGTTCGATTCCCGGCAGCGTCAGGCCGACAGTGGAACAGATCCCGGCAGCGGCACCCCAACAGCACTGGAAATCCTGATCGTCCCAAGGTAAGTATGAACTAACCTAACCTACCCCCCTAACCCTAACCCTCCCTTAGGGGTGCCTAACCCTAACCTCCCCCCCAAGTGCCTAACCCTAATCCCCCCTCTAAGTGCCTAAACCTAACCCCCCCCTTCCCCACTGCCTAAACCTAAGTCCCCCGTGGGTGCCTAACCCTAACCCTCCCTCCCCCTAGCCGAACTCTAACCTCCCGGGGGGGTGCCTAACCCTAAGTCCCCCTCGGGAGCCCTAAACCTAACCCTCACCCCCGCGGCTGTCAGCTCGCAGCGCCCAGCATCCCTTAGATCGAGATGCCGGGCGCCGCGTCGGTGAAATGAGCGGCGTCTACATCTAGACACTGGTCATTTCACCCTCGCCGGGATATGACAGTCGGGAAGCCGGCTGCCGGTATAATGTCAGCCGGCTTCCCAATTGCATCCCGTCCCAAACTTCTGATTTCTGGTTGAACACCCTAGTAGCTAAAGTTTCCAATAGTCACTAGAGACAACAACTTTGTGAAAATGCTGATTCATTTACTGAAATAGATGTTAAATCGAACCTGTTATAACTAAAATGCTAGTCACTGGCTATGCCTAAGCACAAGTAAACGGGTTACACAGATCATGCGATTTAATAACCATCATAATACAACTTGGGGGGGAGCACTTGTTCCTCCTTTTGGGCTACCTTCCAAAATGGGGCCCCTGACCACTTTACAAAAATTTATGGACTTTCTTGCAGGTGGTATTCATCATTTCCCATGTTACAGTATAGTGGGTGTTACAGTATTTCCATCATCTCCAGTCTCCATGTACTTCACATCTCTTGTGCCACTGGCCCTGTTTACCATAATTATTGTCACTGCAAGGTTCCCCTTTAAACTGCCACTCACCAACAGAAAGTTATCAAACGAGTTTTATAATATGTAACGTGTTTTAAAACCTGTTGAATATGATAAAATCCATTGTGTAAATGGGCCCCTAAGAACCTCACTGCTCTAACCAGACTAAATGGACAAACCACTGATCACCTCCCAAACCCCTTGCAACAGGCACTCCACCCACAAACAATTCCAGGCCCTCATCAGTCAACCCTGTGTGTACAAAATGCCATTTGGTAATACAGAAAATGGTGCCACTCCACCGATCGCCCAATGCCCATCAAAAACTGGCCCACAGACACATTAACTTTCTTTCCCACATTGTCTTTAGCTGACCCGGGCTCCAAACACCTCCACCATCTAAGGGAAACAATCTCTGATCATATCGCCACCTTTCTGACCCAATAATTGGACATACACTGGAGATTTACCTTGGCCACAAGCAACATATTAACAAACTTGCACTGACAGAAGTCAATACCCAAATATTTCAGGAATCAACAGATGGGGCCTCTCAAAGGAAGCTTCATTTGCAAACCATCCCAAAACAAACCCCATACATCCAGTCATCGCACACAATCCAGCCCTGGGAGAATCATCTTTAGTCAAAGTGTACATGACGCACCATCTACATGCCCTGGGTGGTCAAAGCCTAAGCCTGCACAATACCGATAGAGAGAAAGAGGTGGACAGAAAATATAGAACATTGCACATCCATATCAATGAGATAAGCGCTAAGCAAGGAAGGGGAAGTAAAAAGGGAGTAACCCAGTAAAAGTAAAAAGACTTCCATAACCACACAAGCACATCAGGGTGTTAGTAAATTCAACAGGGGGGAAATCCCTTGGAATATGATGAGCAGCCTAGTGCCAGCTCTGAAGGATGCTAGGCGATCAACGAACAATGACAACTCCCCAACTCCCTGATGTTATCGACAGTCAAGTCAGTTGCTGTATCCATGCCATGTGGAATGAATGCATATTGAAATCATCCACATCCAAACCAACCACACAAATGCAGGAATCTGGACCCAAATTGGAGTATGGACATGGGGATCAAGCCCCTGTTCACCAGTCAAGGGCCTTGAAACTTGTGCCATACCCTTAGATTCCTGCCTTCAAAAAAACAAACAGATGGAGGCATCTTGGTTGGTCAGGAGAGTGACCCAACATCCCCTTCCCAGTTGAGCCATATGAAATATGCTGATTTTTACAAAAGCATAGAGGGGCCTACTGGCACATTTTGGAAAAGAAAACCAGAGTTCACTTCTGATGGCAATTGGAAAAGGCCAGGCTAAAAAGGAGGACCTCGTATTTGTCCTCCGCTAATGCCCTCAGGAAAGCCAACAAGCTTAGCAGCAAATGTCAATAGAAATGTTAATAGGGAGTCAAAGATTCTGCAATGTAACATGGACCCTCATCCAGTCCCTCAGAGCCCTACCAATGAGAAAATCTTTTGACCAATCTACCTTCGTTGACAGCTTTGCAAAACAGGACCCTCACACTAAAATGTTACCCACTGTCACCTTAGATAGCCCTTATTAGACATCCATCAGAGAAAAATGATGTTTAGAATGTTTACAAAGTTTCTGCAAACAGGAATGGTAGGCCTTTTTTGATGGTGGGGCCGGTGACTTCTCCACAAATCTATATAATTCTATACAAAGAAGGGCAAGAGTGTACCCAGTCAAATTGTGACCAACCATCGACTACCATCGGATGCAATCGCAGCGCTTGAGGCAGACCATACCCTGTTGCAAGCACTGTGAGCACTGTAAAATCCAGCCAGGTGACATGTACAATGACGCTGCCTATAATTTATGCACGCCTCTGAAACGGAGTTGAGATGCTCAGGCACACCTGCGTTCGCACCTCCACTCCCCCGTTATTAATGGCCAGTCCCTGTCACCACCCACAAATGGCTTCTCCTGTCACTAACTCTGCTGGGCTGTCTATGCGAAGCGAGCGAACGCTTCCCAATCTCTCGCATTGGTTCACGCACTGCGATGCATACACATGCACAGAATGTGAAAATCGGCCAGCTACAAGCGAATGCATCCTAGCGAGCGGGTCTGAATCAGGTCTTTAGTTCCAAGCAGCAAAGAACAGGCAGACAATCAGCCTGATAGTAAGGAGGGAGGATGTCTGATGCTGATTAATCACCTGATCCACCCCAGATTGTCACACCAGAACACCACCACCTTATTGCACAAATACTCACCTCACAATCTCACTGTGACAATGATGGGGAATAGAGCAAATACCAGCAGGTTCTTAATGAGCCCTTTCCAGCACAATGCCTCGGACCATGCTACCGACCAGCCCTGCCCTCCAAGTATGCCCCAAAGCCCAGGAAGCCACACACATTTGTAAACATCTTGCAGCTGAGCTCAGAACTGTACTTAGCTATTAGTGATTTCATGCTCATCCATTTTTGGGCTTCCTCACTGAGCTTGCTTTGCTGGTTGTAGTCAGTTAGTTCCTGTCTGCCCTAGTGGACACTTGAATACCTGATCACTATTTCTACTGCATCCAGCTATTTGTGCCATTCAGTATATCTGTTCAGCATTGTTACTGCATCCAGCTACTTGTGATATGATATCCAGAATACCTGCTCACTATTGCTACAGCATTCAGCTACTTGCACCATTCAGAATACTCCCACATATCCCCATGGGCCACTCACTAATTTTAAAGTGGCCCATCTATGGTGATCTTGTCGTTTCCTCTTAACCTCCAGCTCACTAGACATCAAAGACATCACTGCCACTGGTGGAAGTGGAAGACTCTGAAGACACAATACCCTAGCCAGACCAGGCTTGCCTTACCAGTGTCCTCAAGTGTCTTGTTGCACCTGTGCCAGCACACACATCTAGACCTGCACTATGACCAGTGGACACTAGACTAGAAGGCCCAACACCACTAAGGACCTGCAGACCTGGAGAGAGGAAAACATCAGCAGCAGACTCATTATGGGATATGGAAACCTTGGAGGGCAACATTACCACATTATCAAATAAAGACCCTGCAATGATCCCCACTTCTAGGGTAAGGAACCCCACAGAGGAAGGAGAGCCCCCAATGAATGTAGTTCAGACTGTAAAGCCAGGACAGTAGCAGTCTCCACAGACTGGGTAGGGTGAATCAATGCTGACAGACCAGTAAATGTTGTAAAGTCAATTCTGTACATGCACTAGTGAAATCAATGTGCCACAGAACACAGGAGCATATGATCATAAAATAGGGAACAATGGGGTCCTGTGCATAGCAGAAACCAGTAGCAGAGTGTGCCAGACTGCTCTAGTCACACATATAATAGTAAGACCTGCAGTGTGAGGTTTTCCTAATCTAATGCAGAAAATAAGATTTTTGTTATTCATAGGGGGGTATTCAATTTGGAGCGAAAAGTCCGGACTTCTCGCATGCCAGACTTTTCGCTACACAACGGAGGTTTGGCAGGGGATAAAGTATGGGGCACGTGCCCGCTTATCCCCGTATTCAAATCCAGAAGCTACGGAATCGGGACCCGGCGGAAAGGTAAGTATGGAAAAATCAGGGAATTTTCGGGAACTGTTCCTGGCACCCCCCTAAATATGTCTAGACATGGGGGATCACTATGGGTACCCCCATTTTTGCCTGCTGAAGGAAGTCGGGGCATGTAATAACCACGGCAGGTGCATAAATGCGTCTTAAGAAGAAGGGGTGAAGAATAGTATTTCCATCAAATTTGGGGTACATGAAAATGGGTGCAAACATATTTCTAAGTCCCTAAAGTGCATTTTTAAAAATTTTCAAAAATGCACCTGCCGCTACTACCCGCAATGAAGAAAACACCTGCCGCATACTTGGGAACTCCTCTGGATCTATTTCGCTACTTTAGGATTTTGTCCCAAAATTCAAGTAAATTGTTTGGGGTGTCCCGATTTTTTTTTTAAAACTTTTATTGACACACATTAATTTAGGGGCCATTCCCAGGGGTGCAGGCTATTTTTTTTTAAGCCTGCACCCCTAAACCCAAATTCTGCACCTTTTATCACCACCTATTGTGTGGAGAAAAGTTATCCCCGTTTTTTTACACCGGCGAAAAGTCTTTGAAATTGAATACGGGAATAATTAAAACAAGCGAAAATTATGTCATTGGCGATAAATTATTGCCGAAAACGGGTTTTTACCTCAAATTGAATACTGCCCTTAGAGTTACATCTAATTGTAAGAATGAGACTTTTTTATGTTGCAAAACTGCTTTTTCTCTGTTGTATGTGCAGTTTGTAAACTGTAAGATTTACTAAAGGTCAAACTACCTGATTTCAAATTGCAAGTTCTGAAAATGCTATTCTGACTTTTACACAAGTAAAGAATACAAATCATGCAATGTATCAAGCTGCAGTTTGCAATATTCCATGTTAAACAGTCAGAAATCAGAGCAGAAAAAAAGAAAATGAATATTTTTTAGTGAATCTACATAGACTAATTAAAATGCTGGGTGCAACAATTATTTGTATGTTACAAAAGCAATATCCATTTATTTTTTTAATAAGGAGCCAATATGTGAAAAGAGCCTATTACAGACTCCAAATGCATTAGCAGGAACATTTGTGGAGTTACGCTGTAATCCTAAAACACCTGTGTACTTTATATGGCAATGTCCTCAGCTGAACCATTAGCACAGACTGAAATATATATTGGGTGGCCACTCATACTAACAGGACTCTGCTTAGAGGTGTGAGGACACCATTCTTCTGTCCCACCTGCTCCTTATTGGATGTCCATGATACTGGGATTTATGCCTTGTGGTTCAGGAACTTGATGAGAAGGTGTGTGAGTTGTGAAGGCATGGCATTGCTCACTGACTACTTCCTACATGGTTTTACCACTAAATGATTACAGATATTTATGGGACAATATAATTTCCATCATTTCATAGAGAAGCAGTTTTAAAGGCTAATATTTGATACAGGCACAAATCCCGAGTGTACTGCTTACCGTAGAGGTGGGGCCAGTACAGAACCTGCACTTGGACCCTCTCCTCTCTTAAACGGCCCCTGCCCCAAGATCTTACTGTTCTCAACTAAGCTTGCCAATTCCTTCCCTCCTCTGTTCTACCTCTCCAGAAGTAATAAGTAGTCTGTATGTAAAGCCATTTTCAAATGGCTGTGCAGAGTGTGGGAAGTTTGTGGCTTTGTATGCGACAAAGAGACAGTTGATGCACATTTGCTTATGTTTGGCTGTGAAAAGGATGTGCCTAGTTTAAAGATAAGACAGATGTTCTTACAGTATTGTACTAAAAAAGTTTTGAAAAGTTTCAAATGTATTAAGAGAAGTGCTAATACATTTTTGTGCCAGATAGTTTTTTGTTTCCATTTTGTGTACTAACAATAATACATTATTACAAGCTGTACAAAACACTAACTACAAAATAACATCTGGGTTCTATATATTGAGTAGCCGCGATTGCGGCCTAAATAGTTAGCACAATTTGTATTTATACATAAACTGCAATTTTAACCGTATACAAAATGACAACAATATTAAGATGTGTGCCATCCGGTAATAATAATATACGTGCCTGGGTTAATTAATGGCATTCTTCACATATACTTTCACTTTCGCCCATGTTTTTAACTATAAATGTTATTTGCAAAAACACATTGAAAAACTGTCTAATTTAGTCTTATTTATGTAGGATATCTACAGTACATTAAAATTAGATTAAATGGAGTAAAAGGTGCAAAGTTTATTGTATAAAGTAAGTGGTAGCTATCAGTTTATATTATGCCAATATAATGTTATATATATATAAATTTTAAAGTTTCATTTATTTGTAACCATGCAGGTATTTTAACTCATCCAGAACCATTTATAAATGTGGTATTGTATGGTTAGGATGAAGCATTGTATAAAGATGATAATCAGCCTAATATAATTACTTACAGTGACAATGAGAGCCTGTGATGTGTACCTTTTATGCCTGAGAAAGAGTCAGCCTGCATTACTATCAGGCAGATCTCAGCAGTGGGATGGTGTTGAACTATTAAGTATTTTTAGACAATGAACCCTTTCAGCTGTATTGTCCCGATCACATACTTTTTTACACCTATATTTAGCTTTACATTTTCAAGGGTAAGCATTTTTGAAGCAAGCACATTACACAGCCAGGATGTTCAACGTAACAAAGGGCCTGATTCATCACGAATCGCTATTGCGATAACAGCTGCTATTAGGCATGCAGGTCTGCTGCGAAAATATGCTAACGAATGCAATTGCAAAGCTGTTGCACATCCAACATAGAGACGCCCACTACCGTTATTTCACATCCGTAATACCCTACAGTCCTGCGTATACATCGGGAACATCGAGTAACATCGGCCCCTCACACACAATTACAACAGATCTGACTTTACTCAGAAATTGCTAACCTCATCACATGCAGTGAGTACTCAAGCTGCGTATGCCGTCGCAGTGGCTAATTTTAAGCACGCCCATGCAATGGCTTTCAAATGGACAGGCATGCCTGTGTTTCTCCAACCACTCCCCCGTCACCACCCCCAAACGCTGACATCCCTTCCTTCGGTCTGCGTAAGTGGTCGCAGTGTGACTGCATTGCTAACTCACGCACAAGCACTGCTGTGCGTACGCAGTAGGCACCATCGGCCGATCTGCGTACGCTGTTGCATTTGCGATCCATTATGAATGAAGTCCAAAGTGTATCAAGGTACACAAGCAATGGAAATATTAATATCACAGTATTTTATTTAGTTCTGCATAACACAGTAAGTAATCCTTGATAGCGCTTCGTAGAGACTCTATAACCAAGGATTAAAATCTGACAATATTTTAAACAAGTATCTTTTTGTAAGTGAGATAAAAAAATGTCGTTCTTCAAATCAAATACCTGTATTTGTCAATGTGCGACATAAATATGTAAAAATTAAAAGCTTATATTGCTGATAAGGGCTGTAGTTACTTTATGTAGAGAACTACTGCACATATGCAACTTAAGTAAATTATGTGTCAAATTAAAAGAAAAGTTGCAAATATAAGTCCAGCTGTTCACAAAAATGTATCCAAAGTTTAAATTTTAAGTAAATTGTACCTGTAGTTCTTCACAGTCCTGAGCAGGGCCGGCTCGAGGTAGAGCGCACCCCTCCCAGCCATTTCCGATTCAGCGGGACAGTAACGTTTTTCGGGCACTGCCCCGCTGTTTCACCCGGGGTACGAGCGCTGGGCTGGGCACCTCCACCGCCGCACCTGTGCGGCGAGGCCGGCCTCGGAAAAGAAGAATGGATGCATCCATTCAGTGCAGGGATAGAGCTGGGGCAGCCCAGCTACTGACGTAGTGCTGGGCTCGCCCCCAGCCTGATGTTAAATGGATGGCGTGCTATGCGGGTACGCCCCAAATAGTGTCATTTAGGGGGCGTGGCCTATGGTAATTAGACCACGACCCTTTTCAGTCACTTGCAGCTTCACCGCGCGCTAGGTTTGGGGTGTTCGTGTCCCTCGCTGCACAGGCCGTGGCTCATGCTGGAGCCGGCCCTGCTCCTGAGTGTCCTATTCAAGTGATCTGTATTTCTCTGTGTGCTGTATTCATCTCACTCCTGTGTGTTGAGTTTCAGAATTCTAAACAAACACATCTGTGTGCCTCTGTGTATTATTGCAGTGCCTCTGTGTATTGCTCTCCAGTGTTCCAAGTTGCACCATTCTCTGCTGTGCTCCGGAGTATTAATCAAACACTTGTGTATCATACTTCTACATTCCTAAATGTTCCATATTGCTGTGTTCTTTGACTAGTGTGTAGTGATTCAATACTCAGAGTCTTCTGTTAAGTGTCCTAGGCTGTAGCTCATATCTCTTCACTGTCTCTCTTCCAATTCCCATGAGCAGTAGCACTGTGTGTGAGGCAGAAGCGGATTTCTCCAGAGCCAGTGGCAAGGACTGACAGGTGCTTCAGCCTATGGCAATGCACCTGTTGGCAGTGTGCGCCAGCCTGTGCAGCATCATCGTCAGATTGACTGAGTGAGTCACATGCTGACGCTGCACATGCCCTGGCACCTGACCCATCAGTGTGCAGGCAGAAGTTGCTGCTGAGTGTAGTGAGCACGGACGTGTCCGGGTGGCTATCCAGAAGAAGTTGGATGTGGCCTTTAGTTTTGTGTTCACCCCAACCACGTCCTATGTGGCATGGCCACGGGACTGATGGACCACGATCACCTGCTGACTGGGCCTGTCACCTGTCCTCCCTGTGTCAGTGTGTCCTCCCTGCATGGCTGGCTGTGCAGCTTAATCGAATCCTCCTCCAACAAGCTCCTTCTTTGGCAAGTTGGCAACTTCTTCAAGAAGAGTCAAGTGACTGTGAGAGTCACTCCTGAATCCTGACCTGATCTGATCCATCCATCCATTCCTTCCTGGGGAATCCCGGCCCTGCAGACAGCCAGGTAGTAGATAAGACCCCATACCATTAATGTGATTCAAATGACAAATTATGAAAAACTGCCACACACTATCTCTGCCAGTGCCAGCCTGATTATATATGGCATTGGTTAATGTTATAATTATAAGTCTGTACATACAATCTTTTGTGCATTGGATGATGTTGGGCGTATTGCAGAACTCACTGTGCTGGGCTGGCTGCACCAGTCATATTTATATAATTATAATGCCCAAATGATCCTAATATACTGGTTCTGGGTCTCTGGATATATTTTAATGAAGCACATTGTACAGTATGTTGCAGTCTGGATCAATAGCCATAGGATCATACTGTACACTGGATATACTGCACTTTGGATCCATCATTCCATAGGGTAATTTGTACTGCCAGTATATTACCCTTCAGTGTGTATCCTCCAGAGTGCAGTGGAGGATACATAGCTAGGGTAATATACTGACAGACAGTGTTAATTATGGATCCAAAGTGCAGTATATCCAGTGTGTGATCCTATGGATGCAGACTGCAGCATACAATGTATAATACTGGATATACTGTCTCTGGATCAATAGAGCAATGCATTGGGTATAATACACACAGGAGTGGATATATGGCTGCACCTAGTTTAATGCCCATGTGATCCATAGGGTAACATACTAGGTATACACTGCACATTGTATACGACGCACTGGATCCATAGTGTAATGTACTAGGTATAGCTACAAGTTGCATACTGTAGCAACTATGCTGGTGAAATTCTATTATGAAGTAAGGTGTTTGAGGGGTGTGTAGGCTGTTAGGCTTGGTTTGTTGCACTGGCGTAACTAACATAGGTGCAGGGGGTTTGGCTGCTATGGGGCCAGGACCAACCCAGGGCCCAGCCCTCTCCCTGCACCTATGGGCCAGGCCAGCCGCTGCCGTGGTCACATCCCCCAGCAGTGTGCTGCGCAAGACAGGCAAATCTGCCCTCCCGGCCGGCTCCGCTTCTCCTCATTGACTGATACGAGCATCAGTCAGTGAGGAGAGATGGAGCTGGCCAGGAAAGTAGCTGTGTCTGCCTTGCACAGCACACTGCTGGAGAACGCGACCATCAGTGGTAAGTCAGGGAAAGAGGAGAGAGGAGAGTGAAGGGGGAGTGTGGAGGCGGTATTAAAGGATCATTATATCCCCTTTATTTCCTTATACTGTTCCTTGTTCTATAAATCTTTCCCTGTTAGTGCTTTCACCACATGAAACAATATAAAACACCCACAGAGTTCTCTGTATAATATTAGATTATCAAAATACGATTTACACAGTACGAACTACAAATAAGTACACAATTACACATATAAAATACAGTTTATATATATATATATATCCTAATGGTTCAATGTAATAATACTTATTGTCCTTGAGATTACAGGCCTGTCTTGAACCTCTCCATTCAGGAGTCTTCAACATGTGTCCAGCCTCAGTCCATTCACATATTTGGCAGAGCAGAGAAAGGAGGGGGGAGAGATAGAGGGGGAAGTTGTAAGACAAGAATTCTCCTATAACAAGTCCCACTGATGGCAGTTGCCTGTTCTTAACCACTTAACTGACGATTTAAAAAAAAAAAACGCTCCAAAATTGTCGTTTTTTTTTTTCATGAGTGAATTAGATGAGGAACATCCATTTTAACTTATCTAAAATTTTACATCCAGTACAGATAAAGAACTGCCTGGTGTGGACAGAAAATTACGTCTATGCCAGGCAAGTGGTTAACAGACAAACTGACATACAGTATATATATTATGTATATGTCATAATTTTAGAGTGTGTATATATATCTGATCAAACAAGGTGGATTATGACAATGCACTTTTTACAGTCCTGAGTAAGAAGTAATGAAAAGGTTGAGTAGCAGCATTTCTCTCCTACGACTTAGTTAGATGGAAAAAAAACTTTATTTTTTGTGTTTATGCGCATTTATACAAGGATAAAATAATCAGCAGGCTCTTTCCTAAATATTTGAAAGTTGTTTCTTTGATGTCATCTTCTTCGCCAAATGAGGTGGGGGGCACTTTTGGGGTGTAGTCATCTTTGGACATCTGGTTTGGAACATCTGTGTCTCGGTCCTTCCAATCTGTGTTCCGTCCGATCATCTTAGGGTCCATGCAGTCATCTGCCTGAAATATCGTCTGTGTACAACTGGGCCTCATCAGCATCTAAGTAAGAAGTAAGGAAATATCCGTACTTTTGAATGTCCCCATCTTTCCTACCAACTCTGACGTCTTCTCTTTCATCCGATCCACTTGCAGCCTTTAGATATCCTGTTGTTGACTTGATTTCCCTATATGGAAAAAAAACAGACGTTCTCCTCGGGATTTCTCCCTCAGAGTATTAGTTATCCCTCCCCACCCTCTATGATTTTTTATTTTTTCTGCTCCATACTGGAGTTTTCGAAAATCACATAGAAAATGAATATTTGCAAGTGTTACAGACTAAACTTGTTTCCTCCACTAGGTGGCATACAGATTCCTACAATGCCTTTGCTTTTCAATTTTTTTCTCATAACCAATCAAAATCTCCAAAATATTCCTAATCTGGGAAGTCCTAAATTTTCATCTTTCAAATACCCTGCTTTTTCTCCTGTCAATAATCTGTGTAATTGGCAAGGAGAATCAGAGAAGTCTTGGGCTCTTTGATCCACTTTGGCCTGCTTTTCGATGTACTGTGAAAATAGAAAGAAATGTTAGTATACATAATGCAGGTATCTGAATGTGTAACTTCTTCCTATCCATTTTCAAACACACAAATAGGTGTACCCAATAAATTTACTAATAAGACCATTTTTAAACAACCTGCTCTCATTGGCCTGTAGGAGAGAGAAGAAAAAAATAAAGATATGAATATACATAACACAACTGTCAATTTTTCTTTAATTTCATCATTTCATTCAAAAACTTTTTTACAAATTGTTATATAAAGGAAAAAAAATTGTCCAAAAAAAAAAATAAAAATATTTCCTTGGGTTTTTTTTTCAATAAGGTGTGTAAACTCTATTGAGTAGAAACAGCACATATGGTTTTCACCTGATCAATATGTACCCAGAATATCTTGTGCCTCCTTTCAGATTCTTCTTTAGTTGTCAGTGGTCTTTGTACTTTTAGCATAGTATCACCCATGACTTCAAGAACTTGATATGGCCCTTCCCAGTTTGCATCCCAAGGACCTGCTTTATGGAAAACTTTAACGATTACTAAATCACCTACAGAGGGCATAGGTGTCTCCCCCTGTAGATAAGGTTTATGCAGCCACATAGCTGCATAAGGCAACAGTCCCTTGAGATTATCTTGCACCTGTTGCAGGAACATATCTCTTGCGACAGCATCTTTAATGGGATTTGACAATTGTGGCTCATTAAGGAAACAAAGTGGCATTTTGTGACCTATCATGAGCTTAAACGGAGTGATCCCTGTGGTGGATGCTTCCGTATTCCTAATACCCATGTATATTGCAGGTAAGGCTGTTACCCAAGAAGAGCCCTTCTGTAACAGTACCTTGGCTAACCGGCCTTGATGGTCCGATTCATTCGTTCCACAATCCCTGCCGACTGGAAGCGTTGCTTTATGTCCAGAAGTTCACAAAGGGCTTCATGACCTTGCCAGTGAAATGGGTCCCTCGATCAGATTCTATGATCCTAGGGATACCCCAGCATGAAAAAATCTGTTCCCATAGAAGCCGTGCTGTAGTGGCTTCTAGGAATGGCTTCTGCCCACTTTGAGAACATGTCAACTACTACCAAGGCATAGCGACAATTCTGGCTATCAGCTGGTAGTGATCCTATGAAGTCTATTTGTAAGGTTGACCAGGGCCCCTCTGCAGGAAGCACATGCTGTAACACTAGCTTAAGAGCTGGTGCCCGAGGGTTGATTTGGGCACCCGCCAAACACTGTTGGGTGACATTTTCTACTGTTTTGAACATTCCTGACCAATATAATTTGCTCTTTAAAAGAGAGAAAAGTTTATACCGGCCAGGATGTCCAAGGAGCGGATAATTGAGCCTTGTCAGTTCCACTTGAAGATGTGAGGGTACTGCAGGGATAGGTTCTAATCCTTCTCCTGGTGAGTGGCACAGTATACCCTGTCTTGTGGTGAAATTCTGTGAGTCATAAGAACAGTCTTTTGCCTGTTCCTCTTCAAATGACACCGTTTCTTCAAGAACTTTTCTACGTACTGCCACCTGCACTGAGGGCAAAGTTTCAGCGTCTGGATCCCGAAAGATCCCATATATTGCTGCCATTTTTGCCGCTTCATCTGCTGCATTGTTGCCCAAGATCAGGGGATTGCTCCATTTTTGGTGTGCAGTCACTTTGATAATTGCTGTATCATCAGGATGTATCTTACCCAATTCCCAAAGTTCTACAAGAACTGAAACGTGCACCAGAGGTTTATTCTGGCTGTCCACTAACCAACGCCTCCGCCATGTCTCCAGGTGCAGAGTAAGGGACTGAACCACATATGCACTGTTGCTATATATAGTACGTGGTCCTGGAGGTTGAAGAAGTAGTGCTTCCTTTACTGCCTCCAAATCAGCCCTTTGTGCTGACAGGTGGTCTGGTAGTCTAACAAGACTCTGAACTCCTGTAGTCTCATCTGACTGCATAACCTGTCACATATGACCCATCAGTGTGTGACCGGAACCCATAAACATAGATGACTCTGTCATCTGGATGTGTGGTCTGTCTGAAAAGGTGGGTAAGTTCAATGAATGGAATTTGTCCACAGTCGTGTTCTGTTCCTGCTGTGTTTAGCAGTTGAGACAAAACATATTTGGCTTTGTGGCTTATGGTGAGGTTACGTCCACTCACTTCCATTATCCATCTCCCAAACCTCTGCTGAGAGACTCCAGGGAGTGTGTCCTGAAGTAGAAAGGTCAATGGAGAGTGAGGGGTCTGCACCACCAGTGGTCTGAAACCTACAATATGTTTGTCACTTTGACAGCATAATGGATTGCAGCCAGTTGTTTAGCACATTCATCAAAACCTCTTTCTACTGGAGAAAGAAGCCTGGAGAAATGCCTAGTGGTGTACTCACAGATCCTACTTGTTGTAGCAGGACCACTGATATAGACTCTGGGCCAGCATGGGCCTGAGAAGCCATTTCACCTTCTGGGTGTAGAGTGGCTAGCACTGGGGCAGAGGAAAGATTTATTTTCAGGGTAGAAAATTCCACTTCCTGTGCTTCTGTCCATTCTTTTAATGAAGGTTCTTCACCTCTTAGCAGTTCATAAATGGGATTCGCTTTTGTTGCAAAATCCTCTATAAACTCCCTCATGAAGTTTGCAACCAGTTTTGTAGAGAGCCAGGCCTGGGAAACTTGTCCATTGCTTCAATACGGGCAGCAATTATACATTTTGTTCCATGAGAAATATTCACCCCATTGAATATGACCTCTGACCTAGCCAGGTTTGCCTTATGAGGGCTGAATTTGAGCCCTGCATGAAAAAGGAGGCATAACAATTGCTGTAGAAGAGTTAAGTGGGTTTCTGTATGGAGGAGTAAATCATCCACATATTGCAACAGGCAATCTGGTCGTGAAAACACACTCAGCACTTTTGCTAGTGGTTGCTGAAAATATCTGTGACTACTGTTTAATCCTTGGGGAAATACACAAAACATGTATTGTGTAACTTGCTCAGTGAATGAAAATTTGTAACGGAAGTCTTCTGTCAATGATATCGAGAAAAAAATCATTGGCTACATTAATGGTAGAGAATACTTGGCTTCTGCCAGTTGTTCTTGCCATTGTGTCTGGTGTTTCTGCAACTACTTGTGCCAACATCGGGGTGTACCTATTCAAAACTCTGAGATCAATGGTAAGTCTCCAGGTATTTGTCTCTTTCTTTGTAACAGGCCATAGAGGATTATTGCACTTGGAATTCCCCTTTATGATCACCCCCCTTGACTCTAAATCAGACACAGCATCTATAAGTGATTCCATGGCTTCAGGGTGAAAACGATATTAATGTTGAGGTGGTGGATCTGGACCTTGTATGTCCACTTGGACATCAACCATTTTTCCACAGTAATTTTTTCCTTGGGCCCATAGTTCTGGGTATTGGTATACAATTGGTTCAAGGTCTCTATTGTGAGAGATCTCTGGCCATTTGTTTACTACCATATTAGCAGTGTCATCAATAGCATTTATGGGTGATCCTAGGTAATGTTGCTTTATCACACAGACCTTTGAGTTTCTTGGGCCTCTCCACAACATGCAATTTACTAAATATAAGATCCACCCATTCTGTGTAATTATATTAGTTCCAATGATGTTATCAGAACCAGAGTAATACCACATTGGGATTTTTAATGTGAGGCCATTGCTGATTTCTAAAGTGACTTAATCAATTCTATGGGCTCTCACCCCCCTTGGTGATCAAATCCAATCACCACACACTGAGAGCTGTCTGGCTGTAGATGATGTGCAACATTGGTGATTGAAATTTCTTCTCCAGTGTCAAACATGAAATTCAATACATTGTTTTTTTACGCTGTCCATTATATGGGGTCTCCCTGAGGAATACAATATGAGATCACATATTGGAGTCTGATCCTTAGGGACCCCTAACCGTCAATCTAGTTGCACCAGACTTCCAGTAGGGACATCTGTTGTTCAAACTGCTATCACTGCCTTTTGTACTGTGCAGTTGTTCACATTCTCTAGGCGTTTCTGTGTTTGTTTTGTAGAGGTCCCAATGTATTTGGCTGCACATAGGTCGTTTCTTATCCTTGTCCTGTGTGTGTACCCACCAGTGCAATACATTTTTGTATCTGGTCTATGGGCGGCATCTGTGTTTGAGTATGTGGGTTAACATAAGTTGGGTCTTCTACCTGTCTGTTACAATAAGGCTTCTTTTTGAAGCCATTATTATTGCCCAGGTTGTTTACATACTCTCTATGTGTCCCTTGTGGACAATTACGTTGTATGTATGTCCGTAATTTAAACATGCATGGCAATGAACCTTACCCCACTTCTCCTGTGGTGGAGCTATAGGAGTAAGAAGTGTTTGCCTGTATGTGTTACCATAAGTTGTGTATCGGCCATCTTGTGGTCTGCCGTTTACCACAACATGGTCCCTGATTTTCAGTGATCTTTGTTTTTCATTAAGTGAATTGCTGTGTTAATGTACGTAAATCAGCAGAAAGTCTCTCTTCTTTATCATGAAATTTTCAATTTTTGGGAGTAATATTCCCAGTGGTGGCATACCTCTGGTTAAGGTGAGTGGGTAACCATAATTTTAACAACTCCATGCGATATTCTGGGGCAATGTTAAATGTTTTGCAATGTCTCTCAAAAATATCACAAGAGGTAAAGGGGTCTATGCTGGGGTCATACCTTGGGATTTCCTTACAAATTTTTAACAGGAATTGCATCTTCTAATCCTATAATTTCTATAGGAAGCGTGCAATCCAGTTCCATTACTGTGGCCTGTTTGGAGAATAGGAGCAGACTGTACTGTTTCCCATTCATTGCTGAATCCAAAAACAGGGTCATCAACATGTGAATGAACATTAGATCCACTCCCATTGGGTGATGAGGAATAATTTAATGTATGTGCTACAGGGTACCTGGGGTCATTCACTGGGGGTTTTACACCCTCAGGGGTAAGTATGGGCACAGTATATCGCATGCTTACCATCTCACCACTGCAATTTTCAGTTACACAAACTTGTTTTCTAGACACCATATTAGATAAATCATTTATAGTTTTGTGCAAATTTGTTATCATTTGGGTTTTGTTGGTTAAATTATTCTTTATTGCTAGGGTACACACCTTTTTCACATTTTCCACACAGCACTGGCAATGAGAATTTGCATCATTTATCTTTTTCTTATTAGCCAACATCTCAGCATGTTCTTGTCTCCAGATTGTATTCTCAAATGCATGTACCAGTTTGGTTAACATATGAAAACATTTGTGATTTTTTATTTAATACACTGCGCTTATTTATACATAAAGTATCATGTGTAAAAGCCTGATTTAACAGTGTGGCCCATAACATCTCAGCTGAGGTGTATTTGTTGGGAATTACAGTGTTAAATGTACTGTTTTTGCACAATTTCCCAATAGTAAAAAAATTCATACTCACCTGTTCCTTTGTAGAACTCATTGTCTGTCTGTGATCTGCGTTATATCTCACTGGTGGTAAATCTGACCCCCTTAAGTCACCAAGACTTAACTTGCTGCATCCAGAAATCCTCTAGCAGGACTCTACTTCAATACAGCAAAATTTCAAAAAGCAAAACTGCATTCCAGTCCTCAGCATAAGACAATCTGCTCCTTGATATCTCTTCAAATTTGGGAAGACAAAGAAATAAACAAGTATTCAAGGAACTATTCATTTTTCTAGGTTCGCTGTAATTAATTGTATTTTTTGTCTAGTATTCAGGTAAAAGCTTGTTAATTGTCCAAATTTCTAGAAAAGACTTGCAGTAGTAACACACTAGTAACACTTCCTTCTATGTACTTGTTACCTGTCCCTGGCTTTTCTACCAAATATTTGACCTACAGATTTACCCTGATTCACCGTTGTATCCTAGTATAAAATTACAAAACAGTAGGGCCAGGGCTCGCCAATATTAAAGGATCGTTATATCCCCTTTATTTCCTTATACTGTTCCTTGTTTTATAAATATTTCCCCACTTAGTGCTTTCACCACATGAAACAACATAATACACCCACAGAGTTCTCTGTATAATATTAGTTTATCAAAATACGATTTACACAGTACGAAATACAAATATCGACACAATTACACATATAAAATACAGATTAAAATGTAATAATAATGATACTTATTGTCCTTGGTATTGTGTAACCTGACACAGGAAATGGGGGTTGTAAGTTCTGCATGTGTGTGTGAGAGAAATAGTCTTTACTGGGTCTGCAGTTGGCAAAGCAGAGAAAGGAGGGGGAGAGATAGAGGGGAAAGTTGTAACACAGGGGGTGGTGGGAAGCTAGGGGGGCCCCTGAAAATTTTGCTAAGGGCCCCCCTAGGACTAGTTACGCTCCTGGCTTGTTGTGCAAAAAGTTTACCTGATTATTTCATAATTTCTGTCCTGGCAGTCACAAACTGGTGCCATTGCATAAAGCACTGTAAACCATGTGTGTAATTGTAATGGTTTGCTTTGAGGTCATTTTGGCACCGGGTGCTTAATAAGAATTGCATCCAACATAGCCACGACCTCCTGGAATTGGCCATGCACTCCCCCATCCCGTCCCATATTTTGCCAGAACAAAGGTGGCAACCCTATCTGTAAGTGACCCAAACCTCCTTGTGGCCCTGTTATATTCTGTGCCTCTGGGAAAGCAGTGTGAAACCAGTACTGACTATACTAATGCTCCACCATCCAGTACCATTCTGACAGTATCTACAATAGAGAAGGCTAGTAAGACGGCCCCATGTCCAGTTATGCCTCTTAGGAAGAATATCTATTGCTGCTGTCTGTAGGCTACTGGAAGGATATATTTTGAATGATGTGAAATTATTAGAAGAAATCTTTGACTGCTTGCTATTAAAGCAGAGGTTTCCAAACTCGGTCCTCAGGGCACCCTAAAAGTCCAGGTTTTAAGGATATCAGTGTTTGACCACAGGTGACTCAATTAGTACTGTACCTCAGTCAGTTTGTTTTAATCTGTGCTCAACCATGGATATCTCTAAAACCTGAACTGTTGGGGTGCCTTGAGGACCGTGTTTGGGGACCTCTGTATCAGAGCATTCTGAAGGTAAGAAACACAGAGACTGATTTTTACAATAATTTAATTTAAATAAAAACTCTCTCAAACCTCTCATTTACCTTTTCATTGGATTCCTAAATATACAGGGACTCTAATTTCTTCTCATCTGAATTAGTCCAAAAGCTTTAAAAGTAAAAAGCATAAACTCCCTATCAGATACATTCTTCGCATAGACCCTTCCTATTACTACAGTATATGAACTTATCTAGTTACCACTTTCCTGATATAGGGGTCTGTTTGCTAAGCAGTGTTAGGAGACAGAGTGAAAAGTGATAAGGTACCAGCCAATCAACTATCTTCTCACAGGCTGTGTTTGAAAAATTACAGTAGGGAGCTGATTGGCTGGCACCTTATCACTTTCTTATCACTTTTCACTCTGTATCCTAACACTGCTTAGTAAATAGACCTCATAGTCACTTCTGATGGAACCAATTAGAAACGGCCACCATGCAGCTGCTGGAAGGTAATATCCCAGCAGCTGCCAGTCTTAGAGGGACCTCACAACCCCTCTCCATCCTTGTATTATCCCCCAGTGTCTGTCCTGCAGCTGATCACTGCTGATCGGGTAGCCCAGTGACACCCCCCACTCAGCAACTGCAGAGAGGAGAAACCGCCAGGGAAATATAAATCAAACAGCCCTCAGCCCCCCAGTTTATAATCAGTGGCTGCAGAGAGGAGTTGGATACGTTTTCAATAGATCTTCTCGACCCAATTCTATCATAAAAAAACCGAACAATTTCTGAGTGGTTTTTAGAATAAATATTAGCCAGTGAAGTGGTCAAGTAAAGAAAAAAAATAGTAGTTGGCAAGTAAAATTATTGTCAAATTTATTTTAACAAATCAAACTAAATAGATTTTTAAATTAAATTGTTAAAGTTAGTATAGTGGCAGATCAAGGGCCTGATTCAGAGTTGTACGCTCTTTGGACATAGCAGCGATGCAAACATATGCTAATGCCGCAGGAGGCGTTTTGTGTAAATAGAAGCCACCTGCCAGCTTCTGTGATCTGCTGCAGCATCTGAGCATGCAGACTCGGATTACCATCGAACAGTCAAAAGCCATCATTGGCTTTACTCACAATGACCACTGGAATTACTCTGCTAGGGCCAGAAAATGTGCATCGGAAGACACAGATGCTGGACTCTACATGCTCAGAAAACCGGGGAGACACAACCGGGATACACATGCAAGGTTTCTGGGACACAGATTATCTCCACCCAATTCCCGCCCCAAACTGCGACAGCCTGTCAATCAGGCTGTGGCTTCTCTAACACTGTGAGTAGACCAGCAGCTGCATCGAAGCACATGCACAGTCAACTCACCATCGGGTTTGTGAACAACTCTGAATCAGGCCTCAAGAATGACAAATAGGACAACAAAAACAATTATACAATTCAAATGTTGGTGTTCAACTCTCCTGGACAGGCTTCAGTTAATTCCTAGGAGGGACATTTACTGTTTTTGTGTTTTAGATCCCTAGACCACTTCTTGTAAACCCCCTAGAGCACAGGCTAGCAAGGTCTTCCGCCACCCATGATGCCCTTAGAACTAGGAGTGTTCACTGGTACTTAGATGGCCACCTGGTCTTAAGACTCGAGGTAGTAGCAGTTTACACAAATTATCTATAGGAACCAGTGGTAGTGTGAGAAACAAGAAACAGACAAAGTCAGTGAAGCAGCCTTTGAGAGCCGATGGTGTGGCTTGAAAGCTGATGATGCGACTTGAGAGTCAATGGTGCGGCCTGGAACTGGTTACACAGATTGGAGAACAGATGGTGCGGCTTTGAGAGCTGATGGTGTGGCTGAATCCATTAGTTCAAGTTGGAGACTGATGGTGTGACTTTGAGTGCCTAAGATGCGACTTGAGAGTTGATGGTGTGACTTGGAGCCGGTTATACTGATTAGAGAATTGAGGGTGAGGCTTTGAGAGCTGAAGGTGTGGTTTGAAAGCCGATGAAGCCGGTAGTTCAAATTGGATAACTGATGGTGCGGCTTTGAGAGCTGAAGATGCGGCTTGAGAGTCGTTAGTGTGGCTGGAGAGCTGGTGGTGATATGCGGCTATGAGCCGGTAGTGTGGCTTGTGAGCCAGTAGTGAAATGCGTCTTTGAGAACTGGTAGTGTGGCTGGAAAGCCGGTGGTGAGATGCGGCTTTGAGAGACGGTAGTATAGCTTGCGAGCCAGTGGTGTGATGCGGCTATGAGCCGTTAGTGTAGCTGAAGAGTCGGTGAGGAGATGCGGCTTTGAGAGCAGGTATTGTGGCTTGCGAGCCAGTGGTGAGATGTGGTTTACAGAGCCGGTAGTGTGGCTGGAGAGCCGGTGATGAGATGCGGCTTTGAGAGCCAGTAGTGTGGCTGGAGAGCCGGTGGAGCAGCTTGAGAGCCGGTCGCAGCTTGGAGGCTAAAGGAGCAGCTGGAAGCCAGGGAAATAGCATAAGCTACAATCAGGAGAGATAAGAACACTGACCATGCAGCAGAGCCAAGAAATCTACAAGGAACGCTGTAGTCGGCGAGGCGGCAAAGTGCCAGTGTGCACAAATAGGGGAAGGAGCCAATCATGCCATGTTGTGGATAACACGTGACATCCTGCGGCATCCAGATCGGACAGGTAAGTCGCATGCAAAACACAGCACGTATTTTTATACCTCTGGTTAGTATGCCATTGGGCTAGGTGCAATATCTTTGCCTGGATCTATATATCTCCGAAAAGCCAACAGCTAAAGCTTGAATCTTGCAAGTGGAAAAATCCAGCCACGGCAGCGGAAGTGAAGAAAGCCAAATTCATCAGGAATGAATTCAAAATATGAATTCAAAACATGACCATACTGGCACTTAGTTAGAGGATATTCTTCCGCATTGATCAACCAAGACACTACAGGACACTACCGACTGTGTAAAATAAGCTAAATGACAACTACAGGTATCTGATGACAATTTCTATAAAACACTCTCCTTAGATCCAACAGCACAATTTCAGAAAGAATTGCAGGCTCTACTTAGTTCAGCTCTCACGGATGGGGTTTTGAACAAAGA
Organism: Taudactylus pleione; assembly: GCA_031769625.1. NCBI lineage: Eukaryota > Metazoa > Chordata > Amphibia > Anura > Myobatrachidae > Taudactylus > Taudactylus pleione. The sequence goes on along the minus strand of JAUIMM010000350.1, from coordinate 4,418,383 downwards.
AGATTATGCCATCCTCTGCCCCTCTTTCCCTGTGACACTCGTTTATTATCATTTACCCAAAATCCACAAATCCTTTCACGAACCACCGAGGCGCCCAATTATATCTGGTATTCGGGGACTCACATCTAATTTGTCATATTATGTTGATGTTTATTGACAAACACACGCTGTCTCTCTTAAATCCTATATCCGGGATACTACACAGTTTCTCCAACTTGTGGAGGGACATAGGGCCGCAACTAGGCAGGGGCTGGAGGTGCACGTGCACCGGGTGCTGGATCAGGGGCCCATAGCCCCTGCATCCGACAATGCCGCTGCACCCGGCGCTGCAGGGAGGCTCCATTTTCCGGATACCTGCTGGGATTTTATTACCAGCGGTGCACCCGGCTCCTTCATCACAGCGCAGCGGTAGCCAGAGGCTGGAGTTCGCGCTCTTCCCCCCACTGGCACTATGGGAGAGATGTCATGATGGCTCTCCCATAGTTCCGAGGAACAGCAGGGTGGACTGGATGGCAGCGGACGCAGGAGCGGGGTTTAAGGTAAGTATTTTTTTCCTGTGTAAGTGGCACTACAGGGACATTACTATGAGGGCATTACCTCAGGGGGCATTACTATAGAGGCACTGCTGAAGGGGGCATTACTATAGGGGCACTGCTGCAGATGGTATTACTATAGGGGTACTGCTGCAGGGGACATTACTATAGGGGCACTGCTGAAGGGGGCATTACTATAGGGGCACTGCTGCATATGGTATTACTATAGGGGTACTGCTGCAGGGGGCATTACTATAGGGGCACTACTACAGGGGACATTACTCTAGGGGCAGTGCTGCAGGGGGGCATTATGTGTAAAGGGCATTACAATATGTAGCATTATGTGTAATGGCCATTACAATATGTAGCATTATGTGTAAAGGGCATTACAATATGTAGCATTATGTGTAAAGGGCATTACAATATGTAGCATTATGTGTAAAGGGCATTACAATATGTAGCATTATGTGTAAAGGGCATTAAAATATGTAGCATTATGTGTAAAGGGCATTACAATATGTAGCATTATGTGTAAAGGGCATTACAATATGTGACATTATGAGTAATGTGTTTGTTCTGTCGATATTGTAATTTTAATAAAATTTTTGGGACATTTGATGGTTTTATTTAAGAAACCTTAAGTAATATTTTTAAGAGATGGATATTAAATTTATGTCAGAAAAGGCCATCTTATGATGGGCGGGGGGCGCCAAATTACTGTCTTGCCCCGGGTGACAAAAATCATCGTTTTGGCCCTGGAGGGACATCAATAGCAGTCTATTTGTGACATGTGATGTACAGGCCTTGTACACTAATATTCCCCACAGCAAAGGAATTGAATCAGTGGAATATTATCTTGAAAAGGATGTATGGTTGCAGAGAGACAGCGTAAATTTTTTCTTGATGCTATTTCAATTATTCTTCGTCATAATTGTTTTCTTTTTGATCACACTTATTATTTACAGGTCCTCAGGACGGCGATAAGGACCAGGTTCGCACCGAGTGTTTCCAACCTCTATATGGACCACCAAGAAGAAGATCTAATATGGGGCGGGTAATTCGCTGCAAACCTGATCCTCTATTACCGTTACATTGATGACCAGTTTTTTATTTGGGATGGAAATGATTCTGTGGTTAATGATTTTATTAATTATTTGAATAATACACATGGTTTAACATTCACCTGCACTTATGATTTTTCTCACATTAATTATTTAGATATTTCTTTGGAGGTGGTATGGAAGTCGTCATAGTTTCTACGTACAAGAAACCAGTTGACGTTTGTAGGTTAATCCCCTATTCCAGCTATCATAACAAAGAATGGCTGAACAATGTTGCCAAAAGTCAACTTCATCGTATTAGGAGAAATTGTACATCAGATAGTGTATTTAAAGCTCTAGTTTCTGAACTATTGGATTCGTTTAAAGCACATGAATACCAGCAACCTATTTTAGATCAAGCCTTGGAGTACTCTTCTACCCTGAATAGATCAACCATATTGACCAAAAACACTGATGTTAAAAAGAAAACATGTAATAAGAAATGTCAACAAGACTCTAATCCGGTATTTATCTCTAAATATAATATAGCTGCTAACGAATTACCAATATTTTGAAAATAAATCATAAATTATTATTTACTAATCCTATTCTATGCACTGAATTAGCAAAAACAACAGAGCAGAGCAGAGAAGACAGAGCAGGGTGGATGGGGCAGACAAAAATGCACGGAGAGGGGAAGATTAAGCAGTACAGATGGGGGAAAGCCAAAGTGATGAAGATTAGTGGAAAACAGTGGTGCACATGGGGGGAGGCAGAGTGGCACGGTTTGGGGGTCTCTGGGAAAATGGCGCCTGCACCTACTTTCCCGGGGACATCTTTTCTGCGCATGCACAGATCACTGGGAAAATGGCCGCTGCTCTACAGCGTCGGCACGGCGATGTGGAGCAGCACTTCAGGAATCGTCGGAGAGGTAAGTATAATTGACTAAGGGTGTGCGGTGTGAGTCCCCTGGACCCGGGGGCCCGTGTGCCCCGCACACCCTGCACCCATTATAGATATGCCCCTACCCTGAATGAGACAATCGATTTAGAATTTATTTAAGTCTCTCCAGTGCATTGGGGTTTATCATTCATTTAGCTGCATCTATATTTTATATTCCATAGACAAAAAACCTTATGGTTTCACATGTCCCATTGAGGCTTCTTAGACATGATCTAAAATTTCACAAAACCTATTGAATTTCTGCCACTCAAACTTCAAAAAGCAATGAAATTATGATCATTAAGGCTGACGCCTTAATGGACATGTTCCTTGCATAATACAGATATGGTATGTCATGATACTATGTGAGAGTACTGAATCTGCAGTTAACCACAGAATGAGATTGCTGTCACTCACAAAATGGTTGAGCTACTAATTCACAGAATTGTGTGCTCATTGGAATACACACATGCAGTCTATGCAACTGAGGTCTGAGCATTTATGTGGCTCCCACATCTCTTTCAGTCACCACAATAATCCCACTGGGTTCCAACATCCTTCTCACTCAATACATCCATCTCATTCATTATACACATTCAACTCCATAATTTCTAAAACTATCATACTCTGTCTATGCATTTACACTATCTTCGCCTCAATGCTGCTATAACTTCCCTACAGCTGTCTTCCTGCATCCATGCCACTATTTCCTTCCATCTGCACCACTGCCTTGCCCCCTGTCATGTCACTCTGTCTTCCCCTCATCTCTGCCACTCTTTCTTCTTCCATCTGCACCACTCTGTCCCCCCCAACCGTACCACTCTGTCTTTCCCCTCCCACCCATACCACTCTGTCTTCCCACCCATCTGCACCAATCTGTCTTCCCCAATCCCTACTATTCTCACATTGTGCTAGTCTGTTTTCCTCATCCACACCAATCTGTCTTTACCCATATGCGCTGCTCTGTCTTCCCGCATCTATGCCACTCTGTACCCCCATTCATGTTGCGGTGTTCCCCCAAACCGTGCCACTCTGTCTCCCCCCATGTGCACCACTGTTTTCCACTAATCTTCATCACTTTGGCTTTCCCCCATCTGTACTGCTTAATCTTCCCCTCTCCGCGCCTTTTTGTCTGCCCCATCCACCCTGCTCTGTCTTCCCCCCCATCCACCAAACTCTTATCCCAGTTGCACAGCTCTATATTCTGCTCAGACCACAGTTGCATAGACTGCATGTGTGTATTCCAATGAGCACACAATTCTGTGAATTAGCAGCTCCACCATTTTGTGAGTGACAGCAATCTCATTTTGTGAGAGTGCTGAATCGACAGTTAACCACATAGTATTACGGCATACCATATCTGTATTATGCAAGGTACACGTCCATTAAGGCGTCAGACTTAATGATCGTAATTTCATTGCTTTTTGAAGTTTGAGTGGCAGAAATTCAATAGGTTTTGTGAAATTTCAGATCATTTCTAAGAATCCTTAATGGGACATGTGAAACCGTAAGGTTTTTTGTCTATGGAATTTCATTGCTTTTTTAAAATTTATTAACTATCAGGGTGTGGAAGAGCAAACTGGGCGACCTGCAGAGGAGAAGGGCAACAAAATGTTACATTAGCGCAGGTGGAAGAAGGCCGGCACACAGGAGGTGTTTTTAGGAAGCACAAGGAGAGACGGCTATGGGGGCAGGCTGCAGGAGTGTGAGGCAGTGGCAGAAGTAGGGTACGGACCAGTGGCAGCAGTGGAGCAGTGCACAGGAGCATCAGCGGGCGACAGAGGTGCTCACTGGCACTGGGCATGCATCTAAGAAAATAAGACACAAATGCATGGATGAATCAGTGAGATCCATCTATGCATCTGTTTTAAAATTTGAATTTGTGTAAAATAAAAATTAAAAAAAAGGAAATGCCACCCCCACAAAACACAACCAGCCACAGGCTTTTCACCGCCAGTCCTGGATGTGAAAATACGGAGGGCAAACTATTTAGTGGTCCCCCGTATTAAGCACAATCAGCACCAGGCAAATCAGAACCAGTCCTGGTTGCCAAAATATGGGGGAAAAGACATAGGGGTACCCCGTATTTAGCACAACCAGCACTGGGCTCTGAGCTGGTTGTCCCCCATATTTTGGTAACCAGGACTGGTTCTGATTAGCCTGCTGCTGGTTGTGCTTAATGCATCATTTGTTCTCTGTATTTTGCACAACCAGCATTGGGTCACTAAATGCTTGGTGCTGGTTGCTCTCATGGGGGGAACCACACCGTTTTTTTACATGTTACTTCACGAGCCTGCATGCTGCTGATGCCGGCTACCTCCCCTGGGTCCTACTGCCCACTGCTTGCCCCGCCTAGGCCGCTAACATCCGAACCGCCACCTGCATTCTTCCCCGGGTCTAAGCCAACGCTAATGCCTGCTACCTCCCCCCCCGGTCCCGGCAACAGGAAACGCCAGCTTCCTTCCCGGCCCCCCACTACTGCCCACAGAAGACAGCCATCTTGGTGCAGCCAAGTGAGTATACCTGCTGGAGGCTCCTACTGAGGCTGCGCAAGGAATTTAATCTTTCTTTCTCTATAATGGTGCAATTGTGAGGTAATAGTTTAAAAACTGTAACTTTCTCAATTACCTGAACCCAAAAAGACCCTACCCTGGAACAATAGCTACCTAATAAAACAAACCCCAAGTCCAAATTCGCCCCCTACCCTGAGCTATGCCTTCCCAAAAATCCCCTATAGAGAACAGCAGAAAAGTGGTCCTAACTGAGTGTCAGAAAAAACTGACAGTTGGTACAGTTAGTACTGTCTCTCTGTACTATAATTAATAGTATTTATATTTATATCTTTAATAATAAGCGAATATTAGGTCATGTTCTAGGAAAACTAATATATATATATATACGATATAAATAAAAAATACAATATTTTCCGACAGTTTCCAGGAGCTTTACGAACGTTGTCAAAAGTGTGTTGTGTCTGGTGGAGACTACTTCGAAGACCAATAAATATATTTCCAATGTGCAGTCTGTTTTTGTGTCTTTATTATACCATTTGTATATACAGTCAGGTCCATAAATATTGGGACATTGACAGAATTTTCAGATTTTGGCCTCTATTCACCACCACAATGGTTTTGAAATGAAACAAACAAAATGTGCTTTAACTGCAGACTTTCAGATTTAATTTGAGGGTAATTACATCCAAATCGGGTGAACGGTGTAGGAATTACAACAGTTTCAATATGTGCCTCCCACTTTTTAAGGGGCCAAAAGTAATGGGACTATCAACTCAAAAGCTATTTCATGGACAGGTGTGGGCTATTCCCTTGTTATTTCATTATCAATTAAGCAGGTAAAAGGTCTGGAGTTGATCCTAGGTGTGACATTTGCATTTGGAATCAGTTGCTGTCAACTCTCAATATGAGATCCAAAGAGCTGTCACTATCAGTGAAGCAAGCCATCATTAGGCTGAAAAATCAAAACATATCCATCAGAGAGATAGCAAAAACATTAGGTTTGGCCAAATCAACTGTTTGGAACATTCTTAAAAAGAAAGAACGCATCGGAGAGCTCAGCAACACCAAAAGACCACAGAAAACAACTATGGTGGATGACAAAATAATTATTTCCCTGTGAAGAAAAACCCCTTCACAACAGTTGGCCAAATCAAGAACACTCTCCAGGAGGTAGATGTATATGTGTCAAAGTAAACAATCAAGAGAAGACTTCACAAGAGTGAATATAGAGGGTTCATCACAAGATGCAAACCATTGGTGAGCCACAAAAACAGGAAGACCAGATTAGAGTTTGCCAAACAACATTATATGCTCATATTCAGTCAAATGCTTCAGAACTCATTGGACAGCGCTTCCCAGTGCAGATGGACAATGACCTGAAGCATACTGCAAAAGCAACCAAAGAGTTTTTTAAGGCTAAAAAGTGGAATGTTATGCAATGGCCAAGTCAATCCCCTGACCTGAATCCGATTGAGCATGCATTTCACTTGATGAAGACAAAATTGAAGGGAAAATGCCCCAAGAACAAGCAGGAATTGAAGACATTTGCAGTAGAGGCCTGGCAGAGCATCACCAGGGATGAAACCCAGCGCCTGGGGATGTCTATGCGTTCCAGACTTCAGGCTGTAATTGCCTGCAAAGGATTTGCAACAAAGTATTAACAAGTGAAAGTTAGATTTAGGATTGTTTAGTTTGTCCCATTACTTTTGGCCCCTTAAAAAGTGGGAGGCACATATAGAAACCATTGTAATTCCTACACCGTTCACCTGATTTGGATGTAATTACCCTCAAATTAAATATGAAAGTCTGCAGTTAAATCACATCTTGTTTGTTTCATTTCAAAGCCATTGTGGTGGTGAATAGAGAACAAAATAAGAAAATTCTGTCAATGTCCCAATATTTATGGACCTGACTGTATGTATGTATGTATGTATATATATATATATATAGAGAGAGAGAGACAGCCCTAGGCATAGGCATTCTAAGCAAATGCCTAGGGCATCTGGAATGCCTGGGGCCATTCCACGGCTCTGCTGCCGGCTGCAGTGATCTATCAGTGCTCAGCTCTCTGATCAGGTCAGTGGAGGGGGTTGTTGAGGGTAATTCCTTCTCTCTGTACTCTTCAGGATTCATGCAATTTACAAGGAAGTGTATTGTCCTTCACCAATCTCCTCGAGGGTCACCCAGCACCAGCAGTATCCGGTTATTGCTTCCCGGCTAAACAAACTGTGGGTCTCATTCAGACCCACTAGCGAGAACAGGACGCTCGCAAGCAGGTCGATGTTACCCCAATGCGCATTCGCACGACGGAGGGAGCTCCGTCGTGCGTATGCGCGAGACCCGGACAGTGACAGCCAAGCTGTCGCTCCGGGTCTTGCACCAAAGGGGGCGTGCTGTAGATGGTGACTGACAGCACGCCCCCTTTGGTGGGCGTGCCGGGGGCGAGGCTGCCAGACGGAGGCGTTCCCATGGGAACGCCTACCGTCTGGGTCCGGCCCCACTGACATCACTAGTGATGTCAGTGGGAGTGATTTTGGCTCTGATAGAGCCAAAATCACTCCTGGGCTTGCGGCAGCGAGACCCTACCGCAGGGTCTCGTCGCAAGCCCGATGGTCGCGATGGTCTTGACCATCGCGACCATCATCATGGATGCTCGCATAAGCTGTGGGTGGTAACCCACAGCTATGCGAGCGTCCAAAAGGCCGCTCCACATTTAAATAGGACGGCCCTGATTCAGAGCGAGCGCTCTGGTCAGAGCGTCCGGCTCTGAATCAGGGCCTGTGTGCAGTTCTCCTGGGGAAACTTTCTACGAAGAGAAATGCTGCTGCTCCTTCTGTGATGCAGTGTATCCACTGCCCCCATTTACCCCCTCACTACTTGGGGCAATGGGCATGCATTTCGGTCACTGTGTCAGCTGTTGCATCCAGCAACAACTTACATTATATAGGTACCAGAAACAACTTACTGTATATTGTTCTATATCAGAATAGGAGGCTGTGTGCAGGATATATCAGAGGTCTGTTATGTGTATCAGTCTGGAAAGACCACACAATGCAAGGTGGGTTAATAGAACTGCACTAATGGTGCAGAGGGGGTTAAATGTATTGTAGCAGAACTGCCAGATCTTCTTGACAGCTTCATATATGGGCAGGGAGGAGATCAGAGAATGCTACAAGGAAGGGACACTCACCTTCACATGCATAAAGTTCCAAAAGTTGCCTGAATTCACAGTTTGTTGTACTTAAATGGCTGACATTACTCTAGTCCTGTGCCAGGGTGCAGAGGAGGGATCTCTGTCAAGTGCTGTAATAATGTGCACTGTGTGTGCTGCTTGGTAGGTGCAGAGCCTCTAGTG